>CM046444.1:90302688-90870569 GCA_025506515.1 Flaveria trinervia
CATACGCGTCGCCTGCGATGCTCCTTGTACTAACTGGACCGAACAGATCCATGTGAAGAAGCTCAAGAGGAAGTTCTATTGAATGAACTTTCTTTTCCTTATGAGACTTCGTTGTCTGTTTGCCCTTCTTGCAAGCTACACAAAAGTCAGGAGTTGGAAGTTCTTGACATTCACTCCTCTAACTAAATCCTTCTGAATCAAATGATTCATCTTCCTTTGACTAATGTGTCCCATTCTCCGATGCCAGAGATGGGAATCCTTCTCAGTAGCTTTAGATAAGAAACACTGAACCTCATGATCCGTTGTGGCAGCTGTTGACAGATCCAAGACATAAAGGTCTTTATATCTAGAAGCGTCATCAGAACTTGGTCTTCTGGGATCATATATTCTTTCTTCAGCACGTAACACTTCTGATTATCGAAGACGACTTTAAACCCTTTATCACAGATTTGGGACACAGAAAGTAAGTTGTTCTGAAGTTGTTGAACGTAGTTCACTTTATCAAACTTAACTTTCTGATTTCCCACTTTTCCCTGAGCTGTGATATAGCCTCCTTTGTTTCCTGCAAAGGAAACATGCCCTCCTTTTATTTGTTTGACGTTAGATAAAAGGGCGCTATTTCCTGTCATGTGCCTGGATGCTCCGCTGTCTAAATCCACGTGTTAGTGTCAGCACTATATCGAGCACCCTGTGCATACAAAGTAAAGAATCAGTTTAGGTTTAGGAACCCAAGCTTTGACTGTCTTGGGTTTCCCAGAGGCATCACACATCATGAACTCCACCCATTGACCCTTAGAAGGTGAGGGTAGCTCAGGTTCTTTCTTGTTATTAGTATCAGACACGAGGGTGGATTTTTCTTTCCATAAGCCAGATTTGTGCAATGCCTGTTTATGATAAACGTCGTCTGGCTTACAGGTTGACTTTAGGGTCACTTGCTCTTCTAGGTGGAGTTAGAGAACTCCGCTTAGAAGGCCTAGGTCTAGAGTCCAGAAGATCAATCTTCTTCCTACGTGTCTGATAGAAATGACAGTCGGAAGCAATGTGTCCACATTCTCCATAGTTGTAGCATGACCTGCTATCAACTTTATGAGTAGACTTTCTTTGTGGAAGTGCGTGACACTCTAGTAACATCAATCACTTTAGTTTTTGACTCTTAGATGTTTGATGTTTTCTCTGGTATAACAAATTTTACTGATTTAACCTGTTTTCCTCTTTTTGGTTAGCTGGTTTTTGACTTGAGCATGTGAAAAAGTAACATTTGAAGTCCTTTTAGGTTCTGATTTGACTCTATTTGACCCTGACTGTAAATTAACTTTTTCAAATTCATTTTCCAGGTTAACACATGGCAATTTACCCTTTGCCTTTGAAGTGGCCTCCTTTTGTTTCTTGCCAGATTTAGTAGATGACATGAGGTGTCTGGATCAGTAACAAGAGGAGTGGTCACCACATGATCCTTGATGGGTTATTATTTACTGGTCTAGACTTGGTGTTCATCAAGGTCTCAGGTGGTGGTGGAACCACTTTGTAGCCTAATCCCTCCCCGTTATTCCTTTCTCTTACTAAGTGTTGAACTATGTGTGAAGAACTAGTCCAACTATGCAGTTTCTGTTTTAATGAATTAACTTCGACTTCTAAAACTGCTCTTTGTTTCTTAGTGTCTTCCTAGGGAGTTAAGATAGTACCTAATGTCGTTTGCTTGGTTAAAAGCCACTACTTCATTTCCCTAAGTTGTTTGGTCAATAGGTCTATCTTTTCTTTATAACACTCCTCATTTTGTGTTTTAGCACTCTATTTGCCTCAGTACCCAGACGTAAATCTTTTACTAAGTTATCATTACGGTCTAATAAACTAGCAAATTTGTCATCTATGCTCTTCCTAAACGTGTCATAATCAGAACAAGCATGGTTATTAAAAAGTCGGTCAGTGGTACTTACCTGAGTTGGTTCAGAAGTATTAGCCATCAGTGCCGCATCAGATGATTCTATTTCTGTCGACTCTGGCTTTTCTGTCTCTGAGGTGGTAACTTCCTCATTTGGCTTGTAGCTGACCTCGGCTGCAGTTGTTTCTTCACTATGTGACATTGCAATTTCAACTGCTATATCACCTTCACTCGCAGAATCATCGTCAATGTCCTCGACACTGGCAATGTTAGATTCTCCTGGTGAGACAAACCTGAAATTCCAATCCTGTCCTTCATCATCATGAGCAGTTAGTGCTTTAGGGTCCTTGTTTGATGAAGTAGAATTAGAGGGTTGCTTGTCCTGGCGAGTAAATGATGAGAACGTGTTCCCATTCCCTGTCTTCTTTGGCTTGACACATTCTCGTTTGAAGTTCCCCTTCTCACCACAGTTAAAGCAGGTCACTTTACTCTTGTCGAAGCCAAGGTGGTGTCCTTAGTAGCAACCAAGTTCTGTCCAGTCTTTTTCACAAACTTTTTTCGCCCTTCGAACAGCACTTGCTAAGGCCCACATTATATCCATTCTTTCGAGCTCCATCTCATCCACCTGCTCGTAGTCCTCATCTGCCAGATGGCAGTTTCCAATCTTCCCAACAACGAGTCCATCATATGAATGAACCACTGCTGCTAGGAGATCCATATGCTCTCGTGCTACTTCCACGGTCACATTACCGAAGTTCTCGGTCTTCAGTTTAGTAGCGTTAGCTTCTGATCCAATATGATGGGTACATGATGACCCAGACGTGTCTGATCCAGAAGTAGAGGCATGTGAGGACCTGACGAGCTAGACACAAAAGCAGTATGGAGAGGTGCTCCAGATGCCTTTGCTTGAGGTGTGGCGTTGTATAAAGCTGGATTTTGTGTGTACGAAGACTTCTGAGCTCTATACTTCATCCTTAGTGCTTCTTCGTGCAGCTTAAGAATGAAGTCATTTATATCAAGCTTTACAAGGATACCATTCTGTCTCAGGTTAGACACGAATGTAGCCCACTTATCCGGCAACCCGTCTGCGAAGTTGCTTACTTTTTCTTCCATGGTAGTAACCACTCCATGGGTATGCAATTCGCTCATCAAGTGGTAGAATCTATCTATGACGTCGTCCAAGCTTTCATTACCAATTGAAGAGAATTTATCGAATTCCTTCTTTACTCCTTTGCTTTGATTGCCTTCAATGATGCATTACCATCATATCTCTTCTCTAGCGCATCCCACAGTTTCTTGGATTGCTTGTTCTCGATACTGGTGGAATATGTCTTTGGGGATCGACTGAGTGATCAATGCATATACTCTTTTCTCTGCATTGTACTTTACTTTCTGTGCGTCGGTCATCCCGCTTAATGTTAGTTTAACCCCATCAGCTCCCACCGGTGTACTATAACCTGTCTCAATGGCTTCCCACAGATTAGGATCTACTCCATTAAGGTAGATCTCAAAACGTTGTTTCCAGTAGGGAAACTCATCTAAAGTCAAAAGCTTTGGAGGTTTATTGTGATTCCCCACCTCACTCTCAAGCAGCAACAGATTCTGTATCCTTGAGTCCTTCCCAGCAGTAAAGGCTGACATCTGATCTCCCATGATGAATAAACTTATAATCTAATCAAACAAACTTTACTGATGCGACTGAAGGATGCGACTTAGCTAATCGTGCGTATAAGCTCTGCGATTGGTTCAATCGTGCGAATGAACTGGGCGATTGGTTCAGTCGTGCGAATGAATCTGGTACGTATGAGCTATGCGAACGAATGGTTCAATCGGCCGAATGAAGGTGCGACTAGGTCCAATCGTGCGTATGAGTAGTACGAATGGAGTCCAGTCGTACGAATGAGTCAGTCGTGCGATTGAAGCCGCTGGTTTGCGAAAATTTCTAGGTTTGACGGTTTTCAGCCGTAAAAACTCGAAATTTTACAAGTTCTGATTGCCTGAGTCCGTAGAAACCAAACGTCGATGAGCAGGGAACTTCCAAGATCACTTTTGATGCCAAAGATTGCGTTTTTAGTGTAAAAACACAAACTTTATGCAATCTTGATTGAATCAACACGTAATCAAGAGCCAATAGCTTTGATACCACTTGTTAGGACCTGGTATTCGACTGAAATACCTAGAGATCACGTGTATACCGGATCAAATAGTGCCGAATCCTATTTGATTGGCGATCCAATCAGTGAGAACACACGAAGAATCAATCAAGGATTGAAACTAACGTTAGAAATCGATAAGGAATCGATCTAATGTGTTCTATGAACTTGGAGAACGATTTGGAAGGTTTCTGGACGCTAGGGTTCGTATGGAATTGAACTTGAACGAATCTCTCTGTTTTTCACGAATTGAGTTGTATTTATAGGTTGGCACTCTTCAATCGTGCGACTGAACCATTAGTTTGGTTCAGTCGTGCGATTGAACCATGCGGTTGGTTCATTCATGCGAATGAGTGTTCAGTCGTGCGATTGAGCCAATCTTTGTTACAGTCGTACGACTGATCAGTCTCCTGGTTCAGTCGTGCGACTGAGTCAATCGTATGAGTTCTTCATGCTTATGGTTCATTCGCATGAGCCATTCGCATGGAACTTCATTAAGTTAAGTTTGAATGTTTTTAGTTTATTAATATAATATTATATGTAATCATTCAAGTAATCATAAACTCAATCAACTCAATTACGACTCATTAATGAACTATTAAACATTATAACCAACAGACTGTCAATACAGTTCATTAATCATACCAACTAGATCTATACATCACATATCACGATCTAGGGACACATGTTCAACAATTCATTACTTTAGTCTGTGTTGAAGTCTTCAGTACTTTAGTCTTCAGTGTTAGTCTTCAGACTTTGGGTTAGCTGTTGAAGTCTTCAGTACTTTAGTCTTTGAGCTGTTGATCTTCAACTTTGGTCTTCAGTACTTTAGTCTTCAGCTGTTGATCTTCAGACTTTATCAAATAGCTGATCAAGTCTTTCGCAGTTGTTGTGATGTCTTGTGGTCTTAAAGGTTTTTCTGATCTGGCTCATTGGTTCTTTTTGTCCAACAAACTCCCCCTGAACCAATGCAGCCAAAACCTTTAAGCTTATTGAAGATGTCCCACTTATTATGGTAGAAAGATTGGTCTTTTTGTTTTCTAGATCAGCTCAGAGTGACCCTTGTAAGCATAGCCTGGGAAAAGTCTCAGTGATCTGTTTGGCAAAGGATGGATGGAAACTCTATCTTGGGGAACTGGACACAGAGCTGTTACCCATCCATGACTATCTACTCCCAAATATGATCTGTAAGACCCTTGGTATAGGCCTCAAGGAAGGTTACTTGTTCCTCCATGGTAAGCTTCTGGTTCTCTTTCAAAGAGTGATTCTGGCCCATAGCACTCAGAGAGGTATTTGACCTGCTTCCCATTTTTTAGCTCCACAGTTGTTATGATTCTATATGTGAATTCATCTGGGCGAATACCCTCTAAGAACAACTGGAGCTCATTCTTTCTAACTTCCTCAAGCCTCCTATACACTAACCCTTTTTCAACCACTTTATTCTCCAGCATCTTTTGTGGGGTCAGCATTTAGCTTTATAGGCTTTCTTGAAGTCCTCTAGGATCTCCCAAGGTGATACTACAAAGGCCAGTGAGATCACTTATCTACAATCTTCTTTACTTGGCTAAATGTATCCTGTGGAATATTTTTCTTTTGAATCCTATGAGACACCTTGGGATCAGGCCAATCCTCACTCTCTCTTTTTGATATTGAAAGGTATGTCTGAGAGTGTATAATCTTTGAGCATGTTTCTTCATATTGATGATTGAAGATGTGGCAGCGTATGCTTTGTCGACTCTTTTCAACAATTCCTCATCATGTTGTTTGTGAAGCTCTTCTTCTTCTAACTTCACTTTCACAATTTGCCTTTGAGATTCAGGAGTAATTGTTGGAGGGTGACTTATGGCCTTAGACAACTGTAACAACTGAGATTGGCTCCCTGTCTTCATCTTCATCCTTATCTTCTTCTTCCTCTTCTAGCCTCAGTACCTTCTCTTCCTCTTCTAGGGTACATCATCGGCTATTGGATTTGTGGGTAAGGGAATGGTTTAGTGGGTTGTGATTGTGGTGTTTTGGTGTGGGAATTTTAACAGGCTGTTCTAGCATTTTGGATGTAAGTGAGGCTTTAGATTGTTTGACCAGTTCAGTCCTGCTCCCAGCACCAGCTTCATTCAAGGCTTCAATGACCAGCCCTTTGGTATATACTTCAGACGAATAGATCTTGTGCTTATTGCCAAGATGCTGTCCCTGGACCATGACTTGATTTCAATCAATGATCTTCCAAGATACTTAGCTATGAACCTGATCATGATTTCCAGCTTTCCCTTTCCAACACACTGTAACTTGCCCATCTTGCTAGGATTTCTTCAATCTCCAATCTTCTAATATCTGAGTCAAGTTTTTCAGTGTCATGACCTGCCTAAACAGCTGATCAATAATGTATCCATTGATCGGCTGTGTTGGGCATCAGCCTCCTTCACCATTTCCTCCAACTCCTTCTCCTTCTTTCCACTCTTCCTTTCTTGTATGTGACATGAAAGCCTTTAGTACTTTCAGTCACTTTCTCCATTTCAGCTTCCTTCTCCTTCTCAGTCTCTACACCCAACTCCTTCTCATTTTCCACCTCTATCTCCTTTTTTTTTTTCTTTCCCGTCTTCAATCCTCTTTCGTTTTACTTCACTGACTGAATCTCCCCTTTTGGTTGCATTGGTTACAAGGGTTTGATTGTCAGAAAGCCTTTTGCACACAACTTCCTCTATCAAGGGTTGGATTACGAGGGAAGCCTCTCATCAAGGGTTTAATCACTATATCAATGATAATTGTGTGATGAGAGGTAATGAATTTTGAAGGATAGCAGCTATTTGCTCAGGGGGGTTCTGTCCCTGAGAGATAGTGCCAGAAGTAGAGGCAGGTGGCTGAGTGTTTTGGAGTGGCTCTGTGTATAGAGACCTTCAGAGGAAGGTGCCATCTGTTGGTGTATGGGGGCAGATGGACTTAGATCTTGAGACATTTGGGCATCAGCTCGTTGAGTCTGCTTACCTCATTCTCTAGGATGGTATTTTGGGCTAAAACATCATAGAAGGAGCCCAGGTCATCATCAGTGTTTGCTGAATCACCTGACCTCCTGATAGAATCAGGATGTACATGCTCTGAGTGTAGATCAGTAGCAGCATGTGCCCCTTGTTCTTGGTACTGGGGACTTCCTACCTCAGGACTATGTCCTTCATTGGCAGTTGCCTCTGGTGAGGTCTTATGGATGGTACCAACTGCATCCTGATCATATGCTGAAGCAGGAGAAGTGGCAGCCTCACCAGATGTTCGAATCTTGTTTCTACACTTGGAGATGGAACAGTGTAACCCTGTGCTGTGGGTTATCAGAAGCATTTGGATCCTCCCCCTCAATTGTTGAGGCTATCCTAGTTTTGATTGGTATCTGGGGAGGGGTGAGGAATGCAACCGAGTCAGCACTTTTGCAACTATTATGGTAGGACTTTGGGGGGCGGTTGCAGTGGGAGATGGTGTAGAAGTAGTATGCACCCGAGGGAGAGTGGTGCGTTTCAATGGCAACCTCCTCAAATGAGGAAGGTTCCAGATGTATAGGTGCCCCAATGTGGTTGCTGCAGGCTCCTGTTGAGAGGAAGCCTGAGCGGTTGTAGCAGGTTGAGTCATCAACATAACTGGGGGATAACAAGTATGCATTCCTGTGTTTGTGGTACAGGGGCATCCTCAGGGGACTCATTTCCCTGAGCAGCCTTTTTGGGTTCTAGTGTTTGGGTTGGTGGGACTTTGGATTTGGAGGTGGTGGCTGTGGGTTCCAGCTGCGTGGTTTTCGCAGCTTGGCAGCCTGTTTGAGTGACTGGTCTGAGTTGTGCCTGGAGTATACCTCAGGCAATACAGCCATGGCAAGGACTCCAAGGCCAACAAGTCCTCAGCTTTCAGCTCTGGTTCTCTATAATGGCCATTAGAACCGAGGATATAATATCCATCGATTAGCAATAGGTTTTGAGGCCATATCCTTAAGTTCAAGAAATATTATTTCAGAAAAATTAAGTTTTGTTGCTCAAGGATAGAGAAGAATACCTGCTGCCACCTGGTTGACATTTGATCCCAAGAAGAAGTTAGGGGCTAGGCATACATTCACCATATGAAAAATAAGGCGTTCAGCGTCATGGAAATGCTTCTTTAGGATGGTAGAAGCGCTGAGGTTACCCTGGTATCCATGTTGGGCAAAGGATAGATCAGTGGTGCCCTTTGAATATCCAGCGGGGAAGGTGGCATCGTCCAGTTGTAAGGTTTGGCGAATGATTGCCGGAGTGATGACCATATGGTAGTTGACGAACGACTGGAGAGACTCGGTGTCATTCTCCCCAGTGGTAAGGGTGACGTTCGTCCAGAACTGTTTAGGGATTCGGCATAAATGGTAGGATTGATAAGAAAGGCCGTTTTGTATGGAGAATGGACCATTAGATCAATGGCAGTATCAAACTCATCCAGAAGGGTGATTTGGTAAGGTAGGCAACACAGTTGTGTCTTGGTTAAGCTGCATGGTCGCCATTAATGTGAGAGAAGTTTGGAGTTTTTGAACGTTAGGTTTGAGATAATGAAGCTCTGTAGGATTAGATATTATAGGGTATGGGTATAAAACAACTGAAGGGTTGGTGTTAATCATCAGTAGTTTAAATGACTGATGACGTGGTATTAACCTTCAGAGGTTGAAACAACTGAAGTCTTGGTTTTAGGCATCAGTGGTTATAAAACTACTGAAAACCATGGTTTTGACTTCAGATGTTGGAAACAACTGAGGACTGGTGTTAGTCATCAGTAGTTGTGAAACTACTGAAGACATGGTTTTGTCATCAGTTGTTGTAAACGACTGAAGACTTGGTGTTAGTCATCAGTAGTTGTGAAACTACTGAAGACATGGTTTTGCTTCAGTTGTTTAAGATGAAACAACAGTTGTAAAATGACTGAAGAGAAATTCCCATCAGTAGTTTCGTCAATTCTTAGCTTTTCAGCTGTTCATACTGTCCTCAACACTTACTCATCAGTTTTTCGGCTGTTTTCAGTTTGTCATAGGACATCAGTACTTATCTGTTTTTACTAACATCAGTAGTTATAACTACATCAGTAGTTGTAACAAAATCAGTATATTTGTGACATGTTACTAATGATCATCAGTACTTGTTTACTGAGATCATCAGTAGTTGTCACTTATTCTAGCTGCAGCATACCAAGCCTTAACACTAGGTTTTGGAAAGTTGAACTATCCAAGGCTTAGTAAAAATGTCTGCAAGCTCATCAGCACTAGGCACAAACTTTGGATCAATCAGACCTTTTTCAAAACAGTCCCTAATAAAATGGTGTCTGATCTCTATATGTTTGGTCCTAGAATGCTGGACAGGATTCTTGACAATGCAAAGAGCTGAAGCACTATCCATTAATAATGGAGTCTTAGTCTCTGTAGTGCCATAATCCAAAAGTTGGTTCTGAAGCCAGAGTACCTGAGATGTACAACTTGCAGCAGCAATGTACTCTGCTTCAGCAGTGGATGTAGCAACAGATGTTTGTTTCTTACTCTGCCAAGAAATCAAACAGTTTCCTAGGAATTGACATCCACCAGAAGTTGGCTTTCTGGTTAACTTGCACCCTGCATAGTCACTATCAGAAAAAGCAACTAATTTACAAGAGTGTCCAGTGGAATACCATAAACCTAGAGATTGTGTACCTTGCAGATATCTAAAGATCCTCTTGACTGCAATCAAATGAGACTCTTTAGGAGCAGCCTGAAATCTAGCACAAACACAAGTTGCAAAAGATATCTGGTCTAGAAGCTATTAAGTACATCAAGGACCAATCATACATCTGTAAAGTGTTTCATCAACAGCTTTACCTTTCTGATCTGCATCCAGTGAGTGGTGTGGCACATGGGAGTAGAACAGGGCTTACAGTTTTGTAAATCAAACTTATTCAAAAGATCTTTTGTATATTTAGACTGATGAATGAAAGTCCCATCAGCCTTTTGTTTGATTTGCAATCCTAGAAAGAACTGTAATTCTCCCATTGCACTCATTTCAAACTTCTTTTGCATTAAATGGTAAAATCATCACACAACTGGGGATCAGAGGATGCAAAAATAATATCATCAACATAAATTTGAACAAGTAGCTTATGCTGATCCACCTCTTAATGAACAAGTTTTATCTATGGAGCCTCTAGTGAAATTATTTTGAAGAAGAAAATTTGATAATGTCTCATACCAGGCTCTAGGAGCTTGTTTCAACCCATAAAGAGCCTTATCAAGCTTGTATACCCAATCTGGATGTTATTATCCTCAAAACCTGGTGTTGACACACATAAACCTCTTCTTTTATTTTACCATATAAAAATGCACTTTTAACATCCATTTGAAAAACTTTAAGATTGTGGAATACAGCATAGGCTAAGAACAATCTAATTGCCTCCAGTCTGGCTACAGGAGCAAAGGTTTCATCATAATCAATACCTTCTTCCTGTGCAAACCCCTGAACAACCAGTCTGGCCTGTTCTTAACAATAAGCCCATTTTCATCTGTTTTATTCCTAAACACCCATTTAGTGCCTATTGCACACTTACCTGGGGGTAGAGGAACCAGTTCCCACACTTGCTGCTTGTTGAACTGAAGTAGCTCAAGCTGCATGGCTTCAACCCATCCATTGTCCCTTAAAGCAATGTGATAGTTCTTTGGCTCTTGCTGACTAATGAAGAGAGCATAGAAGCAGAAATTGGACAATTGACTTCTTGTTGAAACTCCAGCATTGATATCACCAATGATTTGAGACATTGGGTGATTCTTCAGCTCTTGATAAACAATGAGATCTGTGCAAGTGTTTGTAGGACCTTCAGCAGCAGCAGATGGTGATGCAGACTCTTGAAACAAGAATGAGATGGAAATCAAAAGATGTAGAGGAATCAGAGATCTCATCAGCATTTGTTGTGGATGGAACTGCTGAAGCTACAGGAACATCAAGTTTAGTGGACTCAGGCAGTTGATCACTAAACTTGAATAGGTGAGTATTGATATAATCATCATCAATACCACCAGGTGGAGAACTGTTGACAGGAGCAACAGCTGAAGCCTGATAAGGAACATATTGCAGTATGTCCAAATCAAATAACTCCACAGGGTTTGTGGAATCTTGTCCTTTGGGATTCATTAAACTTCACATGCAGAGTCTCTTCAACTATCTTTGTTCTGTAGTTGAAGACTTTGTATGCCTTGCAAGTAGATGAATAACCAAAAAAATACCCTGCATCCACCTTAGGATCAAATTTGTGGAGTTGATCCTTTGTGTTGAGAATGAAACAAGGACACCCAAAGGCTCTGAAAAATGAAATTAGAGGAGCCAAATGATGTAGAACTTCATATGGAGTCTTCATCAACCTCTGATTTACTAAGGCTCTATTCTGCACATAGCAAGCTGTGTTAACAGCTTCAGCCCAAAAGGTTAGTGGCAAACCAGAGTCAGCCAACATGGACCTTGCAGCTTCAATTAGGGTCCTGTTCTTCTCTCTACTACTCCATTTTGTTCTGGAGTCCTTGGGATGCTAAACTGCCTCTTGATTCCTTTGAGAGATAAAAATCATCAAGTGTGATTTCTGAATTCTGTTCATTATCACTTCTGATACACTTGACAGATAGGGAATACTGCTTCTCAACATACAACACAAAGTTTATAATCGTCTGAGCAGCCTCATCCTTTGAATGCAAGAAGAAAGTCCATACAAATCTCGAGTAATCATCCACAATTACCAGACAGTATTCTTCTTTGCCATACTCATTACTCTCACAGGACCAAAGATATCCATGTGTAGTAATTGCAAGCAGGGAATGGACTTAGGTCTTCAATAGGAGGAATGAGACTTTGTGTTGTTTTCTTTCAAACAAGCAGTGCAGTTGTCTTCACATCTGAACTCCTTCATAGGCAATCCCTTTACTAAACATGATGTATCAGCTGATCAAGTTTTTAAGATTCACATGACCCAGCCTTCTATGCCATAGAATAGATTCTTGAGGAGAAGCCTTGGAAAATAGGCAAGGATGGCCTTTGAGATCTATTTTCTTGGAAAGATCTAAGGCATACACTCTTCCTGTCCTGTTGGCCCTCAGGAGAGTATGATCATCCAACACCTTATCAATCAAACTCAGAACTTTGGATGACAGAATCCTGTAGTTTGACTGGTGAAAAGAGCAACATGGCCTTTATCACACATTTGACTGACACTCAAGAGATTGTACTTGAGATTCTCCACATGGTTAACATCATCAAACCTTATTTCCCCATTGGAGACAAAGCCTTTGCCAATGATGTAACCTTAGCATCATTGCCAAAAGAAACAAACCCCTTCTTTCTTGAGAGTAATCATGAAGAAGAGAGGTTCCTTGTCATATGCATAGATCCTCCACTGTCTACATACCAGATGCTACTGTGGCATGCTGAAGAACCCTGCAATCATAATAAATTAGTTAGTTTTTGAGACCCAAACCTTTTTGGTTTGGGTCTGTTCACATCAACAGATGGTAAACTAACAGATTTGCTATGAAGAACAGCCTGAGGGGATGGAGATGGTGAAGAAGAAGAATCCTTTGGCATGGATTTTCTTCTCTGTGGTTTCAGCACAGGAGCATCTAATTGGTTGACTCTCCCCAATAGATGTTGAACCATCATAACAAGTTGTGTGATTCTGTGATAAAGCCTTCAGCTCATCAGACACATTAGTGCTTGAGATTGATGGATTCCTGTGTTGTACCATCTCCCTTTGAGCAACCTCAGCTGTTGCCTGATTAACCCCTTACTTTTTGGATTTCTTTTTGGATTTTGGGGTACAGGTTTTGATGTTGCTGGTACAAACTTGGTTTCAAACTCAGTTTTCATTTTATCCATTTTCTTTTTAATGTTCTCATTGTGTTTGAGTTTGGAGCCCTTTTTATACCAGCAATCATCAGTAAGATGATTGAATAAGCCACATATTTCACATGGCTTTTTCTTCATCTTAAGTTGATCATCTGCTGAAGAAGATGAAACTACTGAAGACTTATTCTTCAGCAGTTTGCGACCAGTACTAGCAGTTTTCTTCCTTGCAGTACATGCTTTCTTGATATCTTCTTCAGTAGTTTTCCCACCCTTTCTACTGGCAGTTTTCTTCCCTTTAGTACATGCAGTAGTTTGGGTTTGTTCTCCAGGTGTTATGACTTGCTCTTTAGTACTTTCAGTACTTTGTGAAATACCACCTAGAGTGATCAACCTTTTGATCATGTGAGTGTCAGCATTTGAACCATCAACATCAGCTGATAGGTTTTGGAGGAATTAATGCTGACTCCAACCTCTGATGGTGTGTATCAGATAGTAGATCACATGATGAAAAGGATTGGTTATTGCTTTCTCCATCAGATTCTACCTCTGCTCTGGGAGTAAAATATGTAGGAGGAGCAGTGTGATTATAACCAATGCCAAACTTCACATTGGAAGCAAACTGCTTACTGAGAAGCATTTCAAAACCTTGCAGGAATGTACCCATCGATCACACTCTACCTGGGTAGCTGCAAGTGTTTCTTTGAGGTCTCTGTACTTCTCTAGAAGTACCTCTTCCCTAGCCTTATCATCAGTGATTTGCATTTAAGTTTGTAAATCTCATCATTCTTATCATTAAGCACAGACTCAAATTCAGCTTTCTTTTGGATATTATTTGTTCTAGCTCAATGTTTTTTAATTAAAGCTACATTTGCTTCTCTAATAGATGCAAATACGGCTATGCATGTTTCAGAACATAGCTTGGCTTTGGCCTCAGAGGATACCTGTGATACTGTGGTGTGGAGGCATTAGAGGATGAGGTATCAGCAGACTCCAGGGCCATAAGAGCAAGGTTTCCAAAAGGATTGTCACCACCATGTTGACCAGCACCAGAAAATAGTTGTTCATGACCAGACATATCATCTGGTAAACTGCTCCAGTCAACAACTCTTGGGGTGAAAAAGCTGTGTTGTTGAGGTTGAGATTGTTGATGAGATTGGGAAGGTTGAGGCTCAGGAAGAGCAGGTGGTTGTTGAGCAATGGGTACTTGAACTTGACTGTTTGTGGCATGTAATAGCAGGATATGGATATGGCATTGGACCCTGAGGGACAAAATATGCAGGAGATAGAGGTTGTGATTGATGACCAGAACTAGCAGGATGTTGCCCTTGTTTTGTTGAATATTACTTGGAAAAGTCACAAGGGTGCAGAGGAGTTAGATCCAGATGATCTACACTCTCTTGCAAAGTTTCCAAGCCTGTGGCATTTGTGACACCTCAACTTACTCTTGTCAAAACCAACTTTGGTTTTGCCAGAGAGTCCAGGGAATTTCCTACCAGTTCTCTTGTAGAACTTCTGAGATTGATATTAATCAAGGCCATTTGGCTCAGAATATCCATCTCTTCTAAGTCATCATCAGCTATACCTTTCAAATCATCCATAATGAAGCACAAATTGTCACTATTTAGCCTGACTGACTATCAACACTCACAAATGCATGATTAGAACTGTTTGAAGAGAAATATATGCACATCATAATTACTTTCTGATGCAGCATATTCTGACTCATGACGACCAAGGCAGTGTCCCTGGTACAAAGTCTTCAGTGAGCTTTCCTGATGATGCCAGTTTCCTTTTCTGCTCTATCTCTCTTTCAAATGTAAGCAGTTTCCCATGAAGTTGGGTGAGAGATAGGCTATCCAGATTTGCATTAGAGCGTAGGAAAATTGTATATGTGTCCCATCTCTCAGGCAGTGATCTGAGGAATCTGTGGTTCATCTGGCTATTAGTGTATTCATGTTTTACCATTTTCAGCTCAGAGATCAAACATGAAAAACGCTCAAACTGTTGAGTCAGAGTCTCACCCTTCCTATGAGCAAATGTCTCATATTGTTGGGCAAGTATTTCCTATTGTTTGCTAAGACCTCATCAGTACCCCAAATTGTTCTTTCAGTGCCTTCCAGAGGTCATGAGCATTTTCATGATGCATAAGCCCAGAATAGATTTCATTAGGCAGTGCCATGGCCAGAATTCCATGAGCTTTAGCATCAATCTCAAAAAGTTTTCGATCCTCATCAGAGTATTGTTTCTTCTTCTTCGGAACCATTTGGTTGGTTTCGGATTGTTCACCATAGGCTTATGTGGACCATGTACCACAGATGTCCAACAACCTGAACTGTTAACAGACAGGTGATGGAGCATTCTTCGTTGCCATATGTTATACTCAGTCCTAACCAGCATCGAAAGCTTGGTTGAGGAACCAGTATTGTGAGGGTCATTAGAAGGAGTAGTCATATTCAGAATTCAACAAATTCAAGGTAAACAAAGTAAATCTAGCTCAAAACCACTTAGAACCTCAAACAAAATGGCCAGAAGCAACAGAAACTCAATCTCTATAACTGATTCTTGCAAATTTGCTAATTCGATCAAACGTAGATAGCAAAAGAACAGTTTCAATGATCAATTGTTAAATCGATCAATGATTAACCGGCTCTGATACCATTTGTTAGGATCTCGGCATCTAGTTTGATCAATTAGATTGGATTTGCAGCGGAATGAGCACACAAATTAACAAATTTAAACAAGAACACACTAAATTTATCAATGAAACAATGTTTGTTATAGAGAGAGAATTTCTGCCAAAAGGAATATATTCATTCAATACACGCTTCGGCTGGCTTTCGCGCGCCGTTACAATTAGGTCATCTTTCCTTTTATAAGGGAAGCTGACGTCAGCCGATGTCACTTGACAGTGACATCTAACTGTTATTTAACTACTAAAAGTTACACAAGTACTGAAATGTCAAACAGCGACATCTTCTTACAAAAATACCAAGTGTTAACTATCACTACACTACTGAAAAGAACTACTGAAACAACAACGACTGAAGAACATGCTCTTCAGTCGTTTTACAAGTACTGAAATAGAAAAGAAAACTACTGAAGGAAACCATCACAACAACTGAAGAATGCTTCTTCAGCTGTTGTGACAAACTCTGAAGGCTTCAGTACTGGACTTCTTGAACTTCAGTTGTTGTCATCAGCTGATGTCTTCAGATCATGTCTTCAGTCTTGTACTTCAGCTGTTGATCTTCAGTACTTTAGTCTTTAGCTGTAAGTCTTCAGTACTTTAGTCTTCAGCTGTTGGTCTTCAGACTTTGGTCTTCAGCTGTTGAAGTCTTCAGTACTTTAGTCTTCAGCTGTTGATCTTCAGACTTTGGTCTTCAGCTGTTGAAGTCTTCAGTACTTAGTCTTAAGCTGTTGATCTTCAGACTTTGTCAACAGCTGAACAAGTCTTCAGCAGTTGTTGTGATGTCTTGTGGGACTTAAGGTTTTTATGATCTGGCTCATTGGTTCTTTTGGTCCAACACGTCTCTTATCAGCATAAATCTTTTGTCTGTCTCACGCTGCAGCCATAACGGTTTCGTATTGCACAATCTTCTCGATTGTCTCATGATTAACTCGGGACCTGTTAGCGGACTATCACCGTTTCTGCCCTCAAACTAGCGATCGACATTTTCTCCCATACAGTGCCTCGAAAGGTGCTGCCTGTATGCTAGATGATACCTGTTGTTATAAGAAAACTCCACCAATGGCAAGTGAATTTCCCAGTTATTCCCGAAGTAAAATTACAAAAGCACGAGCATATCCTCCAACGATGTTACTTTTGTTTAACTCTCTATAATCGATGCACATCCAGAATGTCCATCCTTCTTCTTAACAAAGAACAGGAGCTCCCCAAGGTGATGTCTAGGTCGAATAAAGCCCTTATCTAAAAGCTCCTAAAGTTGTGTTGACAACTCTTGTAGCTCGTTTGGTGCTAACGATAAGGTCCCTAGCATCGGAGTTGCGCCGGGAGTCAACTCAATCTAAATTCCACTTGACGGTGAGGTGGTATCAGGAAGATCCTCTGACACCTCTGAAAGCGCGCATATGGGAATATCCCCCATTCTCCTTTCTTCGCTTGCTTATCGGTTACGAGTGCTAGAATAGCCACACGACCCTTACGTAATAAATTTTGACTTTCATGTATGAGATGATCCTATCGTAGCACCACTCCTATCACCTCTGATGGTAAGATTTTGTCACCAACAGGAATTCGTATAATCTTCTCATGACATATGACTTCCGCTTGCTTGCTAGAGAGCCAATCCATGCCTATCACCAAATCAAAACTCCCCAGCGTAACAGGCATAAGATCTATAGCGAAAGAATGACTAGCAAGTTCTATCTTACAGTCTTTAAGGATATGCGTTACCCCGATCTGTTTACCGTCAGCTATTCCACAGTGTATTTAGATTCTAGGTAGAGGGTATATCACTTAAAAGACTACAGAACTTTAAGGAAACGAAACTCCTATCGGCTCCAGTATCAAATAGTTCCGTAGCAAAACAACCATTGAAAGAGAACCTACCAGTAAAAGTTGTGGGATCATTTAAATCCTTACCTGAGCCAATGACGAAGGCTCTCCCCTTGGCTCCATCTTTGTTGCCGTCATTACCAGTACCATTTCCACCGTTGTGGTTATTACCATTGTTGTTGTTGTTGTTGTTGTTGTTGCCATTACCATTTCTCCTTAGTTGTGGGCAGTTTCGCCTTTAATGCCCTTCTTTCCCACATTCAAAACAACCTTGGGAGTTTCCTGAGGTTGTTATGGCCTCCTTACCATCTCCCATAACAATCCTTAGCAGCGTGTCCCAATTTTTCCACAGCGTTGACACTTGAAGTTATCACACCTTCCCACGTGATGGTAATTACACCGAGTGCACTTCAATGTCTACCCCATAACCACTGGGTCCTTGATTATTTGCAGCCGTTTGGTTGAAGATACGGTTATTGTCGAACCTCCGTTGCTGCTGAACTAGCTGTTGTTGATGTTGAGGTTGAGGTTGATCGCTAGAAGATGATGATGCTTTGGTGTTGTTGGCACTATCCCACTTGTTTTGTTGTCGGGCACACTCACCACAGCCCCCGTTTGGGTAGACATCTTGCTCCACGGCTTGGTCAGTTAGCTTATGAGCTATAGCTGAAATGGTGGTTGGATTGGAAGCAGTTACCATACTTTGGATTTAGGGTACTAATCCCCGTGTAATGCTCCACCCTCTTATGCACCTCATTCACCATTCCCGGGCACAAAGTTGCTAGTTCATGGGTTCTGGTGGTGTAGGGCTCGATTTCCGAGCCCTGCATCTTCAGTTGCCAGAACTCCATCTCTAACTTCTGCACTTCATTGCGAGGACAGTACTCCTCAGTCATCATTGTTTTAAACTCACCCATGGAAGTCCATTCTCTATTGCTTGTCCTAGCATCTGGACTTGGTGTTTCCACCAAGACAGAGCAGCACACTCCAAAGTCTCGGTGGCATACTTCACTTGATCCGCAGGTGGACAGTTGCATTTAGAGAAGACAGACTCAGTCTTCTCGAACTATCGTACAAGCCCTACAGCACCCCTGTACCGCTGTAGTGTGTGGTTTATAGTCCATAAAGGACTTGTAGGTACACACTGGTGGTCTGTTTTAACACAACCACATTAATCAGACACCCATACAGTTATGTAGGATTCAGATTTATCTTTCTATCATTGTTTACCTGCTGGCTGACCCGCGTGGGCAGCAACCACTGCCGCCTGAACATGATCATTAATTAGAGCACCCAATTCTGCTGCGGGTCATGTAATAGCACCACCGCCCTGTTCTCCGGTGCCACATCCACATCCGCGTCCACGACCACGTCCACGTCCACGTCCACGGGTCCATTCTTTTCACTTTACATTCACAATACAATAAGAGTAACATCAACACATTTATCTCATTGAAGCACGGTAAACAGTAATAAAGAAATAATGAATCATCACAACCACAACATTCATAACAAAATAATAACCAAAGTAAATAAATTGTAAATGAGTCACAATGTATTTATCAATGTCAAAATTTAAGTTTGTCGTCGTGTGGGGAAACAACCCTTCCCATAGGTTTCAAAAAGAAAAACACTACATAGTCTAAGTCATATAAAGAAAGTCAATCGACAACATCTGACCCATCACTCATCCTCCATCTCCACCGTTCCTTCTCCTCGGTCCCTCTTCGGGATCCTCATCCTCAGGGTCTGCTGCAGGAGCAAGGCTATAGCAATCTGAAGTGCCGCTATTTTTGCTTCTAAAATAGCAATCCTATTATCGGCTACGGCGTCCCGCTGTTCACGAGCAGTCACACGCCCTCGGAGTGCCATGAGACCAACTTGGATATGGTAACACCCGTTTAGGGTCTTCCCGTGTTGCTCCTCGAGTTCATCCAGTTGATGTCTCAGTTTGTACACCTCTTGTTATAGTGTACAGACATCACCCGTGAGCCGCCTGCTCGTGCTGCCCAGTGTCTAGTGTATCCACCAGTGCGGCAATCAATTGCTTGTTGGACTGCACCGTCTGTGGGAGTGAAGGCATTGGTTGGTCGGATTGTTCCTAGTCCTAGGCCTTGGGATAGGTACTCGCTCCCTAAACTAATATGATCAACGAATCTAGGATAGAAACTCTAGTCTCGTGGAGGTCACGCTTCATCAATGCAAAAGGTTGATCCTAGTCAATCTCTCTCGAGATAAGCTAGTCGGGGCCAATGAATCCATTGTCAGGTACAGGTGCGGGAGGTGGGGATTCAGATCGTGAAGGTGATTCAGGCTTCTTACCCGGAGCTCTCGATGATGATGCCATGCTGCAGAGAGTGTGATGTGTATGCTATGATATACTGTAAATGAGAATAAGCACATGTAACTATTAACTATGTGCGGTTATAGTCTAGTGTGTATGCAACCTAGTTCCCTATAACCAATGGCTCTGATACCAATCTGTCACACCCTCAAAATCACGTGCGGATTTTTACCGCGAGCGTGTGAACAAACCAGGATCACAGTCAATAGTTACTTAGAACGACTCTATATGCCACTGTTAAAAATAAAATCAACCAATTATAAACTTGAAACAGTGCGGAAGCGTTTTGTAAAACAACCCAAAGAAATAAAAGTGTATACTATGGCAAAACATGCGCCAACCCAAAAGAGTAAACATTAACCATTAAATGATAAAAATGTCTTGAAGACCGAGTCTAAGAATGCAAGTGAAACCATGTAGTGCTCCTAATGGCAAGCAAGCTAATGACCTGAGAATAGCATACTAAAATGTCAACACAATGGTTGGTGAGTTCAAGAGTGATATTCAAACATAAGCAGTTTAATAGTAGAGATATAAAAGTAGTGTATTGTAATAGATAGCTAGTCCATTAACAATAAATATTAACTCATAGTGATTTCGCAATTGAAGCTGACTGTGTTACGTTGTTGCCTCCTGTCACGACTTAACAGGTCGTGACAATGTTCAATAGGACAAATTGCACCCGGTTGACCTTGAGTTACACAGGTCGGGCTCGTCAGACCCAGCAGTACTACCCAAATTTCCCCGCTATTCAATATTAACAAATCGAAAGTGTGAGGACTTTTCCATCATATCAACACTATATTAATATTATACACAACTTGAATATATAAAGCGTTTGTAGTTTACCACTATGCTATCTCCCCCAAAAGAGATTAAGTAAAGAGTGGGGCATCAACTCACCTGATATGCGTGATAGACACTTAGAGTTTTACTTGACAAACAGAATGGACAGACACCCTTCAGAGGTTACCTAGATCATATAAGTACGTGAGTACGTGCAAACAGAGAACATGTGAAACCCTAAGTACACTACAACCAAGGACTCAAGGTTTCAGAAAACAGACATGTTTGACCCAGTTGACCCGTTTGACCCGTTGGTGACTTTATGTGTTGTAAACCATTCAAGCAATCATACACATATATCATACATGGTTAACATTCAAATGGATCATATGTATGCTATATTATCTAGGTGTATCACTTAGATCATCACACAACCAAGTATCATACAAGTCATGTGAATCTAGAACATTAACATGTCCACTAGTTATACCATAACTAACATGCCACACAAAGATCAAATCACACACCATATGCCATGTGAAGCCACTCACGACTTCACATCCTAAACCTTGCCAATCCTACTAAGTAGGGGCCTCAGTTTCGCACGCGTGTATGATGATCATAATCATATTCATTAACCATGTTCATTGCATTCAACAAACATCACAACAATCAATTTCCAGTCCCAAACATGATGTCCTAACTACTAACCAACATCAACATCATACATGATCATCAAAGTCCAAACATCACCCAAGATTATCCAAGCATCCTATACACCTAATTTAACATGTTCTATCACATTAGAATTCATCCATGAACTTACTAACATGCTCCTAACATCCCAAACATGTTCAAACTATCATCCTTCAAACTTTGTGCAAATAAAGTTTCCCTTTTGGGAAAGTACATTCCAACATCTATCAAACACTCAATGTATTCATGAATTCATCACAATTATACCATCTCAAGCTAATAACAACATGTAGACATGATCAACAATGCCTAATCATCATAATCTAACAATCATCATGAGCAAAAGTTTCCACTTTTGGCAAGATATGAACAACAACATTCATTCTAAGGTTTCTAGCATTCAAATCAACAATCTAGCATCTAATTAACATCATGAACCCATCAACAACATCAACCTATCATTTGATCATCATGTCATGAAAATAAAGTAACTATGATTAGTAACCTATGAACACCAACTTAAATTCATCAATTTTTTGCAAAATCAATGTATTCGAACATTCATACAACCTACTAATGATCATACATTCCTCAAACATCATCCATCATGCATAATCTCATCAATTTTCGAATTAGGGTTTGCTTAAAACCAAAGTTCATGATCAATCCACTAAAAACATACAATTCATACATAATCAACGTTAAACAACATGTATTCAATCCAACTAACATATTAACATCATCAAACAACATCAATTTCAACACCATGAATCATCATTCACGAATTAGGGTTCGGCCACCATGAAAAACCCACGAAAACTTGCAAAAATCTAACCTTTAAACGTGTGTGGGGCTAGGGTTAGGAGTGTTTCGTTTAATTTTATTTTCCATATTTACCCTTTAAGCCCTGATGTTTTGGTATTTTATAAAAACTAGACTTTAAACTATTTGTAAAGTGTTTTAACTTAATAATATAAAGATATAAACTAATGAAAATCATGATATATTTTATGTTTGTAAAAACACAAGGCATATGAATAAATAGGCACGTTTCTGAGTTACGTGATTAATTTTCTAATTAACATTTATAACATGCAAACACATAAACATAAAAAAATAATCACATAATCAATTACTTTATCATTAATTTAACATTATTATTATTATTAGGTCACCAACATTAAACGACAACTAGTGTGTGTTTATGAAACGTGTATGCAAGACTTAACGGAACTAACATAGTTTGGTAACGAAAATTTACTGGATGTCACATTATCCCCATGTTGAAAGAATTTTCGTCCTGAAAATTGCGTTACATGGTGAGAGTGTTCCATCACTGGTCTACTGCATTGGCACACATAAATCGAAATCGAGTGAGTTTTGGATGAGTCATCACATCATCCCCATGTTGAAAGAAATTTCGTCCTGAAATTTAAATCAATACCTTTGTCTGCTGGCATCGTCTTTTCGAATAGTTGAGGGTACTTAAGCTTTATTTGATCTTCTCGTTCCCATGTGAATTCCGGTCCACGTCGTGAATTCCAACATATTTTGACAATGGGTATCTTGCTTTGCTTAAGTGTTTTCACCTCACGGTCCATCACCTCGACTGGTTCTTCGATAAAACGCAATTGTTCATCGACTTGAACTTCTTCTAGTGGTACGACCATTGTTTCATCGGTTATGCACTTCTTCAGGTTTGACACGTGAAATACATCATGGATTCCACTTAGCGAATCAGGTAGGGCTAGTCGATAGGCCACTGGACCTATTCTTTCCACTATTTCAAATGGTCCAACATACCTCGGATTTAGTTCCCTCGCTTACCAAACCGAACTACGCCTTTCCATGGTGAGACTTTCAACAAAACCTTGTCACCAATCTGGAACTCTAAAGGTTTCCGTCTTTTATCAACATAACTCTTTTTTCTGTCTCGCGCTGCAGCCATATGGTTTCGTATTTGTACAATCTTCTCGGTTGTCTCATGAATTAACTCGGGACCTGTTAGCTGACTATCACCAATTTCTGCCCAGCAAACTGGTGATCAACATTTTCTCCCATACAGTGCCTCCAAAGGTGTTGCCTGTATGCTAGTATGATAACTGTTGTTATAAGAAAACACCACTAATGGCAAGTGAATTTCCCAGTTATTCCCGAAGTCAATCACACAAGCACGTTACATATCCTCCAACGTCTGTATGGTACGCTCACTCTGGCCATCCGTCTGTGGGTGATATGCAGTACTGATATCCAATCATGTACCCAAAGATTTATGCAATGATTGCCAGAAATGTGACGTGAAACGAGAGTTGCGGTCGGAAATAATTGAGATCGGTACACCGTGTGTCGAAACAATCTCTTTAAGGTACAGTCGAGTTAATTTCTCCATCTTATCCGTTTCCTTAATTGCAAGGAAGTGAGCAGACTTTGTCAATCGATCCACAATAACCCATATCGTGTCACAACCAGTATTAGTCTGGGGTAACTTAGTAATAAAATCCATGGAGATCTGTTCCCATTTCCACATTGGTATCTCATGTTGTTGTAACAGTCCAGATGGTTTTTGAAATTCCACTTTTACTTTCAAGCAGGTCAAACACTTGCTCACATACATAGCTATATCTGCTTTCATGTTAGGCCACCAGTAGTGCGCCTTTAGGTCATGATACATCTTGTCGGATCCAGGATGTATAGAATACTTAGATTTGTGTGCCTCGTTCATAACTAAATCTCTCAGATTTCCATAAAAAGGCACCCAAAGTCTATCCATGAAATACCAAATTCCATCCTCTTTCACCACCAGCTATTTATCCATTCCCCTTAACGACTCAGAACCAACATTTTTTGCTTTTAAAGCTTCTATCTGCGCCTCCTTAACTTGTTCGGGTAGTTGGGTACTGATAGTAAGCTATAAAGCTCGCACCCGTCAGGGTTTAGCTGTTTCCTTCCTGCTTAGGGCATCGACAACTACGTTCGCCTTTCCCGGATGATACTTAATAGCACAATCATAATCGTTTAGTAGTTCCACCTAACGTTGTTGCCTCATATTCAACTCTTTTTGCTCGAAGATATGTTGAAGACTCTTGTGATCAGTGTAGATAATGCACTTGGTACCGTACAAGTAATGTCTCCAGATCTTTAAGGCAAAAACCACTACACCCAATTCTAAGTCATAGGTGGTATAGTTCTTCTCATGAACCTTTAGTTGTCTCAAGGCGTAGGCTATCACCTTATCTCATTGCATCAAGACACAACCCAATCCTTGAATGGATGCATCGCAATACACCACAAAGTCATCCGTTCCCTCTGGTAGTGCTAATATCTAGGCAGTACAGAGTTTTTGCTTTAACAATTGAAAAGCTGATTCTTGGCTCTCACTCCATTTGTATGTCGTTCCTTTGTGAGTCAAGGCCGTGAGAGGTTGTGCAATCTTAGAAAATCCTTCTATGAATCGTCAGTAATATCCCGCTAATCCCAGAAATTGTCTTATCTCGCTTGGCGTTTTGGGTGTAGTCCAATTCTTTATTGCCTCAATTTTGACAGGATCAACATGTATCCCTTTCTCATTAACAATATGACCTAGAAATTGCACTTCTCGTATCCAAAATTAACACTTTGAGAATTTGGCATACAGCTGCTCATTTTTCAATAGTTCTAAGATCATTCGTAAGTGCTCTTCATGATCCTCCTTGGTCCTAGAATATATCAGTATATCAACGATAAACACAATGACGAACTGATCAAGATAGGGTTTGCACACGCGGTTCATGAGGTCCATGAACAAAGCAGGTGCATTAGTCAACCCAAAAGGCATGACCAAGAACTCATAATGACCATAACTAGTACGAAACACAGTCTTGGGAATGTCTTCTTCTAGAACTCTAAGTTGATGATAACCAGATCTCAAGTCAATTTTCGAATAATAGCTCGATCCTTGAAGCTGATCAAACAAGTCATCGATACGAGGTAAAGGGTATCGGTTCTTGACTGTTACTTTTTTTAACTCTCTATAATCGATGCACATCTAGAATGTGCCATCCTTCTTCTTAACAAAAAGAACAGGAGCTCCCCAAGGTGATGTGCTAGGTCGAATAAAGCCCTTATCTAAAAGCTCCTGAAGTTGTGATGACAAATCTTGTAGCTTGTTTGGTGCTAATCGATAAGGTGCCCTAGCAATCGGAGCTGCGCCGGGTGTCAACTCAATCTGGAATTCTACTTGGCGGTGAGGTGGTAATCCAGGAAGATCCTCTAGAAAGTTGCGCACTATGGGAATATCCCCCATTATCCTTTCTTCTGCTTGCTTATCGGTTACGAGTGCTAGAATAGCCACACGACCCTTTCGTAATAACTTTTGAGCTTTCATGTATGAGATGATGCCTATCACAGCACCACTCCTATCACCTCTGACGGTAAGGATTTTGTCACCAACAGGAATTCGTATGATCTTCTCATGACATATGACTTCCGCTTGCTTGCTAGAGAGCCAATCCATGCCTATCACCACATCAAAACTCCCCAGCGTAACAGGCATAAGATCTATTGCGAAAGTATGACTAGCAAGTTCTATCTTACAGTCTTTAAGAATATGCGTTACATTGATCTGTTTACCGTCGGCTAATTCCACAGTGTATTTAGAATCTAAGGCAGAGGGTATATCACTTAAAAGACTACAGAACTTTAAGGACACGAAACTCCTATCGGCTCCAGTATCAAATAGTACCGTAGCAAAACAACCATTAACAGAGAACCTACCAGTAATAGTTGTGGGATCATTTAGAGCCTCACCTGAGCCAATGACGAAGGCTCTCCCCTTGGCTCCATCTTTGTTGCCGCCATTACCAGTACCATTTCCACCGTTGTTGTTGTTGTTATTGTTGTCATTACTATCTCTCCTTAGTTGTGGGCAGTTTCGCCTTTAATGCCCTTCTTTCCCACATTCAAAACAACCTTTGGGAGTTTCCTGAGGTTGTTGTGGCCTCCTTACCAGCTCACCACGACAATCCTTAGCAGTGTGTCCAATTTTTCCACAGCGTTGACACTTGAAGTTATCACACCTTCCCACATGATGGTAATTACACCGAGTGAACTTCAGATGTCTACCACCATAACCACTGGGTCCTTGATTATTTGCAGCCGTTTGGTTGAAGTTACGGTTATTGTTGAACCTCCGTTGCTGCTGAACTGGCTATTGTTGCTGTTGAGGTTGAGGTTGACCGCTACAAGATGATGATGCTTTGGTGTTGTTGGCACTATCCCACTTTGTTTTGTTGTAGGGCATGCTCACCATAGCACCCCGTTTGGGTAGACGTCCTTGCTCCACGGCTTGGTCAGTTAGCTTATGAGCTAGCTGGATGGCTTTCTGAATGGTGGTTGGATTGGAAGTAGTTACCATACTTTGATTTCGGGTACTAATCCCCGTATGTAATGCTCCACCCTCTTATGCACCTCATTCACCATTCCCGGGCACAAAGTTGCTAGTTCATGGGCTCTGGTGGTGTAGGCCTCGATTTCAGAGCCCCGCATATTCAATTGCCAGAACTCCATCTCTAACATTTGCACTTCATTGCGAGGACAGTACTCCTTAGTCATCATTGTTTTAAACTCATCCCATGGAAGTCCATTCGTCATCGCTTGTCCTAGCATCTAGACTTGCGCGTTCCACCAAGATAGAGCAGCACCCTCCAAAGTCCCGGTGGCATACTTCACTTGATCCGCAGGTGGACAGTTGCATTAGAGAAGACAGACTTAGTCTTCTCGAACCATCGTACAAGCCCTACAGCACCCTCTGTACCGCTGTAGGTGTGTGGTTTACAATCCATAAAGGACTTGTAGGTACACACTGGTGGTCCTGTTTTAACACAACATACATTAATCAGACACCCATATAGTTATGTAGGATATCAGCTTTATCTTTCTATCATTGTTTACCTGTTGGCTGACCCGCGTGGGCAGCAGCCACTGCCGCCTGAACATGATCATTAATTAGAGCACCCAATTCTGCGGGGGTCATGTTAATAGCACCACCGCCCTGTTCTCCGGTGCCACGTCCACGTCCGTGTCCACGACCACGTCCACGTCCACGGGCGTCCATTCTTTTCACTTTACATTCACAAATACAATAATGAGTAACATCAAACACATTTATCTCATTGAAGCACGGTAAACAGTAAATAAAAGAAATAATGAATCATCACAACCACAACATTCATAACAAAAATAATAACCAAAGTAAATAAATTGTAAATGAGTCACAATGTATTTATCAATGTCAAAATTTAAGTTTGTCGTTCGTGTGGGGAAACAACCCTTCCCACATAGGTTTCAAAAAGAAAAACACTACATAGTCTAAGTCATATAAAGAAAGTCAATCGACAACATCTGACCCATCACTGTCATCCTCCATCTCCACCGGTTCCTTCTCCTCGGGTCCCTCTTCGGGATCCTCATCCTCAGGGTCTGCTGCAGGAGCAGGGCTATAGCAATCTGAAGTGCCGCTATTTTTGCTTCTAAAATAGCAATCCTATTATCGGCTACGGCGTCCCGCTGTTCACGAGCAGTCACACGCCCTCGGAGTGCCATGAGACCAACTTGCATATGGTAACACCCGTTTAGGGTCTTCCCGTGTTGCTCCTCGAGTTCATCCAGTTGATGTCTCAGTTTGTACACCTCTTGTTATAGTGTACAGACATCACCCGTGAGCCGCCTGACTCGTTGCTGCCCAGTGTCCAGTGCATCCACCAGTGCGGCAATCAATTGCTCGTTGGACTGCACCGTCTGTGGGAGTGAAGGCATTGGTTGGTCGGCATTGTTCCTAGTCCTAGGCCTTGGGATAGGTACGCGCTCCCTAAACATAATATGATCAACGAATCTAGGATAGAAACTCTAGTCTCGTGGAGGGTCACGCTTCATCAATGCAAAAGGTTGATCCTAGTCAATCTCCTCTCGAGGATAAGCTAGTCGGGGCCAATCGAATCCATTGTCAGGTACAGGTGCGGGAGGTGGGGATTCAGATCGTGAAGGTGATTCAGGCTGCTTACCCGGAGCTCTCGATGATGATGCCATGCTGCAGAGAATGTGATGTGTATGCCTATGAGTATATCGTAGATGAGAATAAGGCACATGTAACTAATTAACTATGTGCGGTTATAGTCTAGTGTGTATGCAACCTAGTTCCCTATAACCAATGGCTCTGATACCAATCTGTCACACCCTCAAAATCCACGTGCGGAGTTTTACCGCGAGCGTGTGAACAAACCAGGATCACGGTCAATAGTTACTCAGAACGACTCTATATGCCACTATTAAAAATAAGATCAACCAAACTATAAACTTGAAATAGTGCGGAAGCGTTTTGTAAAACAACCCAAAGAAATAAAAGTGTATACTATGGCAAAACATGCGCCAACCCAAAAGAGTAAACATTAACCATTAAATGATAAAAATGTCTTGAAGACTGAGTCTTAGAATGCAAGTGAAACCATGTACTGCTCCTAATGGCAAGCAAGCTAATGACCTGAGAATAGCATACTAAAATGTCAACACAATGGTTGGTGAGTTCATGAGTGATATTCAAACATAAGCAGGTTAATAGTAGAGATATAAAAGTAGTGCATTGTAATAGATAGCTAGTCCATTAACAATACATATTAACTCATAGTGATTTCGCAATTGAAGCTGACTGTGTTACGTTGTTGCCTCCTGTCACGACTTAACAGATCGTGACAATGTTCAATAGGACCAATTGCACCCGGTTGACCTCGAGTCACACAGGTGGGGCTCGTCAGACCCAGTAGTACTACCCAAATTTCCCCGCTATTCAATATTAACAATTCGAAAGTGTGAGGAGTTTTCCATGATATCAACACTATATTAATATTATACACACATGAATATATATAAAGCGTTTGAAGTTTACCAGTATGCTATCTCCCCCAAAAGAGATTAAGTAAAAAGTGGGGCATGAACTCACCTTTAGAGGTTACCTAGATCATATAAGTACGTGAGTACGTGGAAACAGAGAACATGTGAAACCCTAAGTACACTACAACCAAGGACTCAAGGTTTCAGAAAACAGAAACGTTTGACCCAGTTGACCCGTTTGACCCGTTGGTGACTTTATGTGTTGTAAACCATTCAAGCAATCATACACATATATCATACGTGGTTAACATTCAAATGGATCATATGTATGCTATATTATCCTGGTGTATCACTTAGATCGTCACACAACCAAGTATCATACAAGTCATGCAAATCTAGAACATTAACATGTCCACTAGTTATACCACAACTAACATGCCACACAAAGATCAAATCACGCACCACATGCCATGTGAAGCCACTCACGACTTCACATCCTAAACCTTGCCAATCCTACTAAGTAGGGGCCTTAGATTCGCACGCGTGTATGATGATCATAATCATATTCATTAACCATGTTCATTGCATTCAACAAACATCACAACAATCAATTTCCAGTCCCAAACATGATATCCTAACTACTAACCAACATCAACATCATACATGATCATCAAAGTCCAAACATCACCCAAGATTATCCAAGCATCCCATACAACTAATTTAACATGTTCTATCATATTAGAATTCATCCATGAACTTACTAACATGCTCCTAACATCCCAAACATGTTCAAACTATCATCCTTCAAACTTTGTGCAAATAAAGTTTCCCTTTTGGGAAAGTACATTCCAACATCTATCAAACACTCAATGTATTCATGAATTCATCACAATTATACCATCTCAAGCTAATAACAACATGTAGACATGATCAACAATGCCTAATCATCATAATCTAATAATCATCATGAGGAAAAGTTTCCACTTTTGGCAAGATATGAACAACAACATTCATTCTAAGGTTTCTAGCATTCAAATCAACAATCTAGCATCTAATTAACATCATGAACCCATCAACAATATCAACCTATCATTTGATCATCATGTTATGAAAATAAAGTTTCTATTATTAGTAACCTATGAACACCAACTTAAATTCATCAATTTCTTTCAAAATCAATGTATTCTAACATTCATATAACCTACTAATGATCATACATTCCTCAAAAATCATCCATCATGCATAATCTCATCAATTTTCAAATTAGGGTTTGCTTAAAACCAAAGTTCATGATCAATCCACTAAAAACATACAATTCATACATAATCAACGTTAAACAACATGTATTCAATCCAACTAACATATTAACATCATCAAACAATATCAATTTTGACACCATGAACCATCATTAACGAATTAGGGTTCGGCCACCATGAAAAACCCACGAAAACTTGCGAAAATGTAACCTTTAAACGTCTGTTAACTTGCAATTGATGATTCCTACGTGTTGTATGCCTTGAAATCGAGCAAAACCGATGCTTTGATGCTTGTTCTTGTTCGAATTCAAATTTGGGAGGGGGAGAGGGTGATGGTTGCGGCCGATTGGGGTGGGGCTAGGGTTAGGAGTGTTTTGTTTAATTTTATTTTCCATATTTACCCTTTAAGCCCTTGTGTTTTGGTATTTTATAAAAACTAGAATTTAAACTCTTTGTAAAGTGTTTTTAACTTAATAATATAAAGATATAAACCTATGAAAATCATTATATATTTTATCTATCTAAAAACACAAGGCATACAAATAAATAGGTACGTTTCCGTGTTACGCGATTAATTTTCTAATTAACATTTAAAACATGCAAACACACAAACATAACACAATAATCACATAATCTATTAGATTATCATTAATTTAACATTTTTAATTATTATTAGGTCACCAACGTTAAACGACAACTAATGTGTGTTTATGACACGTGTATGCAAGACTTAACGGAACTAACGGAGTTTGGTAACGGAAATTTACCGGATGTCACAACTGGGCCCATTCGAGCGATTGGACCATGCGTATGGTTCAATCATACGACTGGACCATGCATATGGTTCAATCGTATGATTGGACTATACTAATGGTTCAGTCTTACCAATGTCCCGATTGCATCTTTCAGTCGCACGACTGGTCCATTAGCATGGCTCAGTCGTACGACTGAGTCTCATTCGCATATGCTCCTGCGAATGACCCAGTTTCATGTGTTTACAACATATCATGTGTATTACATTAAGCCTAGACTAACATGCGACGAACACACTATATATGACAATATATGCTCCAACAAATTCCCCCTTGGACGTTGCTTGCGAATAGTAGATAACACTTCTTACAATCTTCAGTCAATCTTTGCTCTGGTTGTCAGTAGAACTAAACAAAAAACCATACTAGCCAACGTGGCTGATCCGTCAGGTTGCTACAGTATCTCTGAAAATGAATTTAGGCCCAATAGCTTTCGTTTACTTTGCAGAACACCATCATAGCATGTAACACCCCGAATTTTATTTAAACAAAAGGAAAAGAAAAGTAAGTGGAAGTAATGGAAATTGTGCACAAATGGAGGGGGATAAAGTGTACAAAGTACAAATCTTATTATTTTAACATTTTAAAGGGGATGGTTGCCCATATCAAGCAGAAAGCTGCTTTGCCCTTGGAGGAAGAAGAAGAAGAGAGAGAGCGCGGTTCTAGAGAGAGAAAGAGGAAGAAGAAGCTGAAAAAGGTAAGTCTTCTCTTTTTTGAGCTCGGTTTCAGCTGAGTATTGAGTTCTTGACTGAAGTTCTGGTTGTTTAGAGTTTGTTTTCGGGATTCAAAGAGCTGAATCGAAGTGGGTCTTGAACTGGAAGAGTGTTGCTCAAAGACTGCTCAAGGTGAGTTTCTAGAACCCCTCTTTTACTAGTTTTCAACTGATTTGGGGCTATTATGCATACTATGTAAGCATCTTTTAAAGAAACCGTGGGTTTACAGCTTTATGTTCGAATTTTGTATGCATGTATGTATGTTATAGTGTTGATTATGGTTTAGAGATGATGTTTAGCATGCTTAGATGGCCTTAGTATGTTAGATCTGTGTTTGGGTATGCTTAGAATGAAAATTAGGTGAAATTGGTAGCACAGAAAATAATTCAGAATGTTTGATGAACAAGAACAGTGGTTCATGCGCCCAAACAGTTGTCCATGCGTCCAGCATGAGAGACAGACGCCTAAGTGTTGGCCATGCGCCCAAAAGTGGGTCATGCGCCTGAACAGTGGCTCATGCGCCCAGCATGTTGGCCATGCGGCTAAGTATTGGCCATGCACCTAAATAGTGCCCATGCACCCAAGTGATGAAACGACTAAGTGTGGCCATGCGGCTAAATAGTGCCCATGCGCCCAAGTGATGAAACGGTAAGTGTGGACCATGCGCCTAAACAGTGCCCATGCGCCCAAGTGCTTGAAACGGCTAAGTGTTGGTGATACGCCTGAAAAGGGCAGAAACACCTAAACAGTGCCCATGCGCCCAGACTGTTTATACTTAGAATTTTTATGCTCATGCACCTGGAAGGACCCATGCGCCCACTTTGGACTTGAGGTTTTCTAAGTGGATTTTAAGGGGTAAATGGGGAGATAAGCATGGTTATGATGAGATGGCTTATGTTTGATGTGTGTTATGCATGTATGATGTGACTGTATTGGTGATGGTGTATGTTTATGTATGTTCCTTATTATGTTTGTATGTCTTCCCTTGGCTTTGTGTTGAATGTTATTAAATGTAATGAAAGTATTATCTAACGTAAAGTGGAAGATAATGAAAAGAGGAACGTAATGAATGAATGCATGCATGAATAAATTAATGAATAAAGAGAGAAGTATAGAGAGGCTTGAAAGCAATATGTATAGAGGTGCATGGCTCTTAGTGCCTTAAGCTCTACCGCGTGAGGTTCAGCAAATCCTAAAGTGTGCACGTAAGGGTTCCAGTCTTTGTGACTGACCTTCAGAGGTGTTACCCATTTCTATGGGGTGTTACCCATTTCTATGGGTGTTGTTACCCACTTCGGTAGGGGTGTTGCTACCCACTTCGGTGGGGGTGTTGTTACCCACTTCCGTGGGGGTGTTGTTACCAACTTTGGTGGGGGTGTTGTTACCTACTTTGGTGGGGGTGTTGTTACCCACTTTGGTGGGGGTGTTGTTACCCACTTCGGTGGGGGTGTTACCCACTTCGGTGGGGGTGTTGTTACCCGAGTTACGTATAACTTCGAGGGTGTGGCATAAGGCCAAGCATAGGTATGAGGTGAGTGACTCTTTGTCGCAACAGACTCAAAAGAGGTCCTTGTCGCGTATCCAGGTACTGTGTCAGTCTTCGGAGATGAGTCGGGGGTTTGTGTGTCAGGCCCTGGCACAGTATCAGTCTTCGGACATGAGTCGGGTGTATTGCATGAGACAGGATACAGATTGCGTACTCCGATACTGTGTCAGTCTTCGGACATGAGTCGGGGGTTTGTGACCAGGCCCCGGCACAGTATCAATCTTTGGACATGAGTCGGGAGTATTGCATATTGTGACATCTCATATTTTTGTTATATTAAAAGTTAACTTTGTTAATTCTTGTAAGAACCTTTTATATCAATTTTGAAACTTTGTGGAATTAATATGCTTGATAATTAATTGGGGTTTAACAAATTAATTAAATAATAGAAATAATATTAATAATGTTTAAAACGTTGGTTAATAATATAAAACTTATCAATAGGGGATAAAAATCTTAAAAATAATTGTTATAATAATAATAAAGATATTATCATTACTATTACTGATAATAATATTAATATAATAATGTTATGTTAATGATAATAGTAATAATAATGATAATATAGGTTTTAATATATTAAAGCTTATAATTAATAACTTTTTACATAAAATAATAACTTTTTAAACTTCAAGGACTAAATTGTAACTAATTAAAACTTAATTAAAACTTTAATACTCAAAAGACAAATTTTAAAACCGCAGGGGCCATATGTGAAAATTATGCAAATAACATAAACCCTCCCCTCTTTGGTTTCAGACTTTAAAACCATATTTAATTGTGAATTATTCAGCTATTAACACACGAAATCAAAACCGAAACCATCTAATCAAATCCTTAACTCGTTGATATTGTTATTATTCAAATTGCATCCGATTGAAGGATGGAAAACATTACAATCGATTCTCTAAATCATTCTGCATCATCTATCACATAGACGAATTCCTGAATCAACCATTCAATCATCAAATCCTTAATCGACCTGCAACATGGTCGAAGGCTACCCTTGAAGTATGTTAACTTAAAATTGTTTGAGGGCTTTTAATTCTGAGCATATATTGAAGCTTCGTACGAAGTGGATTTGATTATTATCAACATTTGAACCCCGAAGCAATCTCTCCTCTGTCGCATCATGTCTTCGATTGATCTTAATATTTTGGAACATTCATAACAGGTAAATAAACACCGTTATGCTCGGTTTTAATCAAGGATCAAAAGCTCTATGTTTAATTTGTGAATAAACATCGTTTGATGCTTCATTTGACCTACTTTGTTCTAGGGTTCTTCGGGTTTTGGGGAAAGTTTTTAAGTGTGTTTAAATGATTATGGAACCAACATAAACCGCGGCTTAGAGCCTTTGTTCATTAGTTCCCCATCCACATGCTAACCTTGAGGTCCCGGGTTCAAACCCGGGCACCCTCAAACATTTTTTTGGGCCTTTTTAGCCCTCAAATTAATTGTAGAAAATTTTTTAAAAAATATAAAAATAGTTTTTGCAAACCTTAAAATTTTCCATGAACACCAAATAATATTCTGGCTTTTTCTAGTAATTTTAAAAATTAAATAACTTGTTTTAAAAACATTTTAACAAACATAATGCTATGCCTTTTGTGCAACTTGATGCCTAGACTATAGTTGCATGAACCTCATAGAAAGATCATTATACTTTTGTGCTTACTTATTGTTTGCATGCTACATAATGCTATGCCTTTTGTGCAACTTGATGCCTTAGCATAATGCTTAAAACTTAGTTACTTGTCTCCCTAAACTTAACTTTAACTCTTTGATTCTCCCCGAAAAATGAACTTCCTAAACCTATTCTCAACGACATGTGGAATGTACACTTACCATCTGGGTTCAATTCCTTAGACTCTATGTCTAATCTATGAAAATTCCATCATGGTTTTGATTCCATGAACCAAAGAAATTTGTGTGACACATAGACACGTGTATTCTAGATTTCCTGGCAAAAGGCCTTCGGGCTAAGGCAAGCATATCGTATAAATCTCATTACGAGACCAGTTATGCTTACCTGGGGATTTTTGGGATGAGTGATAAACTATGGTCAATGTACACAAATCTCTAAGTCAAATGGGACAATTTACCTTGACGTGTCAACGATTCCAAATGGTAATGCATTACCAAATGGAACCATCCTCTTTGTATCTTAAAAATCCTTGATTTTCTTGAACTGGTTTATCACCAAAGTTTCAATATCTTCTCATTTTTAACATATATAATGTTCCTGTTAATATTGAACCCATTCTACATTTCAACTCCTACATTTAAACATCCCTACACGTTGAGCATTTCATGTATCTATTTCTATACCTTGACCAACGTGTGCATGACTCTTAATATATTCAAAGATATTGGGAATCTAAACCAAATGGCCTTCAAAAATTCAAACCGTTACTTATGGTTCTCAAGTCTTCTTAAGGATGTGTCCCATAACTAAGAACATGAAATGCTGTAGGTGGAATTCCTACATCTCGGGATACTTTGTCTAGGCAAAGTGTAAATGGTGATTTGACTCGATCATTGAATCCATTTACTTGACTCGAAACCCTTGAGATGAGTGATCGCTTATAAGTACGCATGTCTTTAATAAGGTTATGGTTGATCTCATATCTTGAGAAGTCCATGTATTCCCTTCGATTGTGAATCGAATGTTTAAATCTCATTATGATGTCGAATCATTCTTGTCCTTGATTTTGCCTTCCTGATATAAATTATTCAAGATTTGAACACCATCATAACAAATTCTGCTATCTCGAACTTTGATCTTAAGCTTGTAAGCATGATTTTTCCTTTTGTTACATTGATGTAACTTGAAATTTTCCGAATTTCTAATTGATATTATTTTCCTTTCGTCGTTAAGTCAAACTCCGTACCGTCTGCACCGTGAGAGATGCAAGTGTTTGCAAGCCAACCTATGACTAAGAACACTCGAATCTCCTAAATGATTCTAACTCATCAAAACAGGGGTGATTCCCTTACTTTGATGATTCTCTATTCGTTTCGATAAATGGTTTCCAATTGTGATTTATAAAATTTCATCCTCTGGATCGGGGTGATTTCCTTATCCCGAGGATTGACTTCAATTATTTTCTTTGGAATGGAATTTCACAAATGACATGATCTCACCAAAATAGGATTGATACCCGTACTTTGGTGACAAATGTCAATCTTCGATTGTTTTCTTGGTATTATGAAATTCAACCATCAAGATAGGCGTGAATTCCATACCTTGATGATAATATCATCTTTATGAATTGTATTTGTTCAAATGATACGACTTCATCAAAGTAGGAGTGAATTCTGGATTTTGATGAAGAAGTTCATCTTGTTATATTTTGTTTTTGTAAAACTTCACCGTTAAGATAGGAGTGATTTCCCTTACCTTAATGGTGAGTTACCTCGTCTATTTCTATGGATCCTCAACAAGGAGTTGGGATTGAACTTTTTGATTGGTAAGTTAGTGGTCATACCTTGGGAATACACCATCAAGTTAGGAGTGCAAACCACACCTTGATGACTATTCTCATTTCTTGATCTCCAACTTACCAAGGTTTTAATCAAGTGACAAGAAACATGTAGTAACTTGAAGGGTGAACCAATGTTAGTGTTTGGACCTATCAAGCAAAAGCATGATTTTGAACTTGAAAGGAGACCCGATCACTCTAGGTTGATTTTGATTCCGAGCTTGGAGCATTTGAATTCTTAAATCGATTTCTTTCCCTTTATCTTCATGTTTTGACTCGATCTAGCTATATCGAACCATTTATTTCTTACTTATCAACTTTCATTTTGAGTTATCATCAACACATGATTGTGTGATGGTAGCCTTCTAAACAATCTTTCTGCTAAATAAAGGCATTATCAACTTGTATTCATGTCTTTCTAATTTTCTCAGATGTGCTTATGGGTTTGATGAACTGCGTATGCAAACTGTACTTGGAAACTTGCTACCTTGCATAACATGTTTACAAATACTTTTCTTAATGTTTGCGTCATTTCTTGAATCGCTTTTGAACCCTTAACCTTGAAAATCATTGAAATTTTATCTTGGTTTTGAACAACAAGACTTGTTATTATCCTCATTGCGATGTGGATATAAGGTTCATAAAATTTCGTAATTTGTAGTCATGGGTTTGGCATAAAAGAAAAGACATAACTTGGCATGTGTCCAAGTGTCTTACCTTCACATATGACAAAACCTAACCCCCATGTTCCCGGGAATCTCCTGCTCAATTTCTCATCACCGAATGTCTCTTATTTTGGATGTCATACTGAAAATTGGTGCATTATAGACCAATTGACTAATCTCATATTGACTCATGTGAGATAATGGGTCGATAAATTGACTTGTATCTAACTCAAGAATTCGTATACCGTAGTATGGCGTTAAAACATCGAACATTATTTTGGACGACCGATTCATTTTCTGCTTTTAATAATGTTCCTAACCATCGTCGTGTACTTATTCCAAAATCTTCGCATATCGTATTATTCTTAGACTTATGATTGGTCAAAGGAGATATACATATTCACAAGATATGCGTTAAGATCGTTTCATATAGTGACGTTTGGGATTCTTAAATCCTGACGGTTAACCTTTCTTATCATTGTTGGTCTTTTATTGATTTCTAGACATCATTTTACTACGAAATTATATTCTAGAAGTTGTGACTTATAAATCTAAGGTACCACGGTAACTCGTCATCGTTTTCCAACGTTTCATCTCAAAACGTCTCGTGTTTATTATGTTAAGAATCTTGTAAGATTCCATAAAGTGAAGCGTTCCACCTGTAATCAAACATCAAACACTGTTCGTTGAACACTCACCTTTCATTACAATTCCTTTGTTCATTTAAGTTCATTCTTAATTTCGGGACGAAATTCTTTTAATTTAGGAAGACTGTGACATCTCATATTTTTGTTATATTAAAAGTTAACCTTGTTAATTCTTGTAAGAACCTTTTATGTCAATTTTGAAACTTTGTGGAATTAATATGCTTGATAATTAATTGGGGTTTAACAAATTAATTAAATAATAGATATAATATTAATAATGTTTAAAACGTTGGTTAATAATATAAAACTTATCAACAGGGGATAAAAATCTTAAAAATAATTGTTATAATAATAATAATAAAGATATTATTATTACTATTACTAATAATAATATTAATAATAATAATGTTATGTTAATGATAATATTAATAATAATGATAATATATGTTTTAATATATAAAGCTTATAATTAATAAGTTTTTACATAAAATAATAACCTTTTAAACTTCAAGGACTAAATTGTAACTAATTAAAATTTAATTAAAACTTTAATACTCAAAAGACAACTTTTAAAACCACAGGGGCCATATGTGAAAATTATTCAACTAACATAACCCCCATCCTCGGTTTTCCGGCGGCCGGCCGGCGATGCTCCGGCGCGGCGCCGGCGACGTTTAAACCTCCAAAAACGTTCGTTTTAATGCAATTAACCTCATCTTAAACATTACCCTTCGGTTTCAGACTTTAAAACCATATTTAATTGTGAATTATTCGCCTATTAACACACGAAATCAAAACCGAAACCATCTAATCAAATCCTTAACTCGTTGATATTGTTATTATTCAAATTGCATCCGATTGAAGGATGGAAAACATTACAATCGATTCTCTAAATCATTCTGCATCATCTATCACATAGACGAATTCTTGAATCAACCATTCAATCATCAAATCCTTAATCGACCTGCAACATGGTCGAAGGCTACCCTTGAAGTATGTTAACTTAAAATTGTTTGAGGGCTTTTAACTCTGAGCATATATTGAAGCTTCGTACGAAGTGGATTTGATTATTATCAACATTTGAACCCCGAAGCAATCTCTCCTCTATCGCATCATGTCTTCGATTGATCTTAATATTTTGGAACATTCATAACAGGTAAATAAACACCCGTTATGCTCGGTTTTAATCAAGGATCAAAAGCTCTATGTTTAATTTGTGAATAAACATCGTTTGATGCTTCAATTTGACCTACTTTGTTCTAGGGTTCTTCGGGTTTTGGGGAAAGTTTTTAAGTGTGTTTAAATGATTATGGAACCAACATAAACCGCGGCTTAGAGCCTTTGTTCATTAGTTCCCCATCCACATGCTAACCTTGAGGTCCCGGGTTCAAACCCGGGCACCCTCAAACATTTTTTTGGGCCTTTTTAGCCCTCAAATTAATTGTAGAAAATTTTTAAAAAATATAAAAATAGTTTTTGCAAACCTTAAAAATTCCATGAACATCAAATAATATTCTAGATTTTTCTAGTAATTTTAAAAATTAAATAACTTGTTTTAAAAACATTTTAACAAACATTATTTTTGGTTAAATCCTATTAAAAGTGGGTGTCAACTAATAAATTAGTTTCGGTTCAAACGTTATTCCTTTAAAATCATTGTTATCTTAAAATGTTTATTTAAATTTAAACCTTGATTACAAATGTTTTCTTTTAAAAATAATTAAATAACTATTTATATGCTTATGGACTTGATACAATAATTTAAAAAATCATTTAAAATAATAATGGACATAATATTATCTTTATTAATCTCTAAAATTTGGGAAATTATATACTATTCTTAGAAAATTATTAAGATTTAATTACATCATTATTATCTAATTTCATTTCTAAAATACTTAATCATATAAACCTATATAATTCCTTCTAATGGAATCAAAATGTAAATAACTACATTATAAACTTCATGCTTAGCAAAAACCTTAAAAATATTAACACCCTAATTCTTGTGAACGTTAATCGTATTGTTAACCTTAATCTTTATCTTGTAAATTATTATTTTGATGCTTGTAATAGATACTTTGGATTATCTTTTGGATCTTACTTTAATCTTTTATATCATCTTGTAATGCCTATATCTATGTGAGTATTTCCATACCCTTTTTTGCTTATTTTCACACTTTGGTTGAAACATGTTAACTTATTATCATTGCACTTGTAAACTTATTTGAGACTTGTAATCTTTATGGCAATTCATCATGCAAAGTTGTGGTTAGTTGAACTTTTGTGGTTACCATGTTATGGCGTTATATGTATAATCATTAACTATTGCTAGCCTAGCGAAGTCATAGATCTATGGGCCAGACAAGCCTGCTTTGGTTGATCCAAGTACACTTAGCTCATCGTATAATCTTGTAAACGTTTGAGACTTGTAAAACTTTGTCGAGGTTTGATTGTTGCATTGTTCATAACATCCCTAATCACTTTATTCACTAACTTATGACCTGAATTGCCATCTTTTATATAATCTATGTATTAAAAACTATGGAATGCTCACCAACATTTTTATGTTGACCTTTTATTTTTAACATGTTTCAGGAATACCTCAAGTATGTGTTCTACTCTTTGAAGCTTATCACATCTAGGATTGGACCTAGAGATAAAATGGATGATCATGTTATTTGTAGCATTTGTACATGATGTATTCTTTGTTGAAACTTTTGCTTGTAATGTTACAATTGAATCTTATGATTATATATTTGGATTTAATAAATAGTGTTAATGTCTGTGAACAATCGTAACCCTCACATCTCGACGTTTCCGCCGTCAAGGTTGGGGTGTGACAGATTGGTATCAGAGCCCATAACTATAGGGATTTAGGTTATTAGAAATGGTGACCTAGACTATAGTTGCATGAACCTCATAGAAAGATCATTATACTTTTGTGCTTACTTATTGTTTGCATGCTACATAATGCTATGCCTTTTGTGCAACTTGATGCCTTAACATAATGCTTAAAACTTAGTTACTTGTCTCCCTAAACTTAACTTTAACTCTTTGATTCACCCCGACAAATGAACTTCCTAAACCTATTCTCAACGACATATGGAATGTACACTTACCATCCGGGTTCAATTCCTTAGACTCTATGTCTAATCTATGAAAATCCCATCATGGTTTTGATTCCATGAAGCAAAGAAATTTGTGTGACACATGGACACGTGTATTCTAGATTTCCGGGCAAAAGGCCTTCGGGCTAAGGCAAGCATATCGTATAAATCTCATTACGAGACCAGTTATGCTTACCTGGGGATTTTTGGGATGAGTGATAAACTATGGTCAATGTACACAAATCTCTAAGGCAAATGGGTCAATTTACCTTGACGTGTCAACGATTCCAAATGGTAATGCATTACCAAATGGAACCATCCTCTTTGTATCTTAAAAATCCTTGATTTTCTTGAACTGGTTTATCACCAAAGTTTCAATATCTTCTCATTTTTAACATATATAATGTCCTGTTAATATTGAACCCATTCTACATTTCAACTCCTACATTTAAACATCCTACACGTTGAGCGTTTCATGTATCTGTTTCTATACCTTGACCAACGTGTGCATGACTCTTATATATTCAAAGATATGGGAATCTAAACCGAATGGCCTTCAAAAATTCAAACCGTTACTTATGGTTCTCAAGTCTTCTTAAGGATGTGTCCCATAACTAAGAACATGAAATGCTGTAGGTGGAATTCCTACATCTCGGGATACTTTGTCTAGGAAAAGTGTAAATGGTGATTTGACTCGATCATTGAATCCATTTACTTGACTCGAAACCCTTGAGATGAGTGATCGCTTATAAGTACGCATGTCTTTAATAAGGTTATGGTTGATCTCATATCTTGAGAAGTCCATGTATTCCCTTCGATTGTGAATTGAATGTTTAATCTCATTATGATGTCGAATCATTCTTGTCCTTGATTTTGCCTTCCTGATTTAAATTATTCAAGATTTGAACACCATCATAACAAATTCTGCTATCTCGAACTTTGATCTTAAGCTTGTAAGCATGATTTTTCCTTTTGTTACATTGATGTAACTTGAAATTTTCCGAATTTCTAATTGATATTATTTTCCTTTCGTCGTTAAGTCAAACTCCGTACCGTCTGCACCGTGAGAGATGCAAGTGTTTGCAAGCCAACCTATGACTAAGAACACTCGTATCTCCTAAATGATTCTAACTCATCAAAACAGGGGTGATTCCCTTACTTTGATGATTCTCTATTCGTTTCGATAAATGGTTTCCAATTGTGATTTATAAAATTTCATCCTCTGGATCGGGGTGATTTCCTTATCCCGAGGATTGACTTCAATTATTTTCTTTGGAATGGAATTTCACAAATGACATGATCTCACCAAAATAGGATTGAAACCCGTACTTTGGTGACAAATATCAATCTTCGATTGTTTTCTTGGTATTATGAAATTCACCATCAAGATAGGCGTGAATTCCATACCTTGATGATAATATCATCTTTATGAATTGTATTTGTTCAAATGAGACGACTTCATCAAAGTAGGAGTGAATTCTGGATTTTGATGAAGAAGTTCATCTTGTTATATTTTGTTTTTGTAAAACTTCACCGTTAAGATAGGAGTGATTTCCCTTACCTTAATGGTGAGTTACCTCGTCTTATTTCTATGGATCCTCAACAAGGAGTTGGGATTGAACTTTTTGATTGGTAAGTTAGTGGTCATACCTTGGGAATACACCATCAAGTTAGGAGTGCAAACCACACCTTGATGACTATTCTCATTTCTTGATCTCCAACTTACCAAGGTTTTAATCAAGTGACAAGAAACATGTAGTAACTTGAAGGGTGAACCAATGTTAGTGTTTGGACCTATCAAGCAAAAGCATGATTTTTGAACTTGAAAGGAGACCCGATCACTCTAGGTTGATTTTGATTCCGAGCTTGGAGCATTTGAATTCTTAAATCGATTTCTTTCCCTTATCTTCATGTTTTGACTCGATCTAGCTATATCGAACCATTTATTTCTTACTTATCAACTTTCATTTTGAGTTATCATCAACACATGATTGTGTGATGGTAGCCTTCTTAAACAATCTTTCTGCTAAATAAAGGCATTATCAACTTGTATTCATGTCTTTCTAACTTTCTCAGATGTGCTTATGGGTTTGATGAACTGCGTATGCAAACTGTACTTGGAAACTTGCTACCTTGCAAAACATGTTTACAAATACTTTTCTTAATGTTTGCGTCATTTCTTGAATCGCTTTTGAACCCTTAACCTTGAAAATCATTGAAATTTTATCTTGGTTTTGAACAACAAGACTTGTTATTATCCTCATTGCGATGTGGATATAAAGGTTCATAAAATTTCGTAATTTGTAGTCATGGGTTTGGCATAAAAGAAAAGACATAACTTGGCATGTGTCCAAGTGTCTTACCTTCACATATGACAAAACCTAACCCCCATGTTCTCGGGAATCTCCTGCTCAATTTCTCATCACCGAATGTCTCTTATTTTGGATGTCATACTGAAAATTGGTGCATTATAGACCAATTGACTAATCTCATATTGACTCATGTGAGATAATGGGTCGATAAATTGACTTGTATCTAACTCAAGAATTCGTATACCGTAGTATGGCGTTAAAACATCGAACATTATTTTGGACGACCGATTCATTTTCTGCTTTTAATAATGTTCCTAACCATCGTCGTGAACTTATTCCAAAATCTTCGCATATCGTATTATTCTTAGACTTATGATTGGTCAAAGGAGATATACATATTCACAAGATATGCGTTAAGATCGTTTCATATAGTGACGTTTGGGATTCTTAAATCCTGACGGTTAACCTTTCTTATCATTGTGGTCTTTTATTGATTTCTAGACATCATTTTACTACGAAATTATATTCTAGAAGTTGTGACTTATAAATCTAAGGTACCACGGTAACTCGTCATCGTTTTCCAACGTTTCATCTCAAAACGTCTCGTGTTTATTATGTTAAGAATCTTGTAAGATTCCATAAAGTGAAGCGTTCCACCTGTAATCAAACATCAAACACTGTTCGTTGAACACTCACCTTTCATTACAATTCCTTTGTTCATTTAAGTTCATTCTTAATTTCGGGACGAAATTCTTTTAATTTAGGAAGACTGTGACATCTCATATTTTTGTTATATTAAAAGTTAACTTTGTTAATTCTTGTAAGAACCTTTTATGTCAATTTTGAAACTTTGTGGAATTAATATGCTTGATAATTAATTTGGGGTTTAACAAATTAATTAAATAATAGATATAATATTAATAATGTTTAAAACGTTGGTTAATAATATAAAACTTATCAACAGGGGATAAAAATCTTAAAAATAATTGTTATAATATAATAATAAAGATATTATTATTACTATTACTAATAATAATATTAATAATAATAATGTTATGTTAATGATAATATTTATAATAATGATAATATATGTTTTAATATATTAAAGCTTATAATTAATAAGTTTTTACATAAAATAATAACCTTTTAAACTTCAAGGACTAAATTGTAACTAATTAAAATTTAATTAAAACTTTAATACTCAAAAGACAACTTTTAAAACCACAGGGGCCATATGTGAAAATTATTCAACTAACATAAACCCCCATCCTCGGTTTTCCGGCGGCCGGCCGGCGATGCTCCGGCGCGGCGCCGGCGACGTTTAAACCTCCAAAAACGTTCGTTTTAATGCAATTAACCTCATCTTAAACATTACCCTTCGGTTTCAGACTTTAAAACCATATTTAATTGTGAATTATTCGGCTATTAACACACGAAATCCAAACCGAAACCATCTAATCAAATCCTTAACTCGTTGATATTGTTATTATTCAAATTGCATCCGATTGAAGGATGGAAAACATTACAATCGATTCTCTAAATCATTCTGCATCATCTATTACATAGACGAATTCCTGAATCAACCATTCAATCATCAAATCCTTAATCGACCTGCAACATGGTCGAAGGCTACCCTTGAAGTATGTTAACTTAAAATTGTTTGAGGGCTTTTAACTCTGAGCATATATTGAAGCTTCGTACGAAGTGGATTTGATTATTATCAACATTTGAACCCCGAAGCAATCTCTCCTCTGTCGCATCATGTCTTCGATTGATCTTAATATTTTGGAACATTCATAACAGGTAAATAAACACCCGTTATGCTCGGTTTTAATCAAGGATCAAAAGCTCTATGTTTAATTTGTGAATAAACATCGTTTGATGCTTCAATTTGACCTACTTTGTTCTAGGGTTCTTCGGGTTTGGGGGAAAGTTTTTAAGTGTGTTTAAATGATTATGGAACCAACATAAACCGCGGCTTAGAGCCTTGTTCATTAGTTCCCCATCCACATGCTAACCTTGAGGTCCCCGGTTCGAACCCGGGCACCCTCAAACATTTTTTTTGGGCCTTTTTAGCCCTCAAATTAATTGTAGAAAATTTTTTAAAAAATATAAAAATAGTTTTTGCAAACCTTAAAAATTTCCATGAACACCAAATAATATTCTGGATTTTTCTAGTAATTTTAAAAATTAAATAACTTGTTTTAAAAACATTTTAACAAACATTATTTTTGGTTAAATCCTATTAAAAGTGGGTCTCAACTAATAAATTAGTTTCGGTTCAAACGTTATTCCTTTAAAATCATGGTTATCTTAAAATGTTTATTTAAATTTAAACCTTGATTACAAATGTTTTCTTTTAAAAATAATTAAATAACTATTTATATGCTTATGGACTTGATACAATAATTTAAAAATCATTTAAAATAATAATGGATATAATATTATCTTTATTAATCTCTAAAATTTGGGAAATTATATACTATTCTTAGAAAATTATTAAGATTTAATTACATCATTATTATCTAATTTCATTTCTAAAATACTTAATCATATAAACCTATATAATTCCTTCTAATGGAATCAAAATGTAAATAACTACATTATAAACTTCATGCTTACCAAAAACCTTAAAAATATTAACACCCTAATTCTTGTGAACGTTAATCGTATTGTTAACCTTAATCTTTATCTTGTAAATTATTATTTAGATACTTGTAATAGATACTTTGGATTATCTTTTGGATCTTACTTTAATATTTTATATCATCTTGTAATGCCTATATCTATGTGAGTATTTCCATACCCTTTTTGGCTTATTTTCACACTTTGGGTTGAAACATGTTACTTATTATCATTGCAATTGTAAACTTTTTTGAGACTTGTAATCTTTATGACAATTCATTATGCAAAGTTGTGGTTAGTTGAACTTTTGTGGTTACCATGTTATGGCGTTATATGTACAATCATTAACTATTGCTAGCCTAGCGAAGTCATAGATCTATGGGCCAGACAAGCCTGCTTTGGTTGATCCAAGTACACTTAGCTCATCGTATATCTTGTAAACGTTTGAGACTTGTAAAACTTTGTCGAGGTTTGATTGTTGCATTGTTCATAACATCCCTAATCACTTTATTCACTAACTTATGACCTGAATTGCCATCTTTTATATAATCTATGTATTAAAAACTATGGAATGCTCACCAACATTTTTATGTTGACCTTTTATTTTTAACATGTTTCAGGAATACCTCAAGTATGTGTTCTACTCTTTGAAGCTTATCACATCTAGGATTGGACCTAGAGATAAAATGGATGATCATGTTATTTGTAGCATTTGTACATGATGTATTCTTTGTTGAAACTTTTGCTTGTAATGTTACAATTGAATCTTATGATTAATATATTTGGATTTAATAATAGTATTATGTGTCTGTGAATAATCGTAACCCTCACATCTCGACGTTTCCGCCGTCAAGGTTGGGGTGTGACAGATTGGTATCAGAGCCCATAACTATAGGGATTTAGGTTATTAGAAATGGTGATCTAGACTATAGTTGCATGAACCTCATAGAAAGATCATTATACTTTTGTGCTTACTTATTGTTTGCATGCTACATAATGCTATGCCTTTTGTGCAACTTGATGCCTTAGCATAATGCTTAAAACTTAGTTACTTGTCTCCCTAAACTTAACTTTAACTCTTTGATTCTCCCCGACAAATGAACTTCCTAAACCTATTCTCAACCACATGTGGAATCTACACTTATCATATGGGTTCAATTCCTTTGACTCTATGTCTAATCTATGAAAATCCCATCAAGGTTTTGATTCCATGAACCAAAGAAATTTGTGTGACACATAGACATCTCTATTCTAGATTTCCTAGCAAAAGCCTTCTGGCTAAGGCAAGCATATCGTATAAATCTCATTGCGAGACCAGTTATGCTTACCCGGGGATTTCTAGGATGAGTGATAAACTATGGTCAATATACACAAATCTCTAAGGCAAATGGGTCAATTTACCTTGATGTGTCAACGATTCCAAATGGTAATGCATTACAAAATGGAACCATCCTCTTTGTATCTTAAAAATCCTTGATTTTCTTGAACTGGTTTATCACCAAAGTTTCAATATCTTCTCATTTTTAACATATATAATGTTCCTGTTAATATTGAACCCATTCTTCATTTCAACTCCTACATTTAAACATCGCTACAGGTTGGGTGTTTCATGTATCTATTTCCATACCGTGAACGATAATGTAATATGTTGAATGAACAAAGCTAATGAACGTAATGACAAAGATAATAATGATATTATCTGTATGTACGTATGATGCATGATCACGAACAGTTGTAAAGTATAGTATGTTTTGAAATAAAGTAAAGAACGGTTTTAACAGAGAAAAGTATGTTCTATTATAAAACTAAGACTCGCTCAACGTCGCTGAGTTTTGTATGCATGATAGTTGGCAGGTATATGTTCATGCTGAGGAGTTGCAGGCATGGATGCATAAGCTACTGGGAGCGTTTTGAGGCTGGCATCCGTATTTTGACATGTCTTGTATTTTGAGATGAAAACAGATGTTGTAATTGACATGTTTTTAATTATAAATGAAAGTTTTAAATTCCGCTGCAAAATAATGTACATTTTATAATGTTTTAAGTGCAATGAATGACTAGTTGTAAGCGTCCCGGGAACGGAGCCTTACAAGTTGGTATCAGAGCCAAAGTTTAAGTGAAGTGGGTAAATATTTTGGGAAACCTAATCTTACACTGAGAATGGGATTAAAAGGAAAAGGGTGCCAGTACTAGTAGCTACGTGCCTGCAAGTAAAGGTTTTATGTAAATGTTTTATGTAAGTTAATGTTAACCGGCATTATATGCGCATGTTATGTGGCTTGTGTGCTATTGTGTAGATTTAGATACTGATGTAGTCGGGATAGGAAATGCTTGGGGTATGAAGAGTAAAGTAAGTGGCTAATCACAACTGGCCACTATAATTAGGGACTTACTATACTTGACATAAACTGAGTTATAACCTTGAATGACCGCGTTAGTGTTTGAATCTTATAGTGTGTTAGATGATGGTTGGCGGTAGATCTTCGAAAGCTTCACGAGGTGGAGGTGGTGGTGGACATAGTGCTGAACCACGGGTCACAAGAGGAAGGTCTAGGGCTGAGAGAGTAGTCCATGAGGAACCCGAGGCCCCTCATCAGGATGGCGGTGATGAGAATGCTATTCAGAGAGCCTCGATGAGAGAGGCGGTCAGGGAGGAAGTGCATCAGGTTATGCAGACCATCCTACCGTCTGTGGTGACCGAAGTTATGAAGGTTGTTAGAGATGAGTAGAGACATGAAGGGGGTAGACCTTCGGGCGAAAGGAGACGACCCGAGAGTGAAACGGTTTTCTTCAACGACGAAGATGATGAAGAGGAAGAGCCTGCGCCGGAGGTGGCACGAGGCTGTAATTATGGGGCGTTTTAACGATGCAAGCCCCTAACTTTGATGGAAACGGCACTGCTGCTACAGCTCACCGATGGGTGAGAGAGATGGAAGCGGTATTGAATATCAGGGAGTGCCGGGAGGATCAGAAAGTAAAGTTTGCTGCCTATTATTTTGTGGACTCAGCTCTGTGCTGGTGGGATAATATAGTCCAAGCCGAGGGTAGCAGGTCTATCGGGAGGATGCGATGGCCAGAGTTGAGAAGGCTGTTAATTGAGGAATTCTGTCCTCATCGTGAGATGGACAAGGTTGAAAGAGAGTTCTTGCAGCTGGAGGCGGGAACGATGACACATGATCAATATACCACTAAATTCAACGAGATGGCACGTCTGGTGCCGAATCAGGTGACACCTGTTTCACAAAAGTTCAAGAGGTACATTTTGAGCTTGCCGACGGACATCCGTAGGCACATGATCGCTGCCCGACCAAGCACGTTTAGGTCGGCGGTCGATTTGGCCTGGAGATTGTATGATGAAAGATCTGTGATGGTGACTGAAAGTAGCAAGAAAGGAGACAGTGATCAAGAATGGAATAGGAAGCGATTGGAACGTGGCGGAACCGCTCCAGGTGGCAAAGGTGCATGAGTGGATGATCAGCGTGTGGTCATAACTGGTGCGGGGTCAAAAATGTGTGACAAGTGTGGACACAGGCACCCCGGGGAATATAGACTGGGGGGCAATGTCTGTTTCCATTGTGGGAGGACCGGACATGTGGCGAAGAACTGCGGTATGGGGAGGTGTTATTCCTGTGGTAAGGAAGGTCACATGAGCAGGGATTGCAAAAAGCCCAGAGCGGAAGGTTTGGGAGTGAAGAAGATCAGAGGAAAATCAGGTACGAGGAAGGAGAACAGAGGGTGAAGGCTAGAGCCTTCGCTATGACCGGGAGGAGGTTAGGTCCAACTCCGAGGTAACATCAGGTACGTTCTTGCAAGTTTAGATTTATGCATCTATGCTTTAATTGTGACGCTAGTAGTAGTTTTGTTGCCGTTATTTTCTGTGATGTTGCAAGTTAGGGGTAGGAAGATCGATGAGCCCTTCGATGTAAGAATTGCTATTAGTAAGTCTACCAGGTTACCTAATGCCCTAGAGGATTACGCGATAGAATTGAGAGAGAGCGCTTGTTCCTGCTAGGCTGTTCAAGGCAAATATAGGTAGGTAGACATGCATCTCTGGGTGAGTTGATCAGTAGACTATGACTCAAACCCCAAGTGTTGCAGAAAGATGGATTGCTCAACCGTGCGAAACCAAGAGTTCGGTGATGACCTACGGCAATGAAGTATGAGGAAGGCTTCGACCAGGAAAGCGGGTTGCTTAGTTTGGAGTCGAGTAAAGCTAATACTAAAATGTAGAGGGTCATTACTAGTTGTTGCTTCGGTAGGAGGAGTGACACATCGACTGGAGCTACCTGATGAGTTAAGTGGGATTCATCTGATGTTCTATGCATCTCGTCTAAGAAAGAGCTCAACCAATGAGGATATGATCATGCTACCAGAGAACACTAAGGTGGACAAAGTATCCAACCACGAGGAGCAACTGGTGACCATTACTAATAAGAAGGAGAGAATAGACTAAGGAGGATGATGGTTTCACTTGTGCGGGTGCAGTAAAGCCTAAAGGGATCTGTGTTTAAATGCAAGATCAAAGAAGAGGTGAGACAGGGTTACCCGTAACCATTCGAGAAGCGACAGGTTTCGGGGATGAAACTTGTTTATGGGGGGTAGACTTGTAACACCCCAAAAAATTATTTAAACGAAAGGAAAAGAAAAGTAAGTGGAAGGAATGGAAATTGTGCAAAAATGGAGGGGGAAAAAGTGTACAAAGTACAAATCTTATTATTTTAAGATTTTAAAGGGGATGGTCGCCCATATCAAGCAGAAAGCTGCTTTGCTCTTGGAGGAAGAGGAAGAGAGAGAGAGCCCGGTTCTAGAGAGAGAAAGAGGAAGAGGAAGAGGAAGAGGAAGCTGAGAAAGGTAAGTCTTCTCTTGTTTGAGCTGGTTTCAGCTGAGTATTGAGTTCTTGACCAAAGTTCTGGTTGTTTAGAGTTTGTTTTTGGGATTCAAAGAGCTGAATCGAAGTGGGTCTTGAACTAGAAGAGTGTTGCTCAAAGGCTGCTCAAGGTGAGTTTCTAGAACCCCTCTTTTACTAGTTTTCAACTGATTTGGGGCTATTATGCATACTATGTAAGCATCTTTTAAAGAAACTATGGGTTTACAGCTTTATGTTCGAATGTTGTATGCATGTATGTATGTTATAGTATTGATTATGGGTTAGAGATGATGTTTAGCATGCTTAGATGGCCTCAGTATGTTAGATCTATGTTTGGGTATGCTTAGAATGAGAATCGGGTGAAATTGGTAGCACAAAAAATAATTTAAAATGTTTGATGAACATGAACAGTGGTTCATGCGCCCAAACAGTTGTCTATGCGTCCAACATGAGAGACTAGACGCCGAAGTGTTGGCCATGCGCCCAAGAGTGGGTCATGCACCTGAACAGCGGCTCATGCGCCCAGCATGTTGGCCATGCCGCTAAGTATTGGGCATGCGCCTAAGTGTGGCCATTTGCCCAAGTGATGAAACGGTTAAGTGTGGCCATGCGCCTAAATAGTGCCCATGCACCCAAGTGATGAAATAGCTAAGTGTGGACCATGCGCCTAAACAATGCCCATGCATCCAAGTGAATGAAACGGCTAAGTATTGGCCATGCGGCTAAACAGTGCCCATGCGCCCAAGTGCTTGAAATGGCTAAGTGTTGGTGATGCGCCTGAACAGGGCAGAAACGCCCAAACAGTGCCCATGCGCTCAGACTGTTTATACTTAGAATTTTTATGCGCATGCGCCTGGAAGGACCCATGCGCCCACTTTGGACTTGAGGTTTTCTAAGTGGATTTTAAGGGGTAAATGGGGAGATAAGCATGGTTATGATGAGATGGCTTATGTTTGATGTGTGTTATGCATGTATGATGTGCCTGTATTGGTGATGGTGTATGTTTATGTTTATGTATGTTCCTTATTATGTATGTATGTCTTCCCTTGGCTTTGCGTTGAATGTTATTAAATGTAATGAAAGTATTATGTAACGTAAAGTGGAAGATAATGAAAAGGGGAACGTAATGAATGAATGCATGCATGAATAAATTAATGAATAAAGAGAGAAGTATAGAGAGGCTTGAAAGCAATATGTACAGAGGTGCACGGCTCTTGATGCCTTAAGCTCTACCGCGTGAGGTTTAGCAAAACCTAAAGTGTGCACGCAAGGGTTCCAGTCTTTGTGACTGACCTTCAGATGTGTTATCCATTTCTATGGGGGTGTTACCCATTTCTATTGGTGTGTTACCCACTTCGGTAGGGGTGTTGTTACCCACTTCGGTGGGGGCGTTGTTACCCACTTCGGTGGGGGTGTTATTACCAACTTCGGTGGGGGTGTTGTTACCCACTTAAGTGGGGGTGTTGTTACCCACTTCGGTGGGGGTGTTACCCACTTAGGGGTGTGGCATAAGGCCAAGCACAGGTATTAGGTGAGCGACTCTGTGTCACAACAGTCTCGAAAGAGGTCCTTGTCGTGTATCCCGGTACTGTGTCAGTCTTCAGACATGAGTCGGGGGTTTTGTGTCAGGCCCCGGCACAGTATCAGTCTTCAGACATGAGTCGGGGGTATTGCATGAGTCAGGATACAGATTGCATACTCCGGTACTGTGTCAGTCTTCGGACATGAGTCGGGGGTTTGTAAGCAGGCCCTGGCACAGTATTGCAAGAGACAAGATTCGAGTAATAAAGAGTAATGAACGAAAGATCATGTATGAAAGAACGAACGTATGTATGAACATAAAGAATTATTGTAATATGTACTGAACATGATCCTTGTCATTCGACCTTAGTAATCGTGGGTGAGTGCCACGAAGAGGGTAAATTCTGACCGGATCGAGAAAGAGAAGTGAACGATAATGTAATACGTTGAATGAACAAAGCTAATGAACGTAATGACGAAGATAATAATGATATTATCTGTATGTACGTATGATGCATGATCACGAACGGTTGTAAAGTATAGTATGTTTTGAAATAAAGTAAAGAACGGTTTTAACAGAGAAAAGTATGTTTTAGTATAAAAATAGGAGTCACTCAGCGTCACTGACTTTTGTATTCATGATAGTTGGCAGGTATATGTTGATGCTGAGGAGTTGCAAGCATGGATGCATAAGCTACTGGGAGCGTTTTGAGGCTGGCATCCGTATTTTGACATGTCTTGTATTTTGAGATGAAAAAAATGTTGTAATTGACATGTTATTAATTATAAATGAAAGTTTTAAATTCTGCTGCAAAATTAATGTACATTTTATAATGTTTTAAGTGGGCAATGAGACCAGCTGTAAGCGTCCCGGGTACGGGGCCTTACATAGCAGCAAGATTCCCCATATGACTGATTTTTCCAGATAATGATATGAACAGTTTTCCATTGCTTCAATCTTCATATAGGCTAACTTGATCAACATTAACACCTATAGAAATACCCCCTCAAATTCAACCTATCCCAATATATAGACATTGTGCTCTCTTGGCGTCTTCATACGGTGTATTGGGCAAAAGGTAGAGTGTTCCAATCTACAGCTGACGATCTTAAACAAATCAGCATGCACTAAGATTCAACATCAGAAACCGGCTCACATCATCACTTTCTGATTGCGCCTTCAATTACTCTAAACATGGATTCCCCCTAAGAATGAGAATCCTCTCTGTGCAGATAGATATAACTTGATTGGCCATAAATAGTCAGATGCTCCTGACTACCCCACAAAATCACTCTTTCGTGTTCCAACTACATTCACCTATTCTAGAAGTCCGACGAATAATAGGGTACACATCGAACTTATTTGACAAAAGAACCTTAGGGTGAATATGCTTTGCTCATCCTCAAATATGTGCAAGAGGTAGTTCCAGATTCTTGTTTTTGCTCTGGAACAAATGCGGATGAGTCAATGCGGATGGCTCATTCGTGCGATTGACATACGACTGGTCTAGTCGCACGACTGAACATACGACTTGTCCAGTCGTACGAATGGTCCATAAGCATAGTCCAGTCATACGAATGGTCCATTCGCATGGCACAGTCATACGAATGGTCCATTTGCATGGCCCAGTCGCATGAGCGAATAAACACATTGATTTTCAGATATGCAGCAGCCAGGGCTGCCAAAAACCCTAATCTTACGAATTTTACATGAAACGAACCAACATAGACATCATAAGATTCGCAGGGGTGATTGGAACATGGTTTCGAGTTTGATTTTAACATAGAAACTACACACGTAACCAGATCTGAGCAAAACATGAAGAACACGAAGTGGGTTTAACGTTAAAGAACCTGAAATAGATCCAGAAATCAAGAGCTCGGGTTGCTAGAATGATTGTTAGATCATTCCAGCAGTAACCAGCTCTGATACCAACTGTGAAGGCATTGGATTGGTAAACATCCGAGCGTGTTCTTGAAGGAAGGATAAACAACAACAAAAACCAAGAGACAATCAATAACACGAACTATAATTAAATGGTTTTAATGATAATACCTAACGATTACAAGCTCGTTACAACATAAGAATCAAGACTCTTGGCAAGGGGAGATCGAGCATGATCTCCCCTCTCATCCGGCAGCGCTAGGCCCCAGGCAGACTCCTATCAAAAACCTTATCTCTCTACATATTGAAACTGGTATATATAGGCCTTGGCCCATACTAGATGCGACTGGGCCCATTCGTGCGATTGGACCATGCGTATGGTTCAATCGTACGATTGGACCATGTGTATGGTTCAATCATATGACTGGACCATACTTATGGTTCAGTTTTACGAATGTCCCAATCGCATCTCTCAGTCGCACGACTGGTCCATTAGCATGGCTTAGTCGTACGACTGAGTCTCATTCACATATGCTCCTGTGAATGACCCAGTTTCATGTGTTTACAACATATCAGGTGTATTACATTAAGCCTAGACTATTCGAAAAGCGACGAACACACTACATATGACAATATATGCTCCAACATGTTTGCACTGAAACAAATGAGGGTAAAATCAGATTAGGACACCCAATTAAAATCAAGGAGTGTTGAGACAAGACAGTGAGTGTCATCAAACCATCAAGCCCAATCAAGGTAATTATTCCCTTTGTGAAATTTATACCTGCTGTTTCCAAAGGTAAGAAGAAATTTGTGAAGTTAGTGAAACCCTCTGCTAAAAGCAGTTCTAATAATGAGATTATATCTCTAAAATATTCAAGCAAATCAGACATGGTTTCACTGTAAAAGAAACACAAGAGCTCACTAATTTCTACAACTAAAATTCAGTCAGACCCTCAATCTTCAAAATTAAGACAAGGGGTCGGTTTCGACATATGTAACAAGGAGCACGTTGATTAGTTAGAGCAAGAAGTAAAGAAAGGGCTGGGGAAACAAAAACAACCCATAACAGCTAACAAAAGTAGTGCTGTGAAGCAAACTACAAAAGAGGCTGATTTTGATTCCTCCCCTAAGCAAAAGAATGTGACTTAGTTGAAAATAGGAAAATCAACTAAGCCTAATAAAGCAAAATCAGATTTAAGAAACAAACATATGTATTGTGACATATGTAAGATGTTTAATCACAAAACAGAAGAGTGCTTTTTCAATCAATACTGCTCTATCTGTGACATGAACAACCATTCCACTAAAAACTGCTATTTAACAAACACTATTCAGTCTGTGATATAAACAATCACAATACATCTGATTGTTACTTCAATGAGAAGGGAGTGAGAATTGCTCAGAACAAACCCATCTCAACAACATCATCTGTGATACCCAATTTCAAGAGTCATTTTCATAAAAAATAATCTAGGATGCCTATAGATCAAATAATGACAGGAGTAACATGAAAGAATTATGGAAGATTTAAAGAAACAAACATCACAACATTAAAGGAAAGTTTGATCTTCCCAAATACAAATTGATGTTTGATGATAAAAAACGACTCAAATTTATTCAAAAGAATAGAGATCAAAGGTTCATTACTCCTCTGTCTCCTTAGTTGATGTTGATGAGATGACTCAATTAAAATATCACAAGAATCTCCAAGGTCACCTCTAAATAGATCACAATTTAGAGGAAAGTATCAAGAGGTCACCATTATGGATAGAAACGGGAAACCCAAGACCATTATAGTTTGGGTTCCATATTCTAATTAGTTCTTTTGTGTTTGCAGGGTCATCCATATAGGTCTAATAGCCTATGGTATGTGGACTGTGTGTGGTCCCGACACATGACTGGAGATCGTTCCCTCCATGATTTCAAGCAAAAAAAAGGAACTACTGTGGCATTCAAAGGAGATTCACAAGTGGAAGAATTAATGGTGAAGGATCTATAACAAATGGGATGCTAAGCTTTGATAGAGTGAACTACTGTGAACAACTAAACTCAATCTTCTAAGTGTGTCTCTGATCTGTGACAAGAATATTCAACTCACTTTACCGACACTCATTGCTACATTATGAATCCAGGATTTCAGATATAAGAAGAATGGGTTGTCCTAAAGACTCCAAGGAAGAATAAACACTATGCCTTAAACCTGAATTCTACAACACCAATAGAAGAAACATGCCTTTTGTCTAAAGCATCACCGATGAGTCCCAGCTTTGGCACAGACGTTTGGGGCACATAATAAATGACTTTATCACAAAAATTGAAAACCACTTGACCATAAGGTCAAAACAATAAGAAGTGATAATGGAACTGAGTTTAAAAATGAAGACATGTGTTCATTTTGTGCAACCAAAGGCATTGCTCATCAATTCAGTGCAGCTAGAACTCCTTAACAAAATGGAGTAGCTGAAAGGAGAATAGACACTAATTGAAGTAGCAATAACAATGATAGCCGATGCTAAACTGCCAATCACGTTTTGGGCAGAGGCAGTTAACACATCGTGCTTTGTACAAAATCGAACTCTGATTGTAAAAACAAGTAACATGAATCCATATGAACTATTGTTTTATAGAAAACCATTTATTGGATTTTTTAAAGTCATTTGGTAGTCCTGTCTCAATATTAAACACCCGAGACTATTTGGGAAAATTTTCATCTAAGTCTGATGAAGGATTCTTTGTAGGTTATTCTTCTATTTCAAAGACTTACAGAGTGTTTATCCTAAACTAAACATTATTGATGAATCAATAAATGTTCAATTCAAGGAACACTCGTTTCTTAAATCTACAAATAGTCCTGACTGGTTGTTTGATATTGACTCATTTACAAAATCTTTTGATCGATTTCACTTGTCTAATGCAGGAAACCTACATTTAGTTGAATCTTCTTCAGGTGTAAAAGGAAAAGATGATTTTCCGTTGATTCCTCCTACCTCTACTGAGCATATGAATGAAGATGTTCCTCTCCAAGCTGATCTTGTCAGACAACCATCTCAAAACCAAAGTGTTTCAACTAAACTGGTCCCAACTTGTTACCATCACATTCAGAAGATCTTCAACAGAGATCAGAAATCAAACCAAGCAACTCCTCCAGTTGAAACAGAAAAAAACATCAAATGATGGAAGCAATCAAAATGCTACGGATGCTGACGCAGTCACTGAACAGGGTCTGATTATCTTCAAATTCCCTAATAGTACAAGATGAAGATGCCTCTCATCATATGATCTGAATGTCTCTAATTTTGATGTAACCATTACTGGTGACTCACTTCAATGCCCATTAATACACAAGAATCATCTAGTAGAAAGCATTATTGGTGAACTTAATAAGAGGATGACAAGAAGTAAGTCAAGTATTGCAAACATCTATTTGTTCTCATGCTTTCTTTGTCAAATAGTACCTAAAAACATAAAAGGAGGCTTTTCAAGACAATAGCTAGATTGAAGAAATGCACGAAGAATTGCTACAATTCAAGAAGCAAGAAGTATGGCAATTGGTAGACCTTCCCAAAGGACAATACCCTATCAGCACCCGATGGCTATACAGAAACAAAATTGATGATAGAGGATCGTCATCAGAAATAAAGCAAGACTAGGGCATAGGGTTCACTCAAGAAGAAAGAATTGATTATGATGAAGTGTTTGCACTTGTTTCCAGATTAGTAGCAATAAGAATCTTTCTTGCATATTCAACATGTGACGTCCGGTAAATTTCCGTTACCAAACTCCGTTAGTTCCGTTAAGTCTTGTGCACACGTGTCGTGAGCACACACTAGTTGTCGTTTAATGTTGGTGACCTAATAATAATGAACAATGTTAATTGGTGTGAATCTAAATGACTATGTGAATATTGGGTTATGTTTATGTGTTTACACATTTTTAAAAGGTTAATTGAAAATTTATTCGAGTAACGCGGAAACATGCCTATTTATTTGTTTGTCTTGTGTTTTTATAAAGATAAGATATAATGATTTTCATAAGTTTATATCTTTATATTATGAAGTTAAAAACACTTTACAAAGAGTTTAAAGCTTAGTTTTTCAAAATACAAATTACAAGGGTTAAAAGGTAATTAGGTAAATTAAACTAAACAAAACAAAACCCTAATCCACCCACACCCATTTTCGGCCGCGACCTCAACTCCTCTCCCTCTCCATCTTCAAAATTCGACCTAGAACAAGCAATTTCATGTGATTTTGGTTCGATTACAAGACAATATAACACATAGGAAGCACAATTTCAAGCATACACTTGTTTGAAGGTTAGATTTTTCATGTTTTGTGGGTGTTTGTTTATGGCCGAACCTTGGATGTGAAATTGACCCTCATGGATCGAATTGGATGGTGTTTGGTGATGTTTATATGTTAGTTATGTTGAATACATGTTAGTTAACGTCGATCATGGATGAATTACATGTTGTTAGTGGTTTACTCAGGGTTTTGATTCTAGTCAAACCCTAATTCGATTTGGGCATGATTATGGGTGAATGATGATTTTGATGAATGTGTGGTGATTAATAAGTTGTATGAATGTTAGGAATCATGAATCTTGCAAGAAATTTATGATTTAGGGTTGATGTTCATAGGTTACTAATAATAGTAACTTTATTTGCATGAAATGTTGAACTATGGATGTTATGATGTTATGGATGTGTTCATGTGATAATTAGGATGTTAGATTGTTGTTGTGATCATTGGAAATTCAAGAAAACATGTTATAGTTCATACATTACTAAAGATAGTAACTTTTTAGAGATGAATTGATGGGTATGGATGTTTGAATGTGGTTGAATGTTTAGATGATGATATGAGTTTGAATTGGTATGTATTGATGAATCCATGACATATTGGGTAATTGATAGATTTTGGGATATGCTTTCCCAAAAGGGAAACTTTATTCATGTAACATGGTGGTAGGATTGGGGGTTAGTTGGAAACTATCTGGGATGTTAGGAGCATGTCAGTATGATCATGAATGAATTCTAATGTGGTAAGATATGATAACTTGGTTGTTTGTGATGTTGAATAATCTGAATGATATTTGGACATTTGTGGTCATGTATGGTTGGATGTTGGGTAGTAGTAGGACATCATGTTGGGACTGGTAATTGATGGTTGTGATGTTGTGAATGCAATGCATATGGTAAAGAATATGGTTATGATCATTATACACGCATGCGAATCTGAGGCCCCTACTAGTAGGATTGGCAGGTTTAGGATGTGAAGTCGTGAGTGGCTTCACATGGCATGTGATGAATGGTTGAACTTTGTGTGACATGGCTAGTGGATATGTTAATGTTCTAGATTCGCATGACTTGTATAGTACTTGATTGTATGATGAGCTAAGTGATACACCTGGTTGATATAGCATTGAATGTAATCATGTATATTGTATGTGCTCATTGGCTTTATTTGAATTATAACTCATAATGTCACCAAAGGGTCAAACGGTCAACTAGGTCAAACGTGTCTATTTTTCTGGAAGCTGAGTCTTTGGTTTTGGTATGATTAGGGTTCCACATGTCTTTCATTTACACGTACTTATGTACTCACATGATCTAGGTAACCTTTGAAGGTTGGCTATCCTCTCGTTTCTCAAATAAACCCTAAGTACTCTTTGCATACATGAGGTGAGTTCATGCCCCACTCTTTATTTAATCTCTTTGGGGGGAGATAGCATACTGGTATTTATACGAACGCTTTTAAATATTTAAGTTGTGTATAATATTAATATAGTGTTGTTTTACCATGGAAAAGTCCTCACACTTTTGAATTGTTAATATTTAATGCGGGAAACTTGGGTAGTACTACTGGGTCTGACGAGCCCCACCTGTGTGACTCGAGGTCAACCGGGTGCAATTTGTCCTATTGAACATTGTCACGACATGGTAAGTCGTGACAGGAGAGGCAACAACTATCACAGTCAGCTTCAATTGCGAAATCACTATGTATTATATTTACTGATAATAGACTAGCTATCTATTACCATCCACTGTTTATATATACAAACTGTTTATATGTTTATTGAACTCAAACTCTTGAACTCACCAACCTATGTGTTGACATTTTAGTATGCTTTTCTAGGTCCTTAGCTTGGTTGCCATAGGAGCACTGCATGGCTCACTGCATTAAGACACGATTCTTCAAGACAATTTAACATTTTAATAATTATGGTTTACTCTTTTGGGTTGGCACTTGTTTTGCCATAGTTATACTTTATTGACTTGGGTTGTTTTCAAAACGCTTCCGCATTGTTTAAAGTTTGTATTTTGGTTGATTTTGTTTAAATTATGGCATTTAGAGTCGTTCTGAGTAACTATTGACTGTGATCCTGGTTTGTTCACATGCCTCGCGGTAAAACTCCGCAAGTGGATTTTGAGGGTGTGACACAACATCCATAAAGTTTACTGTTTATCAAATGGAAAGATTGCTGAAGAAGTCTATGTGAGTCAATCACCTAGCTTTGAAGATCCTCATTTCCCTCACAAGGTATGCAAGCTTGACAAAGCACTGTATGATCTTCATCAAGCTCCAAGAAAGTGGTATGAGACTCTATCATCTTTGTTTTCTGAAAATGGAATGAAATAGGAAAGATTGATCAGACTCTCTTCAGAAAGAGAAGAGGAAGAGACATGTTGCTAGTCCCGATTTATGTGGATGATATCATATTTGGCATAACAAACAAGCAACTCTATAAAGACTTTGAAGACCTTATGCATTCAAAATTTCAAATGAGCACAATGGGGGAACTCGTATTCTTTCTAGGGTACAAGTACAACAAATAGCAGAGAATCTTCATCAATCAACCAAAATATATGGAACAATGTTGAAGAAATTTCACTTTGCTGATTGTCAGTCTATCAGAACACCTGTGGATACTAAAATGATGATCAGACCTGACCCAGAAGGCAAATCAGTGGATCTGACTCACTATCGATCTATGATTGGTTCACTTATGTATCTAACAGCCGTAGGCCTGGCATTATGTTTGGTGTTTGTGTGTGTGCCAGATATCAACTGATCCTAAGGAATCTCATGTAAATGTTGTCAAGAGGATATTCAGATATCTTAAGGGCAAACCAGCTCTTGGGTTATGGTATCCAAAGGAAGGAGACTTCAATCTCTATGCCTTCACTGACAGTGATTATGGAGGATGCAACTTCAATAGGAAGTCCACTTCTGGCGGTTGTCAATTTCTTGGTCCATGATTGTCTCCTGGAAGTGCAAGAAGTAGACAAATGTATTTGTTTCAATGGCAGAAGTTGAGTATATTACAACATCAGCTTGTTGCTCTCAAGTCATCTGGTTTCAAAACCAGATGCTTGATTATGGTTTTAACTTTTGCATACACCAATCACATTGACAACACTACAGCTCTTTTCATTACAAATAATCCTTCAGCAGCACTAAAAACAAAACACATTGAAATTAGATATCCCTTTTTAAGAGACTGTGCTGAAAAGGGGTTAATCAAATTGATTCAAGTATCCACTGAAAATCAGTTGGCTGATTTATTTACCAAGGCATTTGAACCTAGTAGGTTTGAATTGCTAGTTCAATCAATTGGCATGATTAACCTTGAGTAAAACCAATAAACATCAAAAACAATTCAAAAAAAACATTTGAAAATCATAAAAAGAAGTCAATTGTAATGAAGAGAAGAATATATGGAAATGATATAATTACAGTCGTTATATCATTCCTATGATTAATTTAAAATTTGAAAGACTGTCATGACTTACCAGTTATGTTGGTAGGCTCAACTTGGAAGAAGATACATGCTGTGATGAATTAAAGTCTTATTCAATGGTGAAACTCTCATCTCAGAGTACTGGTATGTATTAGCTTATCTAAGTGTATGTATGTGTAGTAACCTAAACAGACCAGGGAATGATACTTATGAATCTCTTTCACATACATCAAGATTCATCTTTGTTTTGCTGAGCAAGACAATGAAACAAGCACATAGTACAAATGTACTAATCCAAAATATTCCCATTGAGGAACACATCCAAATTGGATGAATTTACAAAAACAATACACTCCATGTGAATGAACAAAAGAATCCAATCATGGATCACCTTCCAAGTGAAGTGAAAAGAATCCTAATGTGGATCATCATGAAAAGGATCAAAGTAAAAGAATCCCAATGAGGATCAGTGAAAATAAGATCTCATAACTTAAGTAACCTGGTCAAGAAAGTTATGAAAAGGTCTACCATGCATTACATAAGGAGAGTTGATCATTCCATGCTTTTGTGGGTGAGGTACATGTTGAATAATTAAATCACCAAAAACATGATAAATATCACATGCATTAAAATATCAACCTGGTATGAGTTGAAGAGGACTAACATACCTTCAATCAACAAGTTCATAAACATGTCCATTTTATGATAAAGGATGCACATGTATAATGTAAGATTGATATGATCCCAACAAAAGATATACTTCTCTTCATTATCAATAATCAAATTTAATTTATATTCAAAAGTTTTAAATCTTTAAAGTTTCTATCCAGATGTTGATATAAACTTTAGGGGGAGTAATTAAATTTTTTTATAAGTTTGTATAGATATTTACTATCGTAAATTACTTTCTTAAAACTTAAGAACAAATCAAAAAGGAAACGTCTGTGTTGGTGCAGAAGTTATACCATAGTATCTCAGCTTATACAGATTCTTGGAAGCATGAGAAGTCCAAGAACAGTCAAATAATGGGAAACTTGTATCACTTCTGACATACAAGTCAATCCAAGCAAGAATTGACAACCCCAACAACAGTCAACAACTTCATAAGACATTCAATCAAAGAGTTCTTCATAACAATAAAACCCAAAACATAAACATTAAGTTTTGATTAAGTTCAAAAGTTAATGCGGGTAAGTGCATTGTTTAATGCAGGTGAAGGTAACCCATGCATATAACTAATGCGGGTAACTATTTATCTCAAAGTGAAACTAATGCGGACAAAGAGTTTACTTTACCGCATTGATGTCTAACAATGATACATGAAAAGTTTGAAGTGTTAAAAACATATGCGAACAGAAGTGCTCTACCGTATTTGTCAATGCGGATGAAATTTTAATTCCTGCATTTATTTTACTCATCCACACTTGTGGATATGTGTAACATCAACACTTTACATGTACTTTAAAAATGAATAAACAAGTGCTTAATCCCTTTTGTCTCCATGGATGATGATCAAGTAAATGTGGAAATTTTACTCGACCATATTTGCTATAGTGAACAAATGCTGATCAACTTTGATAAACCGCATTTGCGACAGTGAGCAAATGCTGAACAAGTTTGATCAACCGCATTTGCTACAATGCACAAATGCTAATTAACTTTGTTCTTCCATATTTGCAATAGTACACAAATGCAGATAGCCAAATCTTAAGTATTCCACTTCCACATTTGCTATAGTACACAAATGTGCATGACAAAATTCTTAAGTTTTCCACATCCGCTTTTGCAACAGTAATCAAATACGGATGTCTAAAACCTTTCCGCATTTGCTACAGTGTGAATAAAAATTTGAACGCATTTGTTCTGAAACTTGTAAAAGCTTGTAAGAGCTATTGTTTGACTATTAAAGCAAGTTCAAAAGGTCATTTAATACTTTTCAAACTTGAGAGACTATAAAGTGCGATGAGCGAAAAACACATTGTTCAACTTCATCAATCATCATTATCTTTAACAATCAGTGATCTAGGTTTCATTTCATCTAATCTGTCCTCATCTTTGATTCTACACAACAATAGTATCGAACAAAAGGTGAAACTCTTCAAATTTCGTAACTTAAAATGTCGAACATTTGGACTGATAATGAAGTTAGAACCCTAAGTTAATAAAGAACACTCAAAATCAGATTTGTTCTAAGAAAGGATGATCATTTTTGACTTCAATAAACCTGCAAACTAAGAAGAATACCACTCAACAAGGAAACTTCAAAGTCATGTTCATCGTATGAATAGAGCATGATGAAATTGGAAATGTTGAAATCAAATCTTGAAATAAAATCTGATTAAAGGTTAACAAGATCAAAAATCATCTCTCAAACATGAAAAACATAATAACAATGATTATTCTTGATAACATCACAATTTGAAGTGATTCCTATAGAACAGTACCTTCAAACATTCATCTTTGACCATCAAAAGTCAAACTGATGAATCTTGCATAATGTATAACATAAATTTTAATCAATCTAACTCATATGCCTCTAATGCAGGGTACATGACTAATCTTACCTGGAGCAAGCTCCATAATGTCAATGGTTATCTTGACCCTGATGTACCTGAGGCAGAATGTTTTAGATATATGATCAGATTCATTTCTACTATAAGAGTAGCACATGCCATCACAATTAGACCTGTTATTTATGAGAGATTCATAAGGACTTTCCAGAGTACTGCTGTAGTGACAGAAGTAGATTGTGAGAAGACTCTGTCAGGAAGAATTGATGATGACCATTCTCTGACCATCACTAAACAAACTATGAGACAATGCCTACAGTTTGGTGATGATGCAAACACACCTATTGAGCTTGAAGATGAAGAAATCACTGCCTTCTTTGCTAACATTAGTTATGAAGGAGGATATGAAGGAAAACAGATAATGAACGGATTGCTGGACTTAAAATGAAGGTTTCTATTCACCTCTATCAACATTGTTTGTTAAAGAGGAAGACATGATGGAATGATAATCTTGTAATCACTTCATTAGCTATAAGTGCTTTATGCAAATAGGCCATTTAACATGTCTACTTATGTGTCCAATGTCAAGTATCTAACATTCACGAAGGAAGAAGATACATGTTCCTGGTGTACCCAAGGTTACTACAATGTCTTATCATGAAGCATTACCTGACATTGTACCAGAAGGACTGTTTTGGATATCCCTCATTATTATGCAAAGTCCTTCAATACAACAAAAAAAGAGATCCTAGGAACTTCTATAGTTGATCCCATCTCCTCTTTTACCATGGATGCTTCAACAGATCAATCTTGAAGAACAAGTTGAAAAAACATGAGCCTCATGCTGATGAGCAAATTCAACAAAAAGAACTAGCTACTCATGATCAGCAAACTGCTAATGAGCATGTTCAAGAAAGAGATAATGTCATAGCTCAGTGTCACCCCAAGTTGATATAGGGTGATTTCCACTGGACCTCATGATCATGATGTTGATATGGCCATACTATTTATACCCTCACCAATATTGTACCACCCCAACCCGAGAGGCTGACGTGTCCACTCTCACGGTAATCAAAATCCAAACACATTCCATTATTCATAATGATTAAAATTTATACCAAAAAGAAACACTAGTCTAAAATCCACAGACAAGTCATTACATCAATTAAATAAACTCTTCTTTATGCAACTTCCACTCTTCACTCCCCTCTTGGATGGCCCTGCTGATCTAACGTGCATGAAACAAAAGCACGCCGGAGCATAACGCTTAGTGAACGGAATAACAGATAACAAAATAAAACAGATATAATGAGGACAGAGGATAACATAATATCGAATAAAACATAACCTGAGCTGATAATCATATCATATAACAACTGAACAGAGGGAACACAAGTAGCGAGCCCGTGAACCAATGTGAAATGAAGTATGGGTAGACATACAGACCATTCACTGGAGTCCTAAATGGAGTGGTGTGCAACCATCCATCAGGAAATACAGGACTAACCTACGATCGATCCATACGTCCTCTGAGGAAATAATAATATAACATGACGACCAATATAAATTCAGAGTCCTCTTTAGAGACGTCGTGATCTCAGCTCACCGCCACGGTTTGTGCCACGTTATTGATGCCGCAATAACGCGTCTTGGTCACCCCCAAGATAGGGAGAGCTCGGGTAACAAATTTTCAAAAATATAAAGTAGCCTAGCTACTTATAACGGAATAAAAACAACTAGCTATGTATGACAGGAATCAAACTAGAGTTGAACGGAAATCAAATATTAGACAAGAAGTAGGAATCCGTACCTTTGGTTAGCAAATAAGAAACACGATTAAGTCACGTTGCCCTCAACAACTATGGGACCTATAGTTTAGTTATAATTCGCATTAGAGTCATATAACCCAAATTGCACTTTGACTCGTATGCTTAGCTATTTATTTCCCGGGCGATAATGAGGTTAAATTCTTAATAAATGACATATATATCAATCTTTGTAAAACTTATTCAACGTAAAAAAAATAATAATAATTGGTTTGAGGGTTCGTTTAATGCATGAAATATAGCAACAAAAGGCCTGCAAAAGTTTGTTTTGTTGTTATTTTATTTTACTTTATTTTCCTACTTCCATTTCTCTAAAGGTTTCATGCACGTATACATATATATATTATTCTTTCACCACTATGTTGCTTTATTCAATTATGAGTTTTATCACTGCTTATTCACCCTATTTACTTCACACAAGAACCAAAAGCCAATTTCTCATGCCATTTTGATTCTTCATGAATATAAGGTCTGCAATTAATGTGTCTGCTGGATGCTTAATTACAACGAACAAAATTAAACACCCAATCGACAAGTTATTACTCATTAAGATGATTAAAACCTATGTCACAAATAACAACCCATAGAACGAATGAGTAGTCTACTTATTGTTTTCAAATATTTTATGATCTTTTAGGATTATGTTTTAATCGCCGGGACAACGAAACGTATAAGGGCCACATAAGATAGACTCATGTAACAAAACATCTACTCAAACGGGTCAGATCGGTACCTTATTTGCCAAATTCGATGATCTGGAGCTTTACAACTTACGAATAAGGTTAATCTAACAGCGAAGGTATAGCGAGGATGGTGATGGTGCTGCGTATATCAACGAAAGAAGCAATAAACTTCAAGTTAAAGCATTACTAATCGGGTTCAAAGAGAAACGACCAGATTAATCGGTACCTTGTTGTATAGAGGTTTGTAGAAGAAAACAATTAGTTGGCTCAGGTGGTGGTTCACTACATATGACGGTGGTAGTGTAGTGAACTCCTCCCCGATTAAAGAGGCCAATTTGTGATTGTGGTTGAAGGTTTGCAACTAACAAAAGCAGAAGTTACAAGCGATGATGATCGTAATGGTTTTGAGAGGTGCGATTAAAGTTATGGGTATATAATGTGCACGTGAGTTATCATAACCGCTATTCTCTCGGAAGTTCGTTTGCAAAGATAAGTAACCATACTCACCCCATGAGAACAAGAGGTCAAGTCAAAATTCAGAATCATGGTCAACAATAGTGGCTCTCGAGTTGTTTCTGATGGTTCCCGTAACCCCAAACTATTATTATTATTATTATTATTATTTTCGGATATTATATCCTACTCCCCTTAAAATAATTTCGTCCACGAAATTGGTAGGTACACATCGAATGACGGTTATACACATAACATACACAGAGCGAATAAAATTAACGAGGAATGGAATAACTTGAAATCGTTTAGATGCAATGACAGAACTAATAAGGTAAACAAAAACGTGTAAGAACTAGTTTAAAATCAAAAACAAATAAATGAAAAGTTTATAACTTAAAGTCAAGATACATCAAATGAAAATACACGAAAAACAAAATACTAAGATGCAAACAGATTCGGATATTGAGAACAGATCGTCTCTTCCGTTTCCCATGTGGCTTCCGCGTTCGAATGATTCCTCCATAAACCCTTAACGAAAGGATAGTTTTCTTACGCATGATGTGTTCTTGTCCATCAAGAATAGCTTCAGGTTCTTCCTCGAATGATAAGTCGTCACGAATCAAATGAAGCGGATAAAATACAACGTGAAGTGGATGGTGAAGGAACTGATCTGCCCAAGATCCATATTAATTTATGTGGCTAGTGTGATATGATCCAATCGGGTCATACCCATAACAAGCCAAACAACCGAAAAATAATTTTGTTTGATAGGATCATACAAATAAGTAATGGCACCAATTTAGGAAAAATTGGATTTTCTAGATTATTGCTTTTGTAGATGAACATCATTATATATATATAATGATTTGTTCATGAGGGATTTCTTGTTCATTGTTTAAGTTAGTTAAACAATAACAAATGATAATGTGTAAGTACTATAAAATTAAATGGTTTAATTTCATAAAAGGTGGAATGCAAGAGTATAATTTTTATTAAATATTTTTCAAATGAGAGGAATAATAAGGGGCCATTCGCCGCCCCTTGGATTGATCCTTGGGAACTTCCTTTTGTTTGTTCCAGCACATGCAATCATCCATTTCCTACACTTTTCCATTCCACACTCCACCTACACACCAAGAAAGTCTCTCTCTCTCTCTCTCTCTCAAAGATTTCGGATTTTGAAGCAAAGAAAAGGAATTTTCAGCTCACAAGAAGAGTTCTTGGCTGAAAAGTTCCACAAGAAGAAGAGTACTACAATTGGTGTTCAAAGCCTAGCAAGAGGGTGTTTGTTGGGGCTTGGGGTATGTCATCATGAGGCTTCTTCTACATTGAAGTTTCAGCCACAAGAACTCATCCTATAATCTCTTTAAATCTTGTTTTCCAGCAGCCCTAAAGGTTGTTTTATTTTACCTTCTTATGTTCTTTACTTGTATGATATTCGTATATGATCCATGGTTTGGGGTTGCTTATTAAATGGGTTTAATAACAGATTACTAACATGTTTTAAAACCTTTTCCCTGCGTTTCTCATATATATAATGTTTTATGAGCTTTGATAAACTTGTTAAGTCCCCACAATGGCATCAAGAGCCACTTATACGAATGCATACATGTATTTTCTTGCTAGTTCACGGTTTTGTGGTGTTTGACACCACATACCTGTGAGTTAGAGGGCTGTTTTGGTCACCCCTTTTGATGTTTTAAAGATGCTTCTTTATGCATATAAGGATCTTTAAAACTCTAGATTATTAGATGTTTGTTTGTATGTTCTAAACCCTTTGTTCTTGGTTTATGTTGGCCAAGAACATGGGCTATAAGGGGCTGCCAAAATCGATTCACTTGTGTTTTTGGATATGTTGTTTGTGATTATGCATAACAAAGCCTAGACCTGTGGATTGTTTGATTGGTTGTCATGTATATTCATTTGGTTATGTAAGGTTTAATTTATGTTTCAAGTCTTGTTTTGTAATTTATTTATTCATATGGTATGTAATAAATAGATTAAAGTTTTTTTTACTAGAAAAATGTATTAGGATACATATTTGTAAGGATGCTCAAAATCAGACTTGAAGAAAAGATGGACAAAGAGGATGCTTGAAGATGTGGATTCAAGTGGGAGTCCTTTTTGGGGTCAACCTTGTGTCATGTTCTTAACCTTAGGACAAGACCTTTTGACACACTTGTTTTGGCTAAACAAGTTGCTCACTAAGTATGCTTTGTTATGCATATTTGATGTTTTGTTTATGCTTTGTTGGATATTTATGATGATGTTTGTTTTGAATATTTGGATGTGACTAACAAACCATCAATTATAACAAGCTATAACAAGAAATTGGTTCTCCATAATTAAGCAAAATAGAATAGTTCTACATAAGGAGTTAAATGATCTTGCTAATAAAATGGGTTTTATTTAAAAGAAATCAATAAGAGTGCCATATGGTTGAATGCATACAATCATATGATACTTAGTCTTTTCTATATAAGAATTGTGAAATTGTATTTCCTTTTGAAAACAAGTTTAACACCATCCTTTTACAAACACTTAGGTTACTTGCAAACTCTTAGTGGGATAAAGGTCACCTAACCACTTTGAGGGAACTTATAAATTGAGGTGAGAATACCATGTTTGTGGGATAAAGGTCACCTAACCACTTATATAGTAATATATCACTGTGTAAGTAGGACGACTTGATTTATAAAATATATTGAATGGATCACCTAAAATGTGTTTTATAAAAGGTGTTGATGGGATAACATGCCGTTGTAAACATAAGATGTTGAGACGATCCCATACCACTAGAAATTGCAATAGGTTGCAATTGTCATTCATGACTACCTTGTTTATTTAAATAATGGGATAAAGGTCACCTAACCAATATTTAAATATAACGTTGGATTCTAGAATTTTATTTATTAAGTCTATGAGACATAAAGGGTGTTAATAAATGAAATTAATTTTATCACAATTACTAAATGGATCTTTGTAAAATCTTGTACATGGCCGACAACATCAACGCTAATAACGATGTACCAAACCAAAACAATCCATCTCTCAGGGCGATCCTTCAAAGGGACCGTCTAACACCTAACAACTTCATGGATTGGTACCGCACAACTTGAGAATCGTTCTCAAGCAAGAAAAGCGGCCTACATCCTTGATGATCCCATCCCCGATGACCTAACGAAGAGGATGTGGAGGCCTATAATGATTGGGTTAAATATGTGGAAGACTCTATCGAAGTCTCTTGCTTAATGTTAGCAAGTATGACACCCGAACTCCGAAAGGAGTATGAGCTCCATGGAGCTTATGACATGATCACTCAGTTGCGGGAAACGTTCCAGAACAAGCTAGGGTGGAGCGCTTCGAAACGGTCGAGCGCTTCATGCATGTCGGATGGAGGAATCCCAATCATTTTCATCTTATCTTCTTAAGAAGAAAAGCCATATCGACCGCCTTCAGAGGCTTAACTATCCTGTCTCAAAGGAGTTGGCCACGGATTTGATCCTTACGGCCTAACTAGGAAGTTTGAGGCGTTTGTCATGAATTACAACATGAACGGATGGGACAAGAGCATAAATGAACTTCATTCAATGCTCAAATCAGCTGAGGCGGGAATGGTAAAAGGGTTTTACCCGTTCTCACCATTAATCAAGGTGGAAGAAGGAGAAGGTCTCTACCCCCCCCCCCGAAGGCAACTGTTGCCAAAGGAAAGGGACACGTTAAGGGAAAGGGGAAGATGGTTGTTAGGGCGGAACCTCCGAGGCCCAAGGAGAAGAAGCAGAAGGTTGCTGTTAACGACCCATGATTCAAATGGTGAGATAGGGCATTGGATGAGAATTGTCCAGTCTATCTCAAAGAGTTGAGAGAAAAGACGGATGCGGGGCAAACCTCAGGTATAATTTATATGATACATGTTGAGCTAAATGTTATTTCTTCTAACACATGGGTATTAGATACCGGATGTGGAACTCACATTTGCAATTTGTTGCAGGGGTTCAAAAGAAATGAACATTATGCAAAAGGGGAAATAAGTCTCTTCATGGGAAATGGTGCAAAGGTTCACGTAGAAGCCCAAGGAGACTACATTTTGAAGATTCCAAGTGGTTTGGAAGTTATTTAAATAATGTATTATATGCTCCTAGTTTGACTAGGAACATAATTTCCGTTTCCCGTTTAAGACAATGTGATTATGATTTCAAGTTTGTTGACAATGATATTCATGTTTCTTTAAATCATATGTTTATTTTAAGGCCATACCCTGTAATGGCATTTATGAATTGGTTCATGAGAACACAACATATGATAGCTTAATATACCAAGCAACCACCAAAAGGCTCAAATTAGATTTGAGTGATACCTACCTTTGGCATTGTCGTCTTGGTCATATAAACAAGAAACGTATACAAATACTTCAAAAGATGGTCTTTTAAAAACAAATGAATGTGATTCATTTGATGTATGTGAATCTTGTTTACTAGGAAAAATGACTAAGGCACCCTTTAGTGGAGCTAACGAAAGGGCAAAAGATTTATTAGGAATCATACATTCGGATGTATGTGGTCATTTTAAGCCGATGACTAGGAATGGTGAAAGATACTTCATTACCTTTACCGACGATTATAGTCGCTATGGGTATGTGTACTTATTAAGGCACAAAGATGAAGCTTTTGAAATGTTCAAAATCTTCAAAAATGAAGTTGAAAATCAACTCAACAAGTCAATTAAAGTTCTCCGCACCGATAGAGGTGGTGAATACTTAAGTGATGTTTTTCAAGATCATCTTAGGAGTTGTGGGATCGTCTCACAACTCACTCCACCTGGGACACACAACATAATGGTGTGTCTGAGAGGAGGAAATCGAACCTTATTGGATATGGTTCGATCTATGATGGCTAAAAGCACATTGCCTCTATCATTTTGGGGTTTCGCTTGCTCTCCGCGGCCCGTATTTTGAATATGGCCCCAACCAAAAGGTGGAAAAGACACCTTTTGAGATATGGCATGGAAGAGTTCCATCCCTATCATACTTAAGGGTTTGGGGTTGTGAGGCTTATGTTAAGACTCCCACCCCAAACAATTGGAAGTCTGATCCACCAAGTGTATCTTTATTTGATATCCTAGAGATTCTATGGGATATTATTTCTATGATCCACTGGAACAAAAGGTGTTTGTTGCCAGAAAGGGTGAGTTCTTAGAAACAAAGTTCCTTATGGAAGGAACTAGTAGTAGAACAGTGGATCTTGAGGAGGATCAAGAACCACAGCCCGATGCACATTTGGTTGAAACTAGCACTCAACATGAGGATGTTGAGGATGATCAAGCGTTTGATCAATACACACAAAACGTTCGCAGAAGTGGTAGAACTAGCAATCCACCTAAAAGATATGGATTTTCATGGATGGATGCTATGTGGTAGATTCAGATGAACCAACCCATATCATGATGCAATGTCTAATTGGATTGTGACAAATGGCTAGAGGCCATGAACGTTGAGATGCAATCCATGTATGACAATCAAGTTTGGGAACTTGTTGTACCACCTCTCAATTCCAAAGTAGTTGGAAGTAAGTGGTTTTCAAGAAGAAAACCAATATGCATGGAAACTTGGATACTTACAAAGCTAGACTTGTAGCAAAGGGTTTCACTCAAACTCAAGGGGTTGATTATGATGAAACATTTTCACCTGTTGCAATGCTAAAGTCTATAAGGATATGTTTGCCATAGCTGCACATTATGATTATGAGATTTGGCAAATGGATGTCAAAACCGCTTTCCTAAATCGATATCTTGAGGAAGATGTCTATATGGTTCAGCCTGAAGGTTTTGTCGATCCAAAATATCCTAACAAAGTATGCAAGTTAAAGAAATCAATCTATGGATTGAAACAAGTATCGAGAAGCTGGAATCACCGTTTTAATGAGGAGGTAAAGAAATTTGGCTTCATCAAAAACGCTGATGAGGCTTGCGTGTATAAGAAGGCTAGTGGGAGCACAATAACCTTCCTAGTATTGTATGTTGATGACATACTACTATTTGGAAATGACATTCCAACCATGGAAGGTGTAAAAACCTGGCTTGGAAGTTGTTTTTCCATCAAGGATCTTGGTGAAGCCGCTTATATTCTGGGAATAAAGATCTATAGGGATAGATCAAGGCGGCTAATTGGTTTGAATCAAAGTGCATACATTGGCAAAATCTTGAAAAGGTTCAAGATGGAAAACTCTAAGAAAGGTACTATACCTATTCAAAGAGGGACAATATTGAGTACGACTCAATGTCCAAGCTCAAAGGAGGAGCAAAATAGAATGAAGACGATCCCATACGCATCTGCTATAGGATCCATCATGTATGCAATGATATGCACTAGACCGGACGTGTCATGCGCTTTAAGCATGACAAGTAGATACCAACAAAATCCTGGTGATGGTCATTGGATGGCTGTCAAGAACATTCTGAAGTACCTACGGAGGACTAAGGATATGTTTTTGATCTACGGGTCTGGTGAAGAGGAACTCGTTGTAAAAGGTTACACGGATGCGAGTTTCCAAACCGATCGAGATGATTCACGATCTCAATCGGGGTACATTTTTATTCTGAATGGGGGAGCCGTTTCTTGGAAAAGCTCAAAGCAAGAAGTCGTAGCGTTGTCCACTACAGAGTCAGAATACATCGTCGCTTCAATGGCAGCACAGGAAGCTGCATGGCTGAAGAAATTCATATCCGAACTTGGGGTAGTCCCTTCCATTCAGGATCCCCTAGAGATTTTTTGTGACAACGAGGGTGCGATTTCTCAAATCAAGGAACCTCGTGCTCATCAAAAAACTCGGCACATTGAACGGAGATTCAACTACATAAGAGATGAAGTTGAAAAGGGAAAGATATGTATTCCCAAAGTCCACACTGATAAAAACATTGCGGATCCACTCACAAAGCTCCTTGAAAAGGCAAAGCATGAAGGTCATATTTGTGCCATGGGACTTCGATATTCTAGTGACTGGGTTTGACTTTGTATTTTATATTTGTATGTTGGAACTTATGTTATTTGCCTTAATATATGGTTATAATTTTCATTTGTTCTACTGTTTTAGCATGTTTAAATCCATGAATAAATAAGTTATTCAAAACGTTCGCAGTCGATCATACTTGTGGGAACAACTATGAATGTAAGACTGTAATGAACTTGGATTGGATGATATTCATGAGGTGTGAATATAAAGCAAGAGGCTGCTACCAAGGTTCATTGATATCTATGGGATATAGGTATTGGACCGACCCGCTCTCAATTATTTCTGCATAGAATCTTAGTGATTAGTCATAAGAGATATTGAGTAAAGGCGAATATCATTTTATCCTCAGACCTGAGATACATATTGGGCCTTGATATTCACCGAGTATGGTACTTTGACTTAGTTCTTTGCTGTTCTGAAAAATGGCAGTACATAAGGCTGAGTTCAGGTATGATATGAGGAGATTATGAGAGACGTATGTAATCAAGATGGAATTTGTTCCTCTTATTCGTTGAGAGTTAGATGTCTAAGGCCTGTTAAAGTTAAATCATCGGAGAATGACAATTCTGTGTCTCTTGGATTTAACATGACATCTGTAAGAAAAGGATAGATGATTAATTCACCTAAATCATATTCAAGTAAGGTACTTGAAAAGGATGATGTTATTGAATGGCACTTAGTCATATACATTAGGGGCAGCAAACCGTTGCTAGGCGTTATTTGCTGCTTGCATCAATCTTCTATAAATCTTGTGCAAGTGGGAGATTGAAGGAATTGATCTGCCCAAGATTCATATTAAATTTATGTGGCTAGTGTGATATGATCCAAGTCGGGTCATACCTAATAACAAGCCAAACAAACACCGAAAAATAATTTATTTGTTGATAGGATCATACAAATAAGTAATGGCACCAATTTAGAAAAAATTGGATTTTCTAGATTATTGCTTTTGTAGATGAACATCATTATATATATATAATGATTTGTTCATGAGGGATTTCTTGTTCATTGTTTAAGTTAGTTAAACAATAAAAAATGATATTGTGTAAGTACTATAAAATTAAAATGGTTTAATTTCATAAAAGGTGGAATGCAAGAGTATAATTTTATTAAATATTTTTCAAATGAGAGGAAATAATAAGGGGCCATTCGGCCGCCCCTTGGATTGATCCTTGGGAACTTCCTTTTGTTTGTTCCAAGCACATGCAATCAATCCATTTCCTACACTCTTCCATTCCACACTCCACCTACACACACAAGAAAGTCTCTCTCTCTCTCTCTCTCTCTCAAAGATTTCGGATTTTTGAAGCAAAGAAAAGGAATTTTCAGCTCACAAGAAGAGTTCTTGGCTGAAAAGTTCCACAAGAAGAAGAGTACTACAAGTTGGTGTTCAAAGCCTAGCAAGAGGGTGTTTGTTAGGGCTTGGGGTATGTCATCTTGAGGGCTTCTACATTGAAGTTTCAGCCACAAGAACTCATCCTATAATCTCTTTAAATCTCGTTTTCCAGCAGCCCTAAAGGTTGTTTTATTTTACCTTCTTATGTTCTTTACTTTGTATGATATTCGTATAATGATCCATGGTTTGGGGTTGCTTATTAAAATGGTTTAATAACCAGATTACTAACATGTCTTAAAACCTTTTTCCGCTGCGTTTCTCATATATATAATGTTTTATGAGCTTTGATAAACTTGTTAAGTCCCACAGATGGTAGTTGTATCCCCTTAAAAGAGATACATGGAAAACGTCATGCACATGTGACAGCTGAGGTGGTAATGCCAGACGATAGGATGCTTCACCAATTCTTTCTTATATTTCAAATGGCTCGATGAATCTTGGACTGAGCTTTGCTTTAATGCCAAAACGACGTACACCTCTACATTGTGAAACCCGTAGAAAAACTTTGTCACCGAAATTAAACTCCAAAGGTCGATGATGTCAATCTACATAACTTTTCTGTCTACTTTGAGCTTCCTTCAACTTTTCTCGAGCAATAGCAACTTTCTCATTGGTGATGTGTACCAACTCAGGTCCTTCAATAATCTTTTCACCAACCTCTTCCCAACAAATGGGCGCTCTGTATTTACCACCATATAATAATTCGAAAGGTGCCATGCCGATGCTAGCTTCCCAACTATTATTGTAGGCAAACTCGACTAAATATAAATACTCATCCCAGTTCCCGGTCCATTCTAAGGCACACACTCGAAGCATGTCCCTGAGTGTCTGAATAGTACGTTTTGACTGGCCATCTGTCTGAGGGTGAAACGCTGTGCTAAACCTCAGTTTAGTACACCACGCAACTTGTAAACCTTTCTAGAATCAAGAAGTGAACCTCGGATCTCGATCTGACACAATAGAGACTGGGGTTCCATGAAGTCTAATAATCTATTGTGTAAACACTTCAGATAGTTTGCTCACAGAGAATCCATGTTGAATTGGAAGAAAATGAGCCGACTTTGACAATCTGTCGACCACAACCCATATCGCATCATTTTTCTTGAATGTTCTTGGTAACCTTGTCACAAAATCCATAGAAATATCAGCCCATTTCCATCGAGGAATAGGTAGTGGCTGAAGCAACCCACTAGCTCTCTGATGCTCAATCTTGACCTGCTGACAAGTAAGACACCTGCTGACAAATCTAGCCACGTCCTCTTTCATACCATTCCACCAGAAGTTCTGACAAAGATCACGATACATCTTAGTAGATCCAGGATGTATCAAGAATGGAGAACTGTGTGCCTCGGCTAATAACGATTCTCGAAGAGAAGAATTATTAGTCACACACAAACGTTTGTCATACCAAATTACTCCATGCTCATCCGTTCTGAATTCTGACTGTTGTCCATCATCCAACTTTTGCACAATTGCCCAAAGTTCACCATCATCTTTCTGTGCTTCTTTGATCCGAGATACCAGATCTGGCTCAATCTGAAGTCTGGCCAGATATGCGTCACCCTTACCAATTTGCAAGCCAATACCCAGTCTTTCAAGGTCAGTAATTATCTGAGGCTGTAACTGGAGTGAGGCTACTATCCCGGAACTCTTCCGACTAAGAGCATCAGCTACTACATTAGCCTTTCCTGTATGATACTGAATCTTGGCATCATAGTCTTTCAATAGCTCTAACCATCTCCTTTGTCTCATGTCTAATTCCTTCTGCGTGAAAATATACTTCAAACTCTTATGATCAGTGAAGATATCACAAGTCTCTCCACAAGTCCTCTTTAGAGATGCCGTGATCTCAGCTCACCGCCACGGTTGGTGCCACGTTATTGATGCCGCAATAACGCGTCTTGGTCACCCCCAAGATAGGGAGAGCTCGGGTAACAAATTTTCAAAAATATAAAGTAGTCTAGCTACTTATAACGGAATAAAAACAACTAGCTATGTATGACAGGAATCAAAACTAGAGTTGAACGGAAATCAAATATTAGACAAGAATTAGGAATCCGTACCTTTGGTTTGCAAAACAAGAAACACGATTAAGTCACGTCGGCCTCAGCAACTATGGGACCTATAGTTTAGTTATAATTCGCATTAGAGTCATATAACCCAAATTGCACTTTGACTCGTATGCTTAGCTATTTATTTCCCGGGCGATAATGAGGTTAAATTCTTAATTAATGACATATATATCAATCTTTGTAAAACCTATTCAATGTAAAAAAAATAATAATAATTGGTTTGAGGGTTTGTTTAGTGCATGAAATATAGCAACAAAAGGCCTGCAAAAGTTTGTTTTGTTGTTATTTTATTTTACTTTATTTTCCCACTTCCAAATTCTCTAAAGGTTTCATGCACATATATATATATTATTCTTTTCACCCACTATCTTGCTCTATTAAATTATGAGTTTTATCACTACCTTATTCACCCTATTTAGTTCACACCAGAACCAAAAGACAATTTCTCATGCCATTTTGATTCTTCGTGAATATAAAGGTCTGCAATTAATGTGTGTGCTGGATGGTTAATTACAACGAACAATATTAAACACCCAATCGACAAGTTATTACTCATTGAGATGATTAAAACCTATGTCACAAATAACAACCCATAGAACGAATGAGTAGTCTACTTATTGTTTTAAAATTTTTTATGATCTTTTAGGATTATGTTTTAATCGCCGGGACAACGAAACGTATAAGGGCCACATAAGATAGACTCATGTAACAAAACATCTACTCAAACGGGTCAGATCGGTACCTTATTTGCCGAATGACGGACCAAATTCGATGATCTGGAGCTTTAAAACTTACGAATAAGGTTAATCTAACAGCGAAGGTATAGCGAGGATGGTGATGGTGCTGCATATATCAATGAAAGAAGCAATAAACTTCAAGTTAAAGCATTACTAATCGGGTTTCAAAAGAGAAATGACCAGATTAATCGGTAGCTTGTTGTACAGAGGTTTGGAGAAGAAAACAATTAGTTGGCTCCGGTGGTGGTTCACTGCGTATGACGGTGGTAGTGTAGTGAACTCCTCCCCGATTAAAGAGGCCGATTTGTGATTGTGGATGAAGGTTCGCAGCTAACAAAAGCAGAAGTTACAAGCGATGATGATCGGTAAAGATTTTGAGAGGTGCGATTAAGTTATGGGTATATAATGTGCACGTGAGTTATCATAACCGCTATTCTCTCGGAAGTTCGTTTGCAAAGATAAGTAACCATACTCACCCCATGAGAACAAGAGGTCAGGTCAAAATTCAGAATCATGGTCAACAATAGTGGCCCTCGAGTTGTTTCTGATGGTTCCCGTAACCCCAAACTATTATTATTATTATTATTATATTCGGATATTATAAATACCATCTCCACAAATAACCCCATTACCATCACCTCACAGATCACCAATCCCATCACCTCAAGCACAACCAATCACTTCTCCACACATATCTCCAATCCATCATTCACCTATTTTATCTGCTCAACCATCTCCCATTACTAACAAACCTATTGAGTTTGGTGATTCTACCAGCTCCTCAGAGAAATCCCAATCATCATCTGATGAGGAGGATCACCCAAGTGCAATGCCTGTAAAGAGTCACTTCTAAGGCTGCTCCTTCAAAAACCTATGCAAAATCTAGTGTCAACAAACCAGATGAGAAGGATGAGTTAATTTTAGAACTTATGCAAAAGGTAGCAAAGATAGAAAGATTACTCAACAGAAGATCTAGCATTATTCAAGACAGACTTCTAGAGCTTGATGAGAAGGAGAATAAGTTGAAAGAGATGAAAGAAAAATATGAGGAAGAAAAGAAAGAAAAGGAAAAGGAGGTTGGAAATTTAAAAGCTGCTCTTGTGAATCCAAGGATCACAAATAGGAATTATCATTGTCGGTTGATGACAAGTCAACGTTTGCGGAATCAACGTTAATATTTTTTAACTGTTTGTAATAATTTTAATTATCAGTAAATAATGAAGAACACACTAATAGAAACGTAATTAATGAATAATATGTATTTCATTAAAATATGTTAATGATTACAAAATAATGAATGAAAGATATCAAAGTTTGTTATGATGTGACGACTGCTAGGGTTTGGTTGAGAAACGGTGATTGTTGTATTGCTATTGTTGTTGTTGTTCAATCAAACGTCTAAAACATCCATTGTTGAATCGAAACCTAGGATCTGTATATATAGACAATGATGTTTTTGTTATAGGAAACACCAGATCTCTTAGGATTTGATTGTGTCAGTTAAGCAATCATCGGATTTCTTGGGATTTGCATAACTGCCTTGTTGACTTGTAACACTTGCATTATAAGTGTTTGGACTTCGCAGGAACAGTGTCTTCCATAGGAATTATTCTTCCGTAGAAGTCTTGTTCTTCCGTAGGAAACTTGTTCTTCCGTAGGAAACTTGTTCTTCCGTAGGAGTCTTGTTCTTCCGTAGAAATCTTGTTCTTCAGTTCTGGTTGTTCATCCATAGAGGATCTTTGGATGTAATATTACTTGTAAGAAGCATATCTAGGGAAGAACAAAATGTTCATCCGTAGATGTTTCTTACACTTGGTCAATTTCATAAATTGACCAAGACTAATGTTTGTACCTGCAATTATTCATAACACACATATATGGGTTAGCATATATAATTAATGCATGCGTAATAAATGACAATTACAAATATTCATTACAAGAATTGATTAAAGTTCTAAGCCTATAGAAATTAATTTAGACCTATAAGTCCTAGATCTAACAATACTCCCCCTTAGGCTTAGATCCTTATAATCAATCCTTTAAAACAGAAAGCTCCTTGGCTCTGGAAATGATCTTGTTGTAGAAGTAAGACACAGCAGTCTTCTGATCATCATACTTTTAGTTGATCTTCATCTTGCTGAACTTCTTCAGAGTCTCAAAGCTTATCCCCAGAACATCTTCCTCCGTAGCGAGTGTGTCTAACACATTGTTGTTATTCACCACTTGTAGCTCATCTTGCTCTGAAATTCCGAGTTCTGTGAGTTCATCAAAGGTTGTTCCCTTCAGCAGCCTAGCATTGAATCTTCTTCTTTTGTAGGCTTTGGCATGTAATTTGTCAATTACTTGTGTCACATGGAAATGCAGGAACAAATCATTTTGTGCTTTTTTATCAGCCAACTTGGGAAAGAATTTGTCATTAAGGTACAAGGTGTAGCTGGAGTGGAGTAATTTGATTTCCACAAGGTCAAAGATCCTGATTCGGTCAGCTTTCTTGTTTTCAACATTTCTTAGTAGGACAAACTTCTTTGTTTTCTCAGCATAACCCCATTCGGTTATAAGGTATGTGAATTGAGTCCCTTCAATGCATTTGATTGCTGCTGTAGTTCTGCTTTTGTAGCCAACCCTCTTCAAGAATTCATCATCTACAGATTCCGAGGCATTGGATTTGTATCTTTTAAGCCCTTTGATTCTCTTCTAATGCTTTGTATCTTCTCTTTTAGCTTCTCTGAGAACATCATCTTTAAATTTAGTCTTGAGGTTTCCCACTAGAGTTGAGAAGTCTCTTCCTCTAGGGTGAATTGGATGATTGCAAATGATCAGGCTTTAAAGATCTTTGATGTCATTCTCTGGCAGACTCACCACTAAAAATACATCATGGAAGTATTCAACTCTTCCAGATGTTCTCTTAATAATAGCACAATCCCAGTCTGGATCATATTTCCAGGCCATGATCCTGATTTCTTCCATAGAACTAGGAGTTGTGAGGTGGTCTATTAGTTGTATGAGAGTGGATTAATGTTCATTATCTCCCTCACTGTAGTGCCAAGTGGCCATACTTTGCCCGGTATTACATCTCTTGGCTCTCTGCTCAATTTGTCCTTCCTTTTGTGCTGATCTTTAGGTTCAACTGTTATATGTTCAGCAGGAACTTTGCTTTGTTGCTCATAGGATGGATGTGGAGCCTCAGTTCTGAATTTTACACCAGTATCCAGCTTAACTTTCATCACATGCTCCATCATCTTTCTAAGTTCTCCTACTGACCTTCCCATAAGCTTATGTGGTTTGTAGTTATGTCCTTGTAGCCAGCAAGTCATGTTGTATTTACTCAGCTTAGCTGTGTCATAATGTCCCAACTCCTTCTTTATCTTCTGGATGGATTGAAAGGTGCTGAAAGCTTCATAGTCATAGTTTGGAATCATAAAGCATGCAAGCTCAATTTCTTTCAACAAATTCTTCATCTCAGTCATGTTTAGCCTCTCAACCATGTCATAAGGGAAACCATGGTTTATGAGTGTCATGAACATGGTTGATTCAGGCCTCTCGTCTAATAGTCTTTTGAAGACAGAAGATCATCATCCTTTGAGACTTTTTGATCAGTAGGAGAGTCTTCCTTGATTAGCTCTTTCCACTATTCATCACTGTCATCATCCTGGTGAGAGATAGACTTCACAGTAGATAAATCTACTGAAGGTGTGTGTTCAGGAGTTGTGAGCTTTTGTTTCTTAGAAGAACTTTCATTAGTAGTCATCTTCTTCTCTACAGCACCAAGATATTTTCTCTTCCTTGAGTATTGAATTAGCTTTTTTGATGCCTTAGCAAATTGTTTTGTTTTAATAGTTGAAACATCAGCATTTGACTCTAATGCATAGATCTTCATTTTGAGTTGCTCATTCTCTTCTTCTTTTCCTTTTATTACATTTGATTGAGCAGAAATAGAGTTATTTGCTTGTTCAAGCTTCATCATCACCCTTTCTTTTTCTTCCTTTTTAGCTTCTGCTGACTCTTTAAGTTCAGACTCCTTATCAACTAGAGCCTCAATGACTTCATTGTTGCATTGAGCATCTTCTCTCAGTCTCTTTATTCTAGCTTCTTGTTTCATCAACTCTTCATCTTTTTCTCTGATCACTCCCTTCAAGTACTGTATTCTTTGCTTTCTCTTATTTGATTTTTGCACCAGCTTGTTGTACTCAGCAACTAGATAACTCTTGCTGATAGGATATTAGCATCACTTAGATCCTCTTCATTGTATGCTATTACATCAACATGGTTTGCTTCTTCTTCTGCTTACTGATGTTGAGAAGCAATCTCATCATCTTTTACTTCTTCCTAGGCTTCACCTGCTGAGCTTGAACTGATTTCAATAGCTTGAACTTTGGTTCTTGATGTGATTGTTGTTGTTGCTGATGATCAGTGACTGGAGAAATTGGCATAGTCTCATTTGAGGGTACAGGGGATTTAGTGTTGGATAATGATAGTTTTGACTGTACTTGCTTGAGAGGCTAACTCTGTCTCCCCAGTGAAGATGCTCTCAGTGGCTAAATTTTCTGGATTTGGAGGTTGTTGATAAAGTTGCAATTGAAGCTGATTTGGTGATGGAGGGTGGATTGGAGAGATAGGCTCTATGTTTTGGTTGTGGTTCGGATGATTGTTGTTGATTTTGTGATTGATGATGGATGGGAGAGTTTGGCTCTGTGTTTTGGCTGTTTTGGGATTGTGGTTCGGATGTTTGTTGTTGATTTGGTTATTGATGATGGATGGAGAGTTTGGCTTTGTGTTTTGGCTGTTTTGGGATAAAGAGTGACCAAGACTAATGTTTGTACCTGCAATTATTCATATACATCTTATCAGCCTTTTGCACTTTGATATGATCACTTAAGCAGTTGAAGATGTACTTTGACTAATTGTAGGTTCTTCCCTCAAAAACACCAATAATCCCATAGGAAATGTGCCTTGAGAATCTATCAAGACTAGATTTTCTGTTCGACATGCACTTAAGATAAGTGTGACAAAGAAATCTGTACGGCTTGCAAAGTCTTCCTTCTTGATTTCTCCTTTGTCGAAATCACCATCATATCCCATCAGAAGAATACTTTCTCTATGTATTCATCTTCGAACACATCAGGATGACCAGCTTCGACTTCTCCCAACTCAAGAACCCTTCTTATTGTCTGTTCATTGACTCTCAGTCGTCGATTCTTCACAATAGCCATAATAGCTTCACCATCTTCGTCTATACGTGCAGAGTTCCAAAAATCAGTGATATGTGATTGATAAATCACAGGCTCTGCTGATAAGGCATAGAACAGCCTCAATCTTCTTAGGTATCTGATGATTTCTTGACACCCTTCTAAAATAGGATCATGTGGGTTCAAGAAGGCATAAACATTGTGTTCTCTTGCAAATCGTTTATCCATGTGTTCATAAGAAAAGATTTCGTTAGAATCACATTATTCACATGAGAATGCGAACAGTTGACAGATAAAATACGAATCAAGCAGTTCATTCTTGAACATTACAACATGTTTTACCTGAAGAACAATAGATTAGTGACACAGATATATGTTTGTTTAATGTTTTGATGTGGTAAAATTTTAAATTCTATGGAGGAGAGAGAAGTTTGTTGAGAGTGAGTTTTTCTAGGTCTGAAAAGTGAGCTGAAAAAACGAATAATGAATTTGAGAAGTCAGACAGCATCATTTATACACTCAGAAACATTAACTTTGTCTCATTAATTAAATAGGACCCACAACGTATTCTTCCGTAGAACATCTACGTATCAACAACATCTGCTGATGTAGTGTAACTTACATTTTCATAGATTACCAAACTGTAAAATTAAATTACATTTTTTGATCTTTGTTCATTCGTAGTTTACCAATCTACTGATAAACATTTAAGTTTTCCACATTGTAGCTTCTGTTGATGGTTAATATAGCACTGTAGCTTCTGCTGATGCTTAAGATGGTATTGTAGCTTCTGCTGATGCTTGAGATAGCACTGTAGCTTCTACTGATGCTTAAGATAGCACAATGCAGAAAAATATTGTTGTTTGTATGGTCCAAGTCAATTGGTTAGAACCATCTATTGCTTTAGGACCTTGTTGGCTTTGTATACATGGAAAATTAGCACAATAAAGTTTAAAAAGATTTTAATAAAATTCTCATGTATCCAGTAGCTAAGATGATGCTCAGATTCCAATTCCTTCATATTGATGATGAGATAGACAATGCTGCTGATTGAGAAACTTAACTTCATGTATTCTACTCCACTTAATTTATGATTAATGGTGAAATTAAGCATTTATCATAAATTTCTTTAAGAGGAATAACATGATTTTTAACTGTATGATGATGATCAGACATATATACACATATGATAGGATCATACTATAATACTAAGCCTCTTCCTGATGAGTTATTTTGTTGAATTGATACCTGAACAAAGTTCTGATTGCAAGTATATTGTCCACTTAAATCCATACAAGAGCTCATGTATCAACTACGCAAGCTGATTATCATGTTTTTCATGTTGATTTAGAAATAACTGTTATAGGCTTCACAATCAATTTACAAAGTTTTTGTCCTCCCTTTGTAAGTCAAATCCTCACTTTTTCACACTTAATAACTATGTACTTGAAGTTTTAAGATCACTTGAGATGCATTTGACATCTCATTAATGCAATGATGTAAAAGCTCAAGATAATATACAATTGATCACATAGGATTCTTTTGAGAGCTTAGATATGATGATCATCAGGTCACCAGGTCTTTACTCATGTAAAACAGAGGTGCCTTTATCCCAGGTATTTGTTTACACAAAACAGAGGGATGATGAGGATCATGATCTGTTTATCATTTGTAACTAAATTTCAGTATAGTGATCTTACACCCAGGTCTTTGTTTACACAAAATAGAGGGTGTATGATTTGCAAAGATAGCTATTATAAAGTGTGTGTACATAGTATGTTTAGATGAGTGATTTGGTCACATCAGAAAAAGACTCACCTTGTATTCTCAAAATTAAGTTTCCCACAAACAATCACTTTAGCATTATGTTTGGCATGCACTCAGTTTAGTTTCCACTCAAGATGAATCTACTCACATTTCAAGAAACTTGCTGAGATTTATTGTTATTTATGAATTCAGGAATAAGCAAAGCTATAGTGTACTATCATTTCCCATGCATATGTCATGCTTAAGTATCATGACACATAATATTTTGTTTCTTTAATTTGATTAATCTAAGTTAATCATGCCTAGAGATTCAACCAGAAAGTTAAATCTGACTGAGTCAAAGGCTTTAGTGAATAAATCAGCAAGCTGATTTGTTGTATCTACTTTGACTAACTTAATCAAACCCTTTTCTGAGCAATCTCTTAGAAAATGATATCTTATCTCAATATGTTTTGTTTTACTATATTGCACAGGATTAGCAGTTATAAACATAGTAGCAGAATTTTCTATATAATTGAAGTTAGAAGGAAGTTGTCTATATAAATTCAAGCAATTGGTTTTGCAACCAAAGAACTTGAGAGCAACCAGCTCAAGCAGCTATGTATTCAGCCTCAGCTGTGGATACAGAAACATTGGTTTGTTTCTTGCACTGCCATGACACTAGCCTTAGTCTAATGAATTGACATCCACCGGTTGTTGATTTTCTGTTACTGTTACATCCAACATAGTCACTATCTGAGTATGAGTAGAGTGTAAAGTCTCCATCCTTTGGATACCAAAGACCAAATCCTGGTTTTCCTTTGAGGTATCTCAAAATTCTTTTTTTACAGCATTGAGATGCGACTCCTTGGGATCAGATTGGTACCTAGCACATACACACACAGCAAACATTATATCAGGTCTACTGGCAGTTAAACACATAAGTGAACCTATCATTGATCTATATAATTTTGATCACTAGATTTTCCAGAAGGATCAGGAATAATCTTGTCAATTGTTTATGCTGGTGTTTTGCATGAGGATACTTCAGCAAGATTGTATTTCTTTAGAATTTGATGTATGTATTTTTCTTGATTGATGAAGATCCCATTGGATTTTTGATGAACTTGAAGGCCAAGAAAGAAGGTTAATTCACCCATTGAACTCATCTGAAATTCAGATTTCATCAGCTTTTCATAATCTACACACGATCTCTTATTAGTTGAACCAAATATAATGTCATCAACATATATTTGAACTACTAAGAGATCTTGATGTTCTTGTTTGAGAAAGAGTGTCTGGTCAATAGTTCCTCTTTTGTAGCCATGCTTTAGCAAGAAAGATGATAGTGTTTCATACCATTTTCTTGGTGCTTGATGAAGACCATACAAGGCTTTATCTAGTTTGTATACCCTATGGGGATAATGAGGATCTTCAAAAATAGGGGGTTGTGACACATAAACCTCCTCATCAATCTTCCCATATAAGAATGCACACTTGATCCATCAGATACACAGTGAACTTCTTATATGATGCATAAGCCAGAAACACTCTTATTGCCTCAATTCTTGCGACTAGTGCAAAAACTTCGTTATAATCTATTCCTTCTTCTTGAGTGTATCCTTGTGCAACCAATCTTGCTTTGTTTCTTATAATAATCCCTCTATCATCTAGTTTGTTCTTGTATAGCCATCTAGTTCCAATAGGATGTTGACCTTCAGACAGATCAACTAGAGACCATACCTTTTGTTTTCTAAACTGTTAAAGCTCTTCTTGCATAACTTCAATCCAACTATTGTCTTTTAAAGCAGCAGTGATGTTTGGAGGGACCACTTGAGAAAGAAAACAACTAAAGAGACAAAGGTTGGCAGTACCACTTTGGCTGCTTGTAGTTCTTTTTGCTGGATTTCCAATGATGTTGTTGATTGGATGAGTCTTATGGATTCTCATTGAAGGTGTTGATTCAACTGGTATAGATGATCCTATTTTAGTCATTTCCATGGCCTCACGCTGATCCAACTCAGGTTGAGAGTTTAAGAAATAGTCAAAATGTTGAACATGAGTTGAAGGATCATGAGAGTCTTCTGTATGGGCTGCAGGAGCATCTCCAGTCTTGGTTTGCTATTCTGTAGGAACTTCTCTGGATACATTTTGTTCATCCGTAGGAACTTCTCCAGAAGCATTTTGTTCATCCGTAGGAACTTCTCCGTAAGCATTTTGTTCTTCCGTAGGAACTTCTCCGGATACGTTTTGTTCAACCGTAGGAACTTCTCTGGAAGCATTTTGTGCATCCGTAAGAACTTCTCCGGTAGCATTTTGCTCATCCATAGGAACTTCCCCGATGATAAGTGATGACATGAATCTCTTCCAATTTTTGTTGTATTCACTTGAGAGCCTAATTCTGTTGAAGGGACAACATTCACATCTCCGGATGTACCATGTTCATTTCAAGATGTTGTATCTGCTGCTACTGATGTGTTTTTACTTGAGGATGGGGGTATCCTTGGTGGATCAGAAGATAAAGTTACTTTAGTCATATGAGGTGGAACAAATGGATAAGATATTGCATCAAATCCTGCATTATTCAAGTGATCATAGTTAAATGATTTAGATAAAGCATCTATGTCAAACAACCATCATAAACCTTTAACTGACTTTGTAAATACAGTTTCGTCAAAAGATACATTAGGAGTCTCTTCCACAATGTTATGTTGTGGAACATAAACCCTATATGATTTAGATGTTGAAGAGTATCCAACAAAGAAACCATCATATGCTTTTTTTGAAAATTTTCCTAATTACTCTTTTATGTTCAAAATAGTTACATGACATCCAAAGACTTTAAGATATCCTATGTAAGGTTTTCTTTTAAATAAGAGCTCATAAGGAGTTTTGTTATGTTCTTTGACAATTAATGTTCTGTTTTGAACATTGCATGTAGTATTCAAAGCCTCAGCCCAAAAAGAGATGGGCAATTATGAATCAGCTAGCATTGTTCTGGCTGCTTCAATAAGAGTTCTATTCTTCTTTCCGCAACTCTATTTTGTTGTGGAGTTCTTGGTGCACTAAATTGCCTTGCAATCCCTTTGTTCCTGCAAAAGGAATCCAGTTCAAAATTGACAAATTCAGTACCATTGCCACTCCTAAAAATTTTAACTTTTGTATCAAGTTGATTCTCAATCTTGATCACAAATTCCATTAATGTTTTGATGTTTCACTCTTTTGTTGTAAGAAAAAGACCCATGCAAATCTTGTGAAATCATCAACTATCACCAAACAATATTGCCTTTTTTAATGCTCATCACATTGGTAGGACCAAACAGATCCATGTGAAGCAATTTGAGTGGTGTAGTATTAGTATTGATAATTTTGGATTTATGTGACACTCTGTGTTGTTTTCCTTTGTAACAAGAAGAACAATGAGTTGAGCAATGAAACTCTTTGTTTGGCAATCCAATGACCAGGTCATTTTTCACCAATTTATTAATGTTCTTCATGTTAGAATGGACAAGCCTTCTATGCCATAATTGAGACAAATCTTCTGATAGTTTAGATAGAAGGCAAGTTTTATGTTTTGTGAGAGAAGTATTGTTCATATCCAAAACATAAGTGTTTCCTTTTCTTGATGCTTTGAGGAGGATCCATTCTTCTGGAACAATAAATCCTGGCTTAAGAATGTAACAGTTAGTATTATCAAACAATGTGATATAATTTTGATCAAAAATTTGAGACACACTAAATAAATTATACTGTAAATTTTCATAGTAATTTACTTTCTCAAACTTGAGTACACCATTTGTTATCATCCCTTCACCAAAATTTTACCTCCCATTTTATCCCCACCAAATGCCACATAAGAAGCATTTTTATGTTTGAAATCATGGAGAAGTGAACAGTTTCCTATCATATGCCTGGAACAACCACTATCAACATACCACTTGTTGTCAGCTCTCCAATATTGTTCCTGCATTTAGAAATAAATCAATTAGAAGTGACAACCCAAGTTTGAATGTTCTTGGGTTTGTCAACAGTGCCTAAATTGATTCTTCCTTCACCTTATCTTTTTTTGGTTGATATTTTGATTTAGAAGATGAGCCTACATTTTTGAAGGTTTTATCATCTTTTGCTTTTGATTGAGACACATGTGATCCCTTTTGAAAATGATGAAAAAAATTATCACTGATGACTGACTTCATCTCAGCCAAGTCCACCCTTTAGTGAGGTGTTTTGGATTGGCTTGATGTTGTTTTCTTCACATATTTACCATCTTCAAAAGATTTCTACTTTGGTTTTGACTTTTCCTTTTGATTTACCTTCTTTTGCTTTGAATCATCTTGACTTTCAGCAGATTGAGTGTCTTATTCTGTCAAATCAGTTTTTGACCTCTTTGTGCTTTTGCTTTTGTTCTTTTTGTTAAAATAACATTCCTGAGTTGAATGAATATTTTTGTTGCAAATAGCATAGAATTTGTTGAAGTAACACTCTAAAGTCATATGATTGTTCATATTGCATATGGAACAGTAACTGCTGAAGTACCAGTCTTCTGTATTGTGATTTGACATATCACACCACACGCAATACATTTATTTAGATTCCTCTTCATGCTCATCTTTCTTCTTTTTCTTGTTCAGTTTGGGAGCTTTTGTTTCCTCTTTTGAAGAGCTTGATTTGTTCTTTTTGTTCCTTGAAATATCAGCAATTGAATCTTTCTTGCCCTTTGATGACTTTTGTTGCTTCAGATTCAACATCTTTTGTTTGTTAAGAGCTACTCTTTTTGATACCTCATCCGTAGATTCGGCTTTCTTCTTCCGTAGAAGTTCTACGGATTCACCGGACTTTGCATCCGCAGATCTTCTACTGAAGAGTTTTTCTTTTGCTTAGTTGATACTTGTTTCTTCTTAACTTTATCTGCATGAGATAAATGTACTTCCTCAGTTGATCCGCAGCTATCAACTTCTTTTTGAAGATTCAGTTCTTGGAGTCCTTCATTGAGTTCAGCAATCCTCTTGCAGATAGTCTTTAGCATGTTTCTCTACTTTGGAGGATATTGAAGCTTTGATTCTTCAAGCACTCTTGGAATACTAGTTTTAATGTGAACATTCTTACCAATGGTCAATTGATCAACATCAGGTTCATCAGAATCATCCAAGTCATCACAATTATCATAATAAAATTCTAAATCATTTTGATACAAAGATTCTGATTCAGTGGATTCAGTTTCACTCACCTCAGCTTTATTGTTAATGTTGATTTGAGTTGATTCTGTTTCAAACATGGTGCTAGGCACAAAATGATTTGACAGGGTGTTGGTCATTGTAGTAGGTAAAGATGTGTAATTATCATTTACAGGTGGTGCAACAGCATTATAAGCCAACCCAGACATTTTCTTTGATTCAATATGAGAATTTAGTAATTTCTCATATTGCTAAGATGATAATTGAAACTTCTAAAGTTTCACTTCAGTTGAAGCATGATCAGCCATGGATTTTGTTAAGGAAGTGGTCAGATACTCAACATGGGCTTTTAGGCTATAGTTTTCAGAAACAAATTTTTCTTTATCCTTTTGCAAAGAATTAATTTTGATCTGATACAAGTAATGTTCTCTAACATCGGATTCATTCAAAATCATAGTTTCTTTTACTTTGTTAGCCAATTGTGGAGCATGGACTCTATAACGTTCAACTTCCTCAACACATATTGATGAACACAACCTATCCTTTACCTCTATGGCCATTGGAGGAACTTTGTGTTCCATATGATCCATCAATGCTTGATTCTCTTCCAAGACTTCTTTTTCATACATACTCCAGTCACACGTTCCATCTTGAAGTATGAGCAGCCCTGATTCTTTTGAATTGCTTGGTCCAGCTGATTCATTGGTGGCTGGTGGGGATGTCTTGATCAGTTGAGATTGTCTGTTTAGAGATCTTTGAGAGTTTGATTGTTGATGAGGTTCAGTCTGATGTTGCTGATGTTGTTGATGTTGTCTCATCTCTGTATATGACTGTTGATTACATTCTCTGGAGAAATGCCCATAGAGATTGCACTTGAAGCATCTTACCTTTGATTTGTCAACACCAATCTTTGATGTTTTACTAGCTGCTACCATGTTCTTGTTCCTTCTGAGATATTGCTTTGCTCTATAAGAAATCATTGCCATCTGCCATTGTAGGTCCATTTCTTCCACTACATCAGGATGTAGTTCTTCTAAATCTTGTTGGCAGATATTTGTTGAAGTTAGAGAGCTTCCTAAATATCCTTGAAAACTAGAAATAAAAGCTGCAAAGGTTGCTTTTTGTTCTTCAGAATCGAATATCACAATGATTGGTTCTGACTGATTGTTTGAATGTGAAGACTTAGCTGTTGCTGCAGTTGTATCTTTTCTCTCAGCAATTCTTTTTGCATTCTTTTTATTTTTATCTTGAGATGATTTCTTTGAGGGTTTAGAAGCATAAAAGCTAACTTCCTCCTTATGATCACACCAAGCACAAGAGTTATCACTTTCATTGTTTGAAATAAATGCACTTCTAACATTATTTGTTTCTTTGAAGTGATAGGGTGAGACATGAGTGCTCACATTCTTGTTTCTTGATTTTTCATCCATTTCAAGAGCTTCCACTTTTGCAACTAGAGTATCTAGACCAGTTGGCTTCAGATCTGTTGTGTTCTTGAACATGGGTACAGTTTGCTTCCAACTTTCTAGCATAGTATGGAGCATTTTCTTGTTTAATTTCTCATTGGTATATTTCAACTCCAAAATATTCATCTCAGTTACCAACTGCATGAATCTATGAAGTTATTGAGGAATTGATTCACCCTCAATATGATGAAATGTTTCATATTGTGACCTGAGGGTGTCTCTCCTTATGCTTCTAATCTCATCACTCCCTTTGCAGAGAGTATGAAGTATCTTTCACAAGAAGTTTGTTGTTTTGTAGTTCTTACACCTGATCAATATCTCTTTAGGTAAAGCCATACTAAGCAAACTGTATGCTTTGATATCAACTTTGACCTTTTTGATATCATCATATGATAGATCTTTGGTGCTGATTGCTTGATTTTCGTCATTATAATCTGGCCCAAGGGTGGGTGGAATATAAGGACCTTCAGTGCTGGAGAACCATAAGTTAGAATCAGTATAGTTTACATGATTCCTAAACTTGATTTTCCATGACTCGAAGTCTGCTTTTGTTTCCAACATCGGTGGTTGGTAAGATGATCCATTGAAGTTGCTCATGATGTAAACTGATTAGAATGATCAACTAGATCTGCTATTCAATTAATTTGAATATAGATACAAGTTAATCTACTTGAATGCAGTAGAATGACAAACAAGTTTCACACAAAAATTCTTTTAGAAAAACAGTAGATCTAATACATAAAAAACTGGCAAATCTACAGGATTCAAAGCAATTAAACATAACTAACACTGATAGATCAATTGATCTAAATCAAGGAGTACTTGGCTCTGATACCACCTGTGAGTCCAAGGATCGCAAACAGGAATTATCAGTGTCGGTTGATGACCATCCACGTTTGCGGAATCAATGTTAGTTTGGTTTAATTGTTTGTAATAACTTTAATTATCAATAAATAATCAAGAACACACTAACAGAAACACAATTAATGAATAATATGTATTTCATTAAAATATGTTGATGATTACAAAATAATGAATGAAAGATATCAATGTTTGTTATGATGTGACGGCTGCTAGGGTTTGGTTGAGAGACGATGATTGTTGTATTGCTATTGCTGTTGCTTTTCAATCAAACGTCTAAAACAACCGTCAATGAATCAAAACCTTGGATCCGTATATATAGAGAATGATGTTTCTGTTATAGGAAACACCGGATCTCTTGGGATTTGATTTGTGTTAGTTAAGGAATCATCGGATTTCTTGGGATTCGCATAACTGCCTTGTTGACTTGTTGACTTGTAACACTTGCATTGTAAGTGTTTGGACTCCACAAGAACAGTGTCTTCCGTAGGAATTTATTCTTCCGTAGAAGTCTTGTTCTTCTGTAGGAAACTTGTTCCTCCGTAGGAGTCTTGTTCTTCCGTAGAAATCTTGTTCTTCAGTTCTTGTTGTTCATCCGCAGAGGATCTTTGGATGTAATGTTACTTGTAAGAAGTATATCTACGGAAGAACAAAATGTTCATCCGTAGATGTTTCTTACACTTGGTCAATTTCATAAATTGACCAAGACTAATGTTTGTACCTGCAATTATTCATAACACACATATATGGGTTAGCATATATAATTAATGAATGCATAATAAATGACAATTACAAATATTCATTACAAGAATTGATTAAAGTTCTAAGCCTATACAAATTAATCTAGACCTATAAGTCCTAGATCTAACATATCTTCAACAATCCAGAGAGGAAATAAGTGGTCATGTGGACACTTTAGCCATACAAACAATTGCTATGGAAGAGAAAGAAGAATTGATTGAGATCATTATCAATTTGCAGAACCAGAATGAAAGCCTAAACAAAAGAGTATCTGAGCTGGAATTGTTGGTTGAAATCAAAAGGGAAGCTGAAATAGAATTAAGAAAAGATGATGAGAAAAGAACTGGTGTTAGTGGGAAAGAAGCTACTTCTGAGAGCTCATCAGGAGAGAGTGATGATGACTCTCCTTATGCTAAAAGGATGAGATTCTCTAAAACTGAAAAGGGAGAAGAAACAAGCAAGATAAAGAATGACGAGTCTAGCTTGGAAATGGTTGTTTACTCAGAGAAATCAGCTGATGTTCACACTGAAGAGGATGAATTTAGTGACATGATTAACCTTTGGATAGTTTCACAGCTGAAGAATTTATTATTGATGATGATTTTTGGGACTTCATAGTTGAATAGAGGACTGTTGCTAAACCTACAGTTGTTATTTTTCAATCTCCTGTCCCTTTTGAGAAGGAATTAAGCATGCAACTAGTGCCTGCTGTATCACTCACTGAAGAACAAAAGGAGGTGATTAAAAGACTATGTGAAAAGCAGCAAGAGAAAGAAGATTAGATGCTGTCATTCATGAGCAAGAACAACCAAAGGCTGAAAAATTGCATCAAGAGGCTAAACAACCTAAAACTCCCTCTGGTCCATCAGTGCAAACATATACCAAGAGGAGAAAGTACTTAACAGAAAAGGCAAAGGGAAAAAGGCCAATGTTAGAAGAACAACCAAGCAAGAAAAGTAAAAAGGATGATCCTAGAACCCTTGCAGCTATTGCTGAATTTTTAGAACAAGAATAGGTTGAGGCTCAAATGAAAAAGAAGGCTGACTTTGTAGACCTTGTAGAAGGAGAAATTGAGGGTGGCTATGTGGTTGATGAACCAATAGCAGTTGATAGCCCTATGAAGGAGGAAAAATCAGTTCAATAAATGGTTGAAAAGGATCTAATGGTCAAAGCCATGCTCTTAATTGATCATGGATATGGCCCAGATGAAGTGTTCAGTATGACCTATGAAGGAATGAAGGCAGAAGAAGAGAAATTGAACAAGCTGCTGGACCCACATTTGGGACTAAGTATGAGAAGACTCTTACACCCAAAGTTTCTATGCCCAAATTATCATCCATGAAAAAGCAAACATCTACTCCTCATTCATTATATCCTGATCCCCATAACATGTCTCATAGGGAAATGAATGATTATCTCTCTAGTCAAGGGTTCACAAAAAGAAAACTTGGAAACATGAAGACCAACTGCCTAAGGGCTAACATCCTTAGGTTGAACAATTAGAAGAAATAAAGTCTTAAGAAACTAGAAAAAGAGATTACCAGTAAGAAGCCTAGAACTAGAGTGTCAAGTCAAGATATGCAGCTCACCCATACAGATCATGACTCTTTGGCACCTGTACTACACAGATATCCTCAGTGGTTTGTAGAGCCTTCACAATTAAAACTTCAAGAAGGTTTGACCACTGCAGAGATGATCAAAAGTGTGTCTACTCCCAAGGCAAGACTGATAAAAAAATCATTGATTGGAAGTACGATAGTGACAGGAATATGTTCATGGTCAAAAGGATCTCAGGGCTAGTTCAATTCTTTACAGAATACTCCGCTTTTGTAAATTTCTTGGAGATTCATGACTTGAAGGAACAAGCCAATTTGGAACTGATAAATCATAAGGCTATGTTTAGGGGGTATGAGTTTGAAAAGATACTCAGAATGTTCAAAAGAACTGACAACTTCAAATCTCTGAAAGCTATCTGTGTGAGCAAAGATAGATCCTTCATCAACCCACTTGTAAAGAAAAGGACTAAACCAACAAAGGAAGTTGTGTTTCTAGAGCTTAAAGTGAAACCAACTGAGTCGTTGAAGAGAAAGGTGGTGTCTGGCACTCATTCCTCCTTACCAATTTCCAGTGTTTATTATGATGAAAAGACTTATGAGCTGGTAATTGAGAGAAAATATCGAGGAAAGAAAGGTACAGAAACTAGACTGTTTAGTGGACATGAGGTAAGGCTACTTGATGAACCATACATCCACTACATATACACAAGGCACTTCATAGAAATAGCAAACAAGATGGGAGAAGAAGACATGCACTTATTCTTAAAGTGCATTAAAATACTGAAGATGGCATATGATCAAATCATTGCCAAAAATTTAAAAAAAAAGAAGAAAAAGGCTCCTCTGCAACTGGAAAACATTATGAAGTTGGACGTTGATGTTGATGGAGCTTTACTGATACATAGGGATGGGCTATCTACTGTATCCATATGGGAACCAGTTTCTCTTAAGAAACTACCATTAGAAGCCATCTACACTATGAGTCCACTATGAGTCAGATGAAGATACATGTGCTGAACAAAGAGAAGATGGCAGATGCAAATGACTTTGTCAACATGATAATGGCCATTTTGGATCCGTCACAAGTAGAATCTCAAGTGCCTCCACAAGACCCAACAGAATCCTAACAACCTCAACCACCACTAAACCATTGAAGAACATAGGCTGTATAATCCTTAGGGGGGGTATTGTTGGACCCTGAAAGGATCATACATGCCAATTCAATTAGTGATTTGATGATTGTTCTGTTGTAAATCCTACAAGTCCAAGAACTAATGCGAATGAAGAATCTGTTAAGAAGAACAAGTGTTGGCTAACCGCATTTGTAAATGCAGAAGACATAGCACAAATGCTGACAAGTGTTTGTTCTTTCACATTAACAAATATGGATAGCCTAAAGAGATATGCGGACAAGTTTTGTTTATTCGCATTTGCAAATGCGGATGCTTAGACAACAAATGCGCATAAGTATTTGTTCATCCGCATTACTCAATGCGGATGACCAACTACTAATGTGGATAACAAGAGAAATACTGATCAAATCCAACTCATCCGTATTTGTCAATACGGACGAACAAAAGAAATGCTGATGAAGACTTAGACTAGTTCTGATGTATAGGTCAGGGGTAGTTTAGTCATTTTGTAAACACGCATCTTGTCAGCCTATAAATAGAATAGAAAACTTCGTACTTGAGGTGACTATAGATAGACAATTAGAATATTTTGTGTCTTACATTCTCAAGGTGTATTATTACTGTTTAATGCTCAAACCCAAGCATTTATTGTAATCAATCACCTTCATCAATACAAACAAGCATTTATGAGTATTTCTTGCATTGAATGTTTATTGACTATTTGATTCTGCCACTCAATCATTAACTCTATCATCATATTCAATCCTAGTGAGAATCTCAATCTCACCACCCAGTCATCTATATATGTGTACATATATATATATCTTGCAAAAAGGAAATTTGTATAAACAAACTTAGAATACCTGAACTTGACTCCCTAAACCATTCTATGCACAATGAAGAAGAGTTTTTCAAGAATCTTGTTCCATCCCCCATGCTTGTTCGACAAGCTGTGGATGACCATATGTAGTAAGTACTTCTACTGTGATGAGACCTTCCCTTTCCTGAAGGTCTTTACACAAAAATCCCCCTCATAACCCATCTGCTAGAAGGATTGGTTAACAGCTTCTTTAGGAAAGGACAACTCATGTTCCTTATCATCTAGCTTAAGATGGGTGTTTATGATGGCTGGAGTGATGAAGATTTTCGTCCCTTGTAGAAGATAATGCCTTCTCTGCATCTAGGATGACCTCTTGACATGTCCTCTTAAAGTCAAGCAAATGATCCTCATATAGACATCATCAATGGTAAGGGAGGTGGAGTAGTTTGATAGAGCCAAAAATCAACAAACCTTTGAGAAATGAGAATCTTTCTTATTGTGTAACAAAGCAACATGATTATGTTGCCTGTGTAATTGCATGAAAAAGTTTGGGTCATTTCTATAGTTGAGGTTGCCCATTTAAGAAAGCTTAGGTGAAGGATTTTGAAGAAAAAAGGTGGTTTTGGAAAAAAGTTTGGGAATTTAGGTAAGGGAGAAGATGAAGATCATAAAGAAAGAGGGGGAACCATTGGGTTTACATATGAAATGAATTTAAGACAAAGTTAATGAAAAAGGATAAACTTTGAAATCCGGATGTCGGTCCCACCTCTGAAAAGGAAGTTTGCTTTTTGCTCAAAAAGTAGTTTTCTTGGAATTCAAAAATCTTTCGAAGGTAAATTGTCTTCGGAAGTTTTTAATGAAAGAGCTTCCGAAGCCAAAATGACTTCGGAAGAATTTCCTAAGAGTTTTCGAAAATTTTGCTTCGGAAGAGAATTAAGTCTTGGATACTTTATTTAATTAAGAATAAAGCTTCCAAAAGTTAATTTGCTTCGGAAGAAAATTGTCCTTGAAAGCATTCAAGTACTTAAGAGAAATATTAAGCTTTAGAAGATATTTTAGAAATTTCTTACGAAAACAATTTTACTTAACCAGTTGTTTGTTTTAAAGGCATAAGTTTCTTCCGAAGATAAAATCATATCTTCCGAAGGACAGAAAAGATCAAGATTTTCAAAAATCTAAGGAAAATATTCTAAAAAATATTTCTTCCAAATAAAATAAGAACTTATGAAGATGATAAAATAAACAACTTAGGACACACAGATTTTATAAATAATATGATTTAGTTTTAAGAAAAAGCTACTCAAGGTTAATCATCCTAATAGCTGATATGAGATATTTAAATCTGTGCTCATTAAAAGCTTTAGTAAACAAATCAGCATATTGTTCATTTGTGTTAACCTTAAGTAGTTTGATTAAGCCCTTTTCAAAGTTATCTCTAATCAAATGATACATGATATTGATGTGTTTAGTACTTGAGTGCTACACATGATTCTCTGTAATAGAGATGGCACTATTGTTGTCAATATGAATGGGAGTCTCTTTGAAGTTGAACCCATAGTCCAATATCAGATTCTGAATCCAAAGCACTTGAGCACTGCATCTTGTAGCAACAATGTGTTTAGCTTTAGCAGTTGATGTAGAGGCACATGATTGCTTTTTTGCTTTGCCAGGAGACAACCCTTCCACCAAGAAACTGACATCCCTTTGATGTGGACTTTGTAGTCATATTGTATCCACCACAATCACTATCTGTATATGCATACAGATTAAATTCAGAATTCTTTGGATACCAAAGGCCAAGTGTTGAAGGACCTTTGAGATATCTTAAAATTCTTATAACAGTTAAAAGATGTGACATCTTGGGGTTGGCTTGATATCCTGCACACACACAGATGTGGCAAACATGATATTAGGCCTGCTAGTTGTAAGGTACATAAGAGACCCAATCATAGCCCTATAGAGATGTTCATCCGCACACTCCCCATCAAGGTCAGGCCCAAGGGAGTGGTTTCATGCTATAGGAGTCTTATAAACCTTGCAATCAGTCATATTGAACCTCTTAAGTATGTCCTGAACATATTTTGACTGACTTATGAAGATGCCATCTTCAACTTGCTTCACTTGAATTCCCAGAAAGAAATTAAGTTCCCCCATGGCACTCATTTCAAATCTATCCTTCATCAGTTTCTTAAGTCGTTATAGAGCTCTGGATTAGTTAAACCAAAGATTATGTCATCTACATATTGATAGGTTCAAATGAATCGATCTGTGATTGATATCAAGCAATTGACAATAATATGAATAATGTAATCAAACAAACAAATATAAGAAAATTCATAGGGTTTTCTGTGACATCCGTCACCTTAATGCCCGTCGAACAACATAATTAACCATAGAACTATTTTAATTATTCTTCCTCTTCTTCATGAACTCCTATTTTAAGAAATCATGTTTGCTTTATTATCTTTGTGCCTGTACTTCCTCCGTGAACGTGCGCTAAGCCTAAACCTTTTATAAATTTCATCACCATTATCGCCAAATATATCGTTTTAATTATAACCATTATCATTAATAAAACCATTTTAAGCCATCAATTACCATTAAACACACCTTTAACATTAATATAACAAACACCCTTAAAGTCGTTTTCAACCGAAACAAACTTTGGAAACTCGGGGGCTAAGTGCACGGACTAAAATGGACATTTTGCAAACCTGGGATGGGTATAAAAACCCCATTCGCAACAATTTTTTTGTCCATCTTCCTCACTTCTTCTTCACTTTCTTCTTCACTTTCTTCTTCTTCACCCATCTTCTTCACTTTTGCACCAAAATCGCTCCATTTTGTCTCGTTTTCTTCATCTAGGCTTCGTCTACAACCTAGTCTACTCCATCCTTGCAGGTAGACGACCTTGGTTGTACATTTCTTGCTCGTTTTACTACTGTCCATTTCTAGGGTTTCGGGTGTTCGGGTCAACTCGAACACAAGAGGTCGTGTGGGTGCGTGTGATGACTTTCTGCGTGTGCTTCTTGTTCGTGTGTGTTTGTTGTATGATTCTGGAAGTCCTTGTTGTGTAAAACCCGTGCTTGGGGCAGCCGAAGGCTGCTCTACACTTCAGCAGTCGCGAACCTGCATTTCAGGCGACTGGGTCTGTCATGCGACTGAGCCGTGCGACTGGGTGAGCCGTGCGACTGAGTGAGTCGTGCGACTGGGTGAGTCGTGCGACTGAGTCATGCGACTATGTCATCCGGGCGACTGAATCGTGTGACTAGGGATGTCATGCGACTGAGTTGTGCGATCGAATGAATGTGTGTGCGATTGAGTCAATGCGGATGAGTGTGCGTGCGATTGAGTCAATGCGGATGAATGTGTGTGCAATTGAGTCAATGCGGATGAAGGAATGCATTCGACTGTGCGTGTATCACACGAATGTAGGCCAATCGTATGAATGAAGGTTCAGTCGTACGAATGAAGCTGATTCGTACGAATGAAGGTTGATTCGTACGTATGGAGGTTAAGTCATGCGATTGGGTGTTGTGTGGTACGACTGAATGCCAGTCGTACGAATGAAGGTTCAATCGTGCCAATGAAGCTGATTTGTACGATTGAAGGTTGATACGTATGAATGGAGTGTTGAGTCGAGCGTCTGGTCCTGTTGTGTGACTGATGATGCATGTATGTGTGAATTCCCTTTCTAAATGTCTCGTGATGATAAGGTAACATTAGTAAAAGTGTCATTGCTTGACCACAAAGATTAAAGTCAATGCTATCAACAGGCACATACTATTTCAATTTAAATCAACCTAACATTTTACAATTATCGACAACCCATTTAGGACTACAAATATTTAACAAGTACTATTTTTTATAACAATGGGATCTTCATACGTATGTCATTAGCAATGACAACTACTCTTAATACTTGGATCTACATAAGGTCTGATACGTGTGTCCGCTTGTGTGTGTGTTACCCACGACCGAACCGATACAACCCAAACCGACCAAACATTACTATATGCTTTATACACGTCATTAATGCTTAACAATAATTGTCAATAGGTGTTTGACTCTTCATTGCATACAACCGTTAGGAACTTGATCATTCATACTTACCACTTAACTTGTGAGTTTCGTGGCCCCTTTTTATGCTTATGCTACTTTACAAACATTTACAAACATGGGGGAAAAGTATGCTCACCCGTTTTCATGCTGTACAACTTACGTACAATTTACATACTTGGAATCAACGTGCTACTGCTTTATGAGTACTTATCTGATACATGCTTGAGTCTGCTTTGTGGTTCTTTCTTACAACTATTTAATTCCAGTATGGGAACCGACGGATAGGTATTGGTAGTACTACTTGGGTTGACACCCCCACCCTTGTGTTGGTATACTAGTTAGTACCAACAGATGCCAGGAACGGGCCCTGGGTGAATATATTCCGACAAGATTCTTTGTGTACGTCTTTAGGTTTGGTTGTAAAGCTCTTGTCATGTGATTTTGCTTACTTATAACTGTATGCACGGTATTCTGCAACAACTTTATACAGCATCAATACTTATTTACATTTAAACCTGCGAGCTCACCAACAATTTTGTTGTCCATTTTGAGCATATCTTTTCAGGTGATCATGCTAGCTGAAGATCTAGGTGTGCTGCCTTAGTGGAGACCCTAGGATGCATTTTCGGGCTAAACTTGTCATTTTGAAATCATTTGTTGTAGTCTGTTTTAAACAAAAATACTCTTTTGTTACTTGTTCCCAGGTTGTGGGAAAAATACATTACAATGTTGATATTCGTATTTGTGTGATCATTTGGTTTTTTATGCTTATGGCTATGTTGTCGTGAATACTGACTAAACACGATACAAGTCGCCTTGTTGTCGGGTGTCGTCATGACACGCTTTTCATCATTATTACTATTGCATCTCTATCACTTACCATGTGTTATGACGATCCCCTCTCGTTACGCCCCCGTGTTTCCGCTCTTAGCGGGGGTGTGACATTTTCATTGATATTAGATGGATTACAAAGTGCAAATCAGGAGAAAATATCTAAAGTCTTTACCTTCACATACATAAACCATTCTATTTATACTAATAATCAAGAAAACAAGAAGGAACATATATTTACACAATAAGTCCCTAAACTATGACAAAACTTATCTAAAGACAAATGCTAATCTTTCTAGGTTCCTAACAATACTCCCCCTAAGATTCACATTTGTCTTCAGCCAAAATAGTCTTCAAGTTCTTCTTTAATCTTGACATTGGTTTCTCTTTGTGCAACTCTAGTTTTTTAAGTGCTTTCTTTATTGAAGACTTGAACTTCCCAGCTAGAATTCCTTGCTCTAGCTTGGAGTTATTTGTCTTAATCTCCATAGTATCCATTACCAACCGAGTTTCTTTGGATAATCCTGCAATATCCACATTAGCATACATTTCAATTGGTTTTGGATTTTCTTTTGTGTAAATCTCTAGAACTCCTTTGTGTGAGATTCTCACGAATTTATATCTTTTATGTCTTTATTTACTATGTTTGCATAAGCCATTTCTTCCTCAAAGAAATCCTCTCCATAGCAGCATTCATTACTTTTATAATCGTCAAAAAGTAATTTCTGTCATTCTTTGCTTCTGCTGATGATACAGCTTCAAAAGATTTATTGGACAAGAATGAGATATAACTAGGATGTAGAAGTTTGAGTTCAAACACACCAAACAAACTAATCATGTCATTAAGCCAATCATCCAAGTTTCTTACTAGCTTCATATGAAAAGTAGATGAATCATAAAACCATCTCAAAATTGGTTTTGATGATTATGTACCATCTATAACTTTCAATCTAGGATTTGTTACATTTTCAAAATACTTATCACTGAACGTCTCTAAGTAACAATCATCCATAGCCTCACTGGAATCACCTTTCTTTGACTTCTTCTTCATCTTAGCAAAATAGCTTTTGTCTTCTTGATCACAACGAGTTTTAAGAAATGCTGGCATTCTAGATATACCTCTATCTAGCAACTTCACAAACACTTCTCCTCTTTCAGCCTTTCTAAGATTGATCTGTGGTAACTTATGCAATTCCTTTAGATCTTGCACAGGTAAGGCAATGATGCTTGAGTAGAAATGATATAGATCATAAATAGAATTAACTCTTTTGATAAGAAAGGCATAAAAAATCTAATCATATTTCCATGCAATTATTCTCACCTCTTTGAATTTATCAGGCATAATCATTGCATTCAACAATTCAGAAATTGACTATCCTGTTTGAAGCATATTTCTCACAAGATCTCCAGCTAATCTAGCTTTACTCCAAAGCTGCTTTTGATCTATAGAGACTTTGTAACCTTGTTTTTCAACATTTGGAAACATATCCATAAGCTTTTTTATATGTTCATGAGCTTTCCTCACCAACTCCATTGACTTGATTTCCTAAGGCTTAAATATTTTGTTCTTTTAGTGATTTGAAGATAACGAGGGTTATCCATATCCAATATAATCATTTTGTTGTACATCTTCTTAGTTTCTTGGAAGCTCCTCACCAGCCTTCTTAATGATTCACCTTGAAGCTTATTCAGTCATTTTCTTGGATAATTCCTTGACTGCAATCACATTCTTAGAGCAGGTATGCTCATATCTTCAGGATTTGGGTGGTGCAATTCTATCACAGGAATATCATCAATGTTTATGCTTTCATTCATTTGTGCCCACTCACCATGTTCTAGACTAATTTCATTAGGATCTGCTGGTGTTGAAGACTCTGCTATCACACACTTTTCATATTCTTCATTTATTTGAGTCACTATCAGCCCGTCTAGAAACACTCTATTATACTTTTTCTTGACCAGATAATTGTATCTGTCTTCAAAGTCTATAGTTATATCGTCTTGAACATTTTCAACTGGTGAGTCAACTACATCACACACATCTTCATCTTCCAACACTTCATTATACCATTCATCAGGTAGATCTGTATTTATACCATCAAGTGCTTCGATTATCTTTTTCACTTCATCTTCATCTTCATTCACATCTATATCAATTGTCTTCTGAACTTTAGCTGGAATTATAGATGTTTCAACTACATTCATCTTTCTTTTCCCTTCCTTAGCTTCAGAATACTTTACAGTTGTGGTTTCTTTAGGATCTTGAGCAGATTCTTTCTCAACAGAAATCACTTCACTTTCTTTTACATGCTCTTGTAAGTTACTTTCAGCTTTTCAATTTCTTCAAACATTATGTTTACTTTTTCTTCAAGATTAGTCATCATAACATTCTTCTTTTCATCATTAGCTTTTAGCATTTCATTCTTCAACCTTTCAATTTCTTCATTTTGAGATACAATCTTTGACTTTAACTCTTCAAGTTCATCAAAATCATCATTTAGATCAGTTTGTACACAAGCATTTGTTAATTGTTTCATAGCTTGTTCTTTTTCAACAATCACCACTTTAGGACTCTTAGAATGTACAACAGAAATAACATTCTCTGTGATTGGCTCAGACCATAAAGAATCAAAGTCAAATGCTTGATTAAAATCAACATTCTCAATATCTTTAGTTGCAGCTTGATCATCATCTTGTTAATCATTCATTTCAGTATTAACACCTTCATTAGCATTCCTTTCCTCTTCATAATCATCTCTATGATTAGAGATTGTTTGTTCACTATCCATCTCTTGAATTGTTTCATTATTAGAACCTTCCATTTCATCTCCTTGATTACCACCTTGATCATCATCATCATCATTATTATCATCATTGTTATCATCCTCAACAAGATCTTCTTCATCATCATCATCTTCCTCAGATTCTTCAACAACTTCTTCTATAACATCTTCAATAAGATCATTAGGATTCACAGGCTAACCTCAGTCAAATTAAAATGTTGTTGATTAATATCAACAATGTCATCAGCCACATTTCTCATGTACTCAAACATAGGAACATTAGCAACACCAGTGATCACTGCTAGCCTCTTATAAACTACCTTAACATATGCTCCAAAATAAGTCTTTCACCTTGTACTGCATAAGCATGTATGTCTGGGTATTCTTCATTTATAATCAATTGGAGAAATATTGGGTACATCAAGTACTTATTCCTTTTTCCCTTTTCCAAATTGAATATGAATCCAATCATGATCCACTTAGCCATGTTAAATCTTCTGTTAGTGGCTATGGATACTATAGGAGATGCTATATCAATTGGAAATGAGTTCCATCCTTCACTTCTTTTTGACATGCAGTGCTAAAATATATAGCATAATAGCTTCCAGTGATTGTGAACTCGAGCTCTAAAGAATTGCTTCTTTGGAAATTGATCTGTGTGACCCATCTACAAAAATATCTCTCTACACTCATTAAAAGTGTACTCAGACAAATCTTGATCTTCATTTTCACCCAATCTTAAAGCAGATCTGATAGAATCTTTAGATACTTCAATCATTCTATCATTCGTAATAAAAACCTCTTACAACTTTCCTTTTTGATCATCTATCTCAACTTCTGCAGTTCTCCAGAACTTCTTAATCAGCCGCTCATATATAGCAGGTCTAGCACACATAGCATAGACATATTTGGTTCTTAATATAAATCTGATCATATCTTCATATCTATTTGCTTCTCTAACATCCTCATTAAGAAATGCATCAACGTTGTGCTTTGGCTCAAACTTTTGAATATTCATCTGTCAATCAAAAGAAACATGAACTAGTATGAAGTTTTTCAACTCATTTAAGTTTTTATTAATTGTTTAGAAGAAAATACATCCTTCACTAACTTTTAAGATTTCTTAATAAAATTTTATGTTTTAAAATTTGATTACTTTTAATAAAATTCAATGATTTGAAATTATTATTTAATGATTTCACCAAATTTTAAGATATATAATCAGTTAAGAAATTTGTTTCTATTTGATTTGAATTTCATTTGAATTTGATGAATAACCGATTATTTTTTTATTTGAATAGCAATATGCCAATTCATTCCAAGTTTATTATTTTATTATTATTATTGTAACTCTGAAGCTTATTGAATCATCAGAAATTTTTGTAATGAAAATCTTGTTTTGATGATGTTAACATGCTCGCAATTCATTATCATTAACAATTTCAAGTTCCATTTGTAACAAACAATCACAAGTAATTAAATATTTCAGATTTTGTCAAGGTCTTAGGGTTCGTACGCCCGAATAGGATTCAAATGCCCAATCGATTTTGATGTTAAAGATCATTGATTTGATGAAATAATCAAAATGTGTTGATCGATTTACTGATATTACCTTGTGTTATGAACAATCTCAGTATAATACAGTAATCCGGAAGAATTTGAGTGAGTTCGGAACACAGAGAATAAGAACAGAATAAAGAATATGAAAAGTTTGAATGAAATGAATTTCTGGGCAAGTGTTGAATATATAGAAGTATAAAAACCTTAGACGCATTACAACTATTTAGGCATATGACCACTGTTTGGACGTATGAGGTTTAGGCGCATTGGCACTGTTTAGGCGTTTTACCCCTGTCCCGGCGTATGAACCTTAGACGCATGAGATACACTTGGTCAATTTTGTTTAAAAGACTTGTAGGCGCATGTGCACTGTACATGCGCATGAGAACCGTTTAGGTGTATGGGCACTGTGTAGGCGCATGTAACACCCGGTTGTTCCTTTAAAGTTAGAAAGAAAGAATAAAGTGAAGAATAAGAAAGAAAAGATATTTTACCCAAGTTGAGGGGTAAAAAGTGTCAAAAGGACAAAAAGGTTTGAAAAAGTGGGTGTAAAAGGTGATGGCCGTCCATCACTCTCTCTACACCCACAAAATTCGGGTCTTGTTACAAAGAGAAAGAAAAAGGAGCTGAAATTCTTGGATTTTGAAGAACAAGAGCCGAAAAGTTTGAATTTAAGGTAAAAATTCATGTCTTTAAGGTGTTTTTGACTGGTTTCATCCTCGGTTGTGTGCTTATGTGTGTTGTGTATGTTCGGTTGTATGTTTTTTGTGGGTTTCTACGCGGTTGAACTAAACTTCAAATGAGTTTAGAAGAAACCATACTCAAGAGTTGCAAAGGTGAGTTCTAGAACCCCTGTTTTACATGTTTTAACTGATTTTGGGGCTAGATATGCATGAATGTATGTTTCTATAAAATTGGGTTTCATACCCGTATGTGTGAATGTGTGTATGTTGTTGGTATGGTTTGATTTTGGACTATGTTCAAGTTTGATGATGTTATGGTTGTGTTCCTAAGGCTTAGAATGTATGATTTAAGCTTAGAACATGATGGATGAGGTTTGGGGACTGAATCTGTTGTTAAGTCTGCCCTAGGCCTAAGTTTAGAAAAAAATCCTTAAGTGTAATAAATGCGGATGAGAAAGTCGATGCAGATGAGTAAGAAATGCGGCTGAGAAAGTCAATGCGGATGAGTAAGTTCATGCGAATAAACAAATGCGGATGAGTAAGTCATGCAAATGAAGAAATGCAGATGAGTAAGTCATGCGAATGAACAAATGCGGATGAGTAAGTCATGCGAATGAACAAATGCGGATGAGTAAGTCATGCGATTGATAAAATGCGGATGAGTAAGTCATGCGAATGAACAAATGCGGATGAGTAAGTCATGCGAATGAACAAATGCGGATGAGTAAGTCATGCGAATGAACAAATGCGGATGAGTAAAGTCAATGCGGATTAACAAATGCGGATAAACATTGACAAATGCGGATGAGTAAAGTCAATGCGAATGAACAAATGAGGATGAGTAAAAGAAATGCAGATGAACAACAAGGGGAAATGTGGATGAACACTTAGAATGTTTTCTGATCTTTTGGGGAAAAAGTGTTAAGTAGGCCTTGGCTTGGGAGGTTCCCGAGGGCTATGTAAGTTGACTTTTTGAAGTCAAAGATGATGTGATGGGCATAGAATGATGTGATGAATGATTGTTGCTTATGCATTATGGTATGTATGATGTATATTATGCATGTATGATGATGTGTGATTGATGATGTTATGTTTATGTATGATTGCATGTTGTGTTCTGTTATGTTCCCGATTACGTGTGATGATGTGACTTTATGTGGTTTGATATTGATTAATGAACGTAAAGTATTATCTTAACAAAGTGAAAGATTTAAGATAATGAAAGAGGAACATAATGAATGAATGCATGCATTAATGAAAGAGAAAGAAATAAAAAGTTTTACAAGCAACTGAAGGGAGGTTCACAACTCATTGAGAGTTGTTACCTTCTATGTGTCTACAACATGCAATTTTGGCTAACTCATAAGGGTTCATAGACACAGTAAGAGTTCAGTCCTGGTGACTGATCCAATACGTGCGTTTTGCTAATTACTGTGTGTCATACAGCATGCGATCTTGGCAAACCCATAAGAGTTCACACACATAGGGGGAGTCTATCCTAGTGACCACTCCATACGTGTGATATGTGCGATACGTGCGATATGTGCGATACGGGCGATATGTGCAATACGTGCAATATGTGCGATACGGGTGCTATGTGCGATACGTGCGATATGTGAGATATGTGCGATAAGGGTGATATGTGTGATACATGCGATATGTGGGAGATGTTCGAATTGTGCCTAACGAATGATGATGAAGATAATAATGATTACCTTGATGTACGTATGATGTGTGATCACGTGCGATAGTAATGAAAATGTTTTTAATGAATGGAAGGTAATGCAATGTTTTTAAAAAACTAGAACTCACTCAGCAACGCTGACTTTTTATGCATTTTCAAGTTGGTAGGTGAGCATTGCTGAGGATGGTGCCAGGCAGCTACTTGGCATTTTGTATGGCATTCTGCTGTTTAATGTTTTTGCATTGTAATGCGAACGAACGATGTTTTGAAATGAATGATTGTATTAACTTGAAAAAGCATTTATAATGAAATGAAAAGTTATTTTAATGTTCCATTGCGATGTTTTATGAAGGTTAAATGTAATTATATGTTTTATGTGCGATGATTGACCAGCTGTAAGCGTCCTGGGAACGGGGCCTTACAACACATGACCTATTATGAAATGCCTAACACTTTGAATTATAACTATGAGATATCTGATACTGTTTAGGTATATGAGATTGTGTAAAACGCCCAACACTTAACTAAGAATTTTAGACTTATGACCACTATTTAGGCGCATGAGGATTACTCAAAATGTCTAACTCTTGACATAAAACTGAAATTTCATCATGCGGCTAAACATAGACTTATGGACACTATTTAGGCGCATGAGACATCCATACGTCTAACACTTGTATTATTTTACACAAAATTCATTCAAATCACAATTTTGATTAATTTCACTGTTCTTCAAAAAATTTTCATACTTTGGTCAAACTTTTAACAATTTACTAAGGCTTTGACTATTTGACCAAACCTTTGACTTTTTGCCCTTTTTATTTTTAATTCATTTCCTGTCATTTTAGTCTCAAAAATTTCATAAAACTACAAACATTCTCATTTCTTTGCAAGAAGCTTTTCCACATTTTTTAAAATCTTTTTAGGTTCATGTAGATACATGTGTCCCTACTTTCTGAACTTAATGTAATATGTTTGTATTGTCTTACACATATGTAATTGTACGGGTACTTAATGAAATACAATATGTGGTTGTGCTTATATAATGTTGAATATTTCATTGGTTGGTATGTAATGACGCTTATTGACTTAACTATATAGGTTGTGGTTGTTTGAATAATATCTAAATCAATTAATGACTATGAAACCTATTCAAACTTAATCATGTGAAGTTCTCATGCGATTGGCCCATGCTAATGGACCATACGCATGAACAACTTCATGCTAATGAACCAGTCCTACAATTGAACCAGGAGACTGGATCAGTCGCATGTTTGAAACATGAGATTGAGTCAGTCGCACAACTAAACACTCAGTCGTGCGAATGGATCAACCGCATTACTCAATCGCACGACTGAACCATGCAAATGGTCTAGTCGCATGATTGAGAATCCTTAACCTATAAATACCACTTAAATCATGGAAAAACATGACACTTTGAATATTCCGATACCCAGACGTACCCTAGCCGTCCAGAGACCTCTCATAACCTGTTCCAACTTCAAAGATCACAGTAGATCGATTGCTAATCATTCTTAACGTTTAGATTCAATCTTTAATTGATTCTACGTGCGTTCTCACTGATTGGATCGCCACTCAAATAGGATTCCGCATTATTTGATTCGGTATACTCGTAAATCTGTTAGTATTCGTCAAGTACACGATCCTAACAAGTGGTATCAGAGCTTTGGTTCTAGATTTATGTGTGATTCAATCGTTTTGGTATAAAAATTGTGTTTTTACAGTAAAAAATGCAATCTTTTGTGTCAAACCGGATTTTAGACGTCTCCTGATCGTATAGTTAAGTTATTTCCGACATACAACAATTAGGGTTAGCAAGAAATTCGTGTTTTTGCATTCAATCGCACGATTGACTCAATTGCCCGACTGAGTTCATACGCATTACTCAATCGCACGATTGGACTCATTCGTACCTCCATTCGTACAACTGAGAAGCCTATTCGCATTGGTCATCCGCATTAGTTCATTCGGCCGACTGAGTCATCCACATTAGTTTAGTCGCACGATTGAACCATCCGCATAGTTCAATCGCACGAATAGCCCAATCGCACACCTTCATTCGGACTAATTCAACAGTTTGGTTTAAAGTTAAAGTTAATAGCAATGGAAGACCAATACTCAGCATTCACAGTAGGGAGAGACTCACATATACAAAACCACTGCTATTAGAGAATGAAGTGGGGAATCAGAAGAAGCCCCCAAAGCTGATTACGTTAGACGAATGTCCACAATGGAAACAACGTTTCAAGATCTACTTAAATGGAGTACATCCCAATCTATGGGAGTCTATAGAGACGGGGTACAGCATGCCTGTAGGAGCTGATGGTTTCAAACTCACACTTGGTGGCATGACTGACGGACAAAAGGTGAAATACAATGCAGTGAAGAAGGTTTATGCTTTGCTCACACAGTCAATTCCAAAGGATATTTTCCATCAATTCTCGGAATATACACAAGCAAAGAAACTATGGGATGCATTGGAGAAAAGATATGACGAAAACGCATCATTGAAGGCCATAAAGGCTAAGGCTTTAAAGAAAGAGTTTGACAACTTCTTCTCAATGGGAAAAGAAAGCCCAGATGATGTTATCGATAGGTTCTACCACGTCAATGGAGGACAAAGTGTCCAACTTTGCAGACGGGCTGCCGGAGAAATGGGTTTCATTTGTCTCCAATCTCAGACAGAACGGTATGCTAACAAAGTTAGATATAAATGACTTCATTCTGAAACTGAGAGAAGAAGAACTGAGGATGAAGTACAAAGATCAAAAGTCTTCTTATGATCAGAATCTAGCGTTGTACAACGCGAGTCCTCAAGACAAAACATCCAGAGCACCTCTTGAGACAAATTTTGTATCAAGCTCGTCTGGTCCTTCACCAACCTCTACTTCAGGGTCAGAAACGTCAGGGTCGTCTGCTACCCAATACATTGCACCTGAAGCAAATGCAACAAAGCTGAGGACCGAGAACTTCGGCAATGTGACAGTTGAGGTAGCTAAGAGCACACAGATCTCTTAGCTGCGGTAGCTAAAGAGCACACGGATCTCTTAGCTGCGGTAGTCCACTCCTATGATGGACTAATTGCTGGTAAAATTTGGGAACTGCCATCTGGTAGATGAGGATTATGAGTAGGTGGATGAGACAGAGCTGGAGCGGGACATAATGTGGGCCTTAGCTAGTGCAATCCGGAGAGCTAAGAAGTTTTTCAAAAGACCGGACCAATTTTGATTGCAACTAAGGACACTACGTTCGGCTTTGATAAATCCAAGGTAACCTACTTCAACTGCGGAGAGAAAGGGCACTTTAAAAGGGAGTGCGTGAAGCCAAAGAAGACTGGCAATGGGAATCTTTTCTCCTCCTTCAATCGTCAGGAGAAACCCACTAGCAGTCATACCTCATCAAGCAAGGATCCCAAACCCTTGACTGCTCATGATAATGAAGGACAGGACTGGAGCTTTCGGTTTATCTCACTGGGAGAATCTAATATAGCTAGTGTGGAGGATATAGATGATGACTCTACTAGTGAATGAGATATTGTAGTCGAACTCGTGATGCCAAAATCAGAGGAAACTATACCAGTGGTCAACTACCTGCCTCAAGAAGGGAAAACTGCGACAACATCAGAATCACTGGCTCTAGAAACATCAGATTCTGCATTGATGGCTGATTCTTCAGAACCTGCTCAGGTAAGTACTATTGACCAACTTTTTAATAATCATGATTGTTCTGATTGTAATAAATTTAGGGAAAGCATTGATTTAAAATTTTCTAGGTTATTAGATCATAATGATAACTTCTTAAAGGACTTGGAACTGTGCACTGAAACTAACAGAGTGTCAAAACAAAATGAGCATAGTTACAAAGAAAAGATAGACCTTTTAAACAAACAGCTTAAGGTAACATAAGTAGTTGCCTTTAACGAAGCTAATGACATTAGATACTATCTAAACTCACTTGAGGACACTAAGAATCAAAAGGAAGTTCTAGAAGTAGAAGTTAATTCCCTAAAACAAAAACTGCATAGTTGGACTTTCTTCACACATAGTCCAAAAATTAGTGAGAGAGAGAAACAACGGGGAGGGATTGGGTTATAAAGTGGTTCCACCACCGCATGAGATCTTGATGAACACAAAATGTAAACTAATTAATGATAATCCAATCAAGGATCATGTGGTGTCTACTCCTCTTATAAGTGATCCAGATTCCACATGTTCATCAAATGAATCTGGCACTAAACAAAATGAGGCGACTTCAAAGGCAAAAGGGAAAATGCCTTGCGTTAATCTGGACAAAGAGTTTGAAAAGATTAGTATTAAGTCTGGTTCAAAAATTGTCAAATTTGAACATAAAACGACGAGTAATGTTAACCAAGCACATGCATCAGTCAAAGTCCAGTAAAAAGAAAAGAAAAAGATGTTAAAAATGTCAACCCAATTAACTTTGTTAAACCAGACAAAACATCTAAACAAGGAGAGTCAAAACCAAAATAAAGTAAGATCACCCAGGTGTCACATACATCTCTACAAAAACAGTTAAATCGTAAACTCAAAAGCAGAGCTTGCTACAATTGTGGAGAGTATGGACACATTGCGTCTCATTGTCCTTACTATAAGACACCAAGGAGGAAAGTTGAACTTCCAGAACAAAAACCTAGCTCTTTTAAGAGGAACTCAGTGACGCCACCTAACAGAGATAGTGAACCTAAAGTTCAACACATTAGCAAGTCGTCTGTTTATCAGAAACAGGCCTTACACAAAGCTGGCTTATGGAAGGAGAAATCAACTTCATTGTCTGATAATGAGAACAAGAAGACATCTGAGCTTCCCTCACCCTCGAACGGCCAATGGGTAACATTTATGATGTGTGATGCCTGTGGGAAACCTAAGCCAATGAAGGCTTGGGTCCCTAACCTGAACTAATGTTTTCAAATTGAATGTGCAGGGTGTTCGATACAGTGCTGAAACCAACACGTAGATTATAGACAGCAGAGCATTCAGGCACATGACAGGGAACAGGGATCTCTTATCAAACATCAAAAAGATAAATGGAGGTCATGTTTTGTTTGCTAGAAACAAAGGTGGGTACATCACAGCTTAACGGAAGTAGGTAATCAGAAAGTGAAGTTTGAAAAGGTAAACTACGTCCAACAAATTGAGAATAACTTGCTTTTCGTTTCTCAAATTTGTGATAAAGACTTTTAAGGTAGTGTTTGACAACAAGAAGTGCTATGGCCTGAAAAAGAACTACGCCATCCTGGAGGATCATGTATTAATGTCTGCATCAAGATATAAGGACCTTTATGTCTTGGATCTACCAAACACCTCCACTATGGATCATGAAGTTCAGTGCTTCTTGTCAAAAGCTACTGACAAGGAATCCATCTCCTGGCATAAGAGAATGGCACACATTAATCCATGGAAGATGAATCACTTGATCCATAATGATCTAGTGAGACGAGTTAACGTCAAAAACTTCCAACTTCTGGATTTCTGTGTTGCATGCATGAAGGGCAAAGAGACGAAGAAGTGTCATAAGGAAAAGAAAGTTCATTCTATCGAACTTCCTCTTGAACTTCTTCACATGGATATGTTTGGTCCAGTCAGTACAAGTAGCATCGAAGGCGACTTGTACTGCTATGTAGTTACTGATGACTACTCAAGATTCACTTGGGTGATGTTTTTGAAATCCAAATCAGAAACATTTGAGTCATTCAAGGAGTTAGTAACTACTCTGGAGTCCCTATAGAAGTTGAAGGTACGTCAAGTGCGCTCAGACAACGGAACCAAGTTCAAGAATCAATAGATGGAGGCTTACTGCAAGGAAAAGGGAATTGTGCATCAGTTCACCTCTGCCTACACTCCTCAGATCAACGGCGTTGCTGAAAGGAAGAATCACAGCTTGATAGAGATAGCACGGACGATGCTAGCTGACTCAAAACTGCTTATCCATTCTGGAATGAAGCAGTTGCAAATGCCTGTTACATGCTAAATAGAGTTCTAGTAGTTAAACGCCATGCAAAGACGAGCTACGAGTTACTACAACGACGTAAACCCAATCTAGAGTATCTCGGGCAATTTGGCGCTCCGTGCACCCTACTGAAGAAGACTCGGGTGGGAAAATTCAACAAGAAGGCTAACGAAGGTATCTTTCTAGGGTACAACATACCGAACAAGAGGGTTTACAACAACTCAATGGGTCAGGTAGAAGTATGGTGTAATGTGGATGCTCAAAGATACACAACACCACCTGCTGAAAAAGGACCTGCATTCTTTTTCGACTATGATGGATTCTTCAAGTCCTTCAACATACCACTCTCCACTTCTGATGATGAGTTAGCAACAAAGATGATGTATGATGTTTTAAACACACCATGTCAGGAATCTACATCATCTGGACTACAAGGCGATTCATCTGACAACTCAGGGGGAGCACTTGAAGATAGTGCCTCTTCCTCTGATGAAGAAGCTGTGGACACTGATCAGAACAACCAGGAGCAACAGGTTCCCCCTACCGATAGTCCACAAGCATCTGACATTGATGCCTCTGCGTCTTCAGAAGCTTAGACTCGTACTGCCACAGATACTAAACCGAATGTTCATAATCTTGATTCTGAGGTAGCTGTTCCAACCACTCCTGGATCATGACTAAATGTTTATCATCCTTTGGATAATGTCATTGGAGATGTGAGATGAGGAGTTCAGACCAGAAATCAGTTGTATTCAGCAGATTATGCCTCGGTGATGGAAAAGGGCTATCTTCATCATGGCGCATATTGTTGCTTTGTGTCTTAGTTCTAGCCAAAGTATGTTAGTGAAGCCCTGAATGATGAGGCATGGGTGAGGGCCATGCAAGAAGAACTTCTTCAGCTCAAGAAGGTAGGTGTACGGACTCTAGTGGATAGACCTAAAGGTGCTAAGGTCATTCGCACAAAATGGGTCTCGAAATGCAAGAAAGATGATCAAGGTGTGATCATCAGAAATAAGGCTCGACTTGTTGTCCAAGAATTTAGACAAGTCGAGGGAATTGATTACAATGAAGTGTTTGCACCCGTGGCAAGAATGGAAGCAATCCGTATCTTCCTTGCCTATGTATCGTATATGAAGTGTCACACCCCCGCTAAGAGCGGAAACACGGGGATGTAACGAGACAGGAATCGTCATAACACATGGTAAGCGATAGAGATGCAATAATATTAATGATGACAAGCGTGTCATGACGACACCCGACAACAAGGGGACTTGTGTCGTGTTTAGTTAGTATTCACGACAACATAGCCATAGCATAAACATGATATAAGACAAACATTGATAATAACATTGTATGCAATTCCCACAACCGGGAACAAGTTACAAAGTCTAATGTGGGTGACACAGATACAACAATTGTTTTCAAAATGACAAGTTTAGCCCGAAAATGCATCCTAGGGTCTCCACTAAGGCAGCACACCTAGAACCTCAGCTAGCATGATCACCTAAAAAGATATGCTCAAAATGGTCAACAAAATTGTTGGTGAGCTCCCAGGTTTAAAAGTAAATAAGTAATGATGCTGTATAAAGTTGTTGTAGAATACCATGCATACAGTTATAAGTAAGAAAAATCACATGACAAGAGCTTTACAACCAAACCTAACAACGTACACAAAGAATCTTGTCAGAATATATTCACCCAAGGCCTGTTCCTGGCTTTTGTTGGTACTAACTAGTATACCAACATAAGGTGGGGTGTCAACCCAAGTAGTACTACTAATACCTATCCGTCGGTTCCCACACGGAATTAAATGGTTGTAAGAAAAAGCAACAAAGAAGACTCAAGCATGTATCAGATAAGTACCCACAAAAAGTAGCACGTTGATTCCAAGTATGTAAATTGTATGTATGTTGTACAGCATGAAAACGGGTGAGCATACTTTTCCCCCAAGTTTGTAAATGTTTGTAAAGTAGTATAAGCATAAAAAGGGGCCACGAAACTCACATGTTAAGTGGTAAGTATGAATGATCAAGATTCCCAACAGTTGAATGCAATGAACAGTCAAACACCTATTGACAATTATTGTTAAGCATTAATAACGTGTATAAAGCATATAGTAATGTTTGGTCGGTTGGGGTTGTATCGGTTCGGTTGTGGTAGCACACACACAAGCGGACACAAGTATCAGATCTTATTTAGATCCAAGTACTAAGAGTAGTCGTCATTGCTTATGACATCCATATAAAGATCCCATTGTTATAAAAGATAGCACTTGTTAATATTTGTAGTTCCAAATGGGTTGTCGATAATTGTAAAATGTTAGGTTGATTTCAATTGAATAGTATGTGCATGTTGATAGCGTTGACTTTAATCTTTGTGGTCAAGCAATGACACGTTTACTGATGTTACCTCATCATCATCAGACGCTCACGAACGAAATTCACACTCAAACATCATCAGTCAAACAACAGGACCACACGCTCGACTCAACACTCCATTCGTACGAATCAACCTTCAATCGTACAAATCAGCTTCATTGGCACGATTGAACCTTCATTCGTACGTCTGGATTCAGTCGTACCACACAACACCCAATCACACGACTTAACCTCCATACACACGAATTAACCTTCATTCGTACGAATCAGCTTCATTCGTACGACTGAGCCTTCATTCATACAATTGGCCTTTTGTCATGCGATACACGCACAGTCGCATGCATTCATTCATCCGCATTGACTCAATCGCACACACGCTCATCCTCATTGACTCAATCGCACACACACTCAATCCATCCCACAACTCAGTCGCATGACATCCCTAGTCGCACGATTCAGTCGCCCGAAACACACAGTCGCATGACTCAGTCGCACGGCTCAGTCGCATGACAGACCTAGTCGACTGAACTGCAGGTTCGCGACTGCTGAAGTGCAGAGCAGCCTTCGGTTGTCCCAAGCACGGGTTTTACATGAACAAGAAGCACACACAGAAAGTCATCACACGCACCCACACAACCTCTTGTGTTCGAGTTGACCCGAACACCTGAACCCTAGAAATGGACAGCAGTAAAACAAGCAAGAAATGGAGAACCAAGGTCGTCTACCTACAAGGATGGAGTAGACTAGGTTGTAGACGAAGTCTAGATGACAAAAACGAGAACAAAAGGAGGGATTTTGGTGCAAAAGTGAAGAAGATAGGTGTAGAGGAGAAGTGAAGAAGAAATGGAGAGGATGAAGAAAATGGCTGGGAATGGGGTTTTTATACCCATCCCAGGTGTGCAAAATGTCAATTTTAGTCCCTGCACTTAGCCCCCGAGTTTCCAAAGTTTGCTTCGGTTGAAAACGACTTTAGAATGTTCGCTATATTAATGTTAAAAGTGTGTTTTATGGTAATTGATGGCTTAAAATGGTTTTATTAATGACAATGGATATAATTAAAAATGATATATTTGGTGATAATGGCGATGAAATTTATAAAAGGTTTATGCTTAGCACATGTTCACGGAGGAAGTACAGGCACAAGGGTAATAAAGCAAACATGATTCCTTAAACAAGAGTTCATGAAGAAGAGGAAGAATAACTAAAATAATTCTATGGTTAATTATGTAGTTCAATGGACCTTACGGTGACGGATGGCACAGTATCCCCTAGTTGAGAGAATTTCGTCCCGAAATTAAGCTAGAGTTAGGTCCAAGAGTGTCATCCACGAATAGGTGTGGGTATTTGAGTTTCGTTTGATCTTCCCGTTCCCATGTAAACTCTGGCCCTCGCTTTGAATTCCACCTTTCGCGAACAATTGGTATTCTACTACGCTTTAACTGTTTGACCTTACGATCCATGATCTCAATGGCTTCCTCAATAAAATGAAGCTTTTCGTCTATTTTGATATCCTCAATTGGTACGTGAAGTGATTCGTCAGCCAAACACTTCTTGAGGTTCGACACATGGAAAGTATCATGCACACGTTGAGTTCTTGTGGTAACCTTAATCGGTAAGCCACTGGACCAATTCTTTCTGTAATCTCGAATGGTCCAACGTATCTGGGGCTAACTTCCCTTTCTTTCCAAGCCGAACAACTCCTTTCCAAGGAGAGACTTTGAGTAACACTTGGTCCCCAACGTTGAATTCTAGAGGCTTCCGACAATTGTTGGCATAGCTCTTTTGGCGATCTCTAGCGACTTTCAGTCTATCTTTCATTTGGAAGATCTTGTCGGTTGTTTCCTGAATGATCTCTGGGCCTGTTAACTGACTTTCACCAATCTCGGCCCAACAAACGGGTGATCTACACTTCCTTTCGTACAACACTTCGAACGGAGCACACTCAATGCTGGTATGGTAGCTGTTATTGTAAGAGAACTCAATCAATGGCAAATAAGTGTCCCAACTACCACCAAAGTCGATTACACACGCTCTCAGCATGTCTTGTAGCATTTGTATGGTTCATTCACTTTGGCCATCTGTCTGAGGGTGATAGGCGGTACTCATGTCTAATCGAGTGCCCATCGCTTTCTGTAGTGTCTGCCAAAATCGTGAAGTGAATCGGCCGTCACGGTCGGATATGATTGACACCGGCACTCCGTGTCTTGTCACGACCTCTTTTATGTACAATCTCGCAAACTTGCCATTTTGTAGTCTTCTTGGGTTGGCAAGAAATGTGCTGATTTCGTCACTCGATCCAGTACGACCCATATCGAGTCATGCCCGTTGCTCGCTTGAGGGAGTTTGGTAATGAAATCCATGGCTATGTTCTCCCATTTCTATTCAGGAATCTTAGGTTGCTGTAACAGTCCCGATGGTTTCTGATGTTCAGCTTTAACTTTCGATCATGTCAAGCATCTGCTGACGTACGTGGCAATGTCTTTCTTCATGCCTGGCCACCGGTACAGATCTTTGAGATCCTGGTACATCTTGTCTGTGCTAGGATGAATAGAATATCGCGTCTTGTGTGCTTCATCCACGACCAAGGTACGTACACCTCCCCACTTGGGTACCCATATACTGTCCACGAAGTACTGTACACCATCGTCCTTGCACATAAGTTGTTTATCCAACCCTCGGAATTCTTCTCCCGCAAGGTTTTCTTCTTTCACCACCTCACTTTGTGCGATTTGGATCCGAGCTTTCAATTTTGTTTGAATGGTCAATCCCAAAGCTCGAGCATGTAGTGGTTTCACGCGTTCTTTGCGGCTTAAAGCATTAGCCACCACGTTAGCTTTCCCCGGATGATACCGGATTTCGTAATCGTAGTCACTAAGAAGCTCTAACCAGCATCGCTGTCGCATATTGAGTTCCTTCTGATCCAGAATATGTTGAGGCTTTTATGATCTGTGTAGATGATGCATTTGGTTCCATACAGATAATGCCTCCATATTTTGAGTGCGAATACTACAGTGCCCAACTCAAGATCATGAGTTGTGTAGTTCTTCTCGTGCACCTTAAGTTGTCGCGAAGCATAGGCAATCACCTTATCTTTTTGCATTAGTACACATCCCAACCCTTGATGCGAAGCATCATAGTATACCACAAAATCATCAGTTCCGTCTGGGAGGGACAATATCGGTGCATTACACAGCTTATCTTTCAGCGTTTGGAACGCCTGGGCATGTACCCATCAAACTTCTTGTCTTTCTGGGTCAGCAGTGTTAACGGTTGAGCGATCTTTGAAAAGTTCGCAATGAAACGACGATAGTATCCGGCTAATCCTAAGAATTGCCGTATCTCTGAAGGTGTCTGGGGTGTATCCCATTTCTTTACCGCTTCGATCTTGCCGGGATCTACATGAATCCCGTCCTTGTTAACCACATGACCCAAAAACTTCACCTCTCGCAGCCAGAATTCACACTTCGAGAACATGGCGAAAAGTTTCTCTTCCCTTAACAGTTCCAGTATTGCCCAAAGGTGTTCTTCATGATCCTCTTTCGATCGAGAGTAGATAAGTATGTCGTCTATGAATACGATCACAAACTTATCCAAGTAAGGTTTGCACACCGATTCATCATGTCCATGAACACAACTGGTGCGTTAGTCAATCCGAAAGGCATGACCAAGAACTCATAGTGCCCATAATGAGTTCTAAACGTTGTCTTCGGTATGTTCTCCTCGAAAACCCTTAGTTGATGATATCCAGATCGAAGGTCGATCTTGGAAAAATACGAAGCTCCTTGTAACTAATCAAACAGGTCGTCGATCCTGGGGAGAGGATACCGATTCTTCACAGTTAACACCGGTGCACATACGGAACGACCCATCCTTCTTCTTGACAAATAACACCGGTGCTTCCCAAGGCGAGTGACTCGGCCGAATAAAACCATTCTCCAGTAGTTCCTGTAACTGGCTAGATAACTCTTGCATTTCAGATGGTGCCAACCGATACGGTGTCTTTGCTACCGGTGTAGCTCCAGGATCCAACTCAATACGAAATTCCATCTGCCGTGGAGGAGGCAAACCAGACAAGTCATCAGGAAATACATCTGGGTAATCCCGCACAACAGGGATATCTACCAATTTCTGCTCCTCTTCCTTCTTTTCTACCACATGAGCCAGAAAAGCGTAGCAATGTTTTCGTAAACGCCGGCGTGCTTTCATGCAGGAGATAAGCTTTAAGATTCTTCCCGGTCATTCTCCTTGAATTCTGAGTACTCCTCCGTCTGACATAGGGATTCGTACTACCTTGTCCCGACAGACAATCTCGACTCCGTGTTTCGACAACCAATCCATTCCCACAATCACGTTGAAACTTCCTAACTCAAAGGGGATCAAGTCTATATCGAAGGCGTGGTTCTCCAATATTATCGAGCACTTTCTAATAATCTCGTCCTCCTGAACACCCTACCATTGGCCAATTCTACAGAGTAGCTAGTTTCTAGCCTACTAGGACTCAAATCAAGTAATTGCACAAACTCAAAAGATATAAAGCTATTGTCAGCTCCAGTGTCAAATAGTACAGATGCAAAGTAATTATTGAGTAAGTGCGTACCCGTGACAACATTTGGGTCCTGATGGGCATCATTGGCTCCAATGACAAAAGCGCGTCCCCGAGCCGCGTTCCCTTGGTTTGCCGGGCCTTGATTTCCAGCTATAGCCATCGTCTGTTGCTAGTTGTTCCTTTGTTGGCCCGGTGCCCGATTCAGTTTGGGGCACACGTTCCTGTAGTGATCAGGGCTTCCACACTCGTAACAGCCCCTAGCATTCCTGGCGGGGTTAACCGCGTTGACTAGTGCGACCATATTCGGTGCTGTTCTGCAGTCTCTTGCTAAATGCCCCGGGCGTCTACAGTTCGCGCACACCCGGCACGGCATAGCTAGGGGATGATGAAAGTTGCACCTATCGCATCTGGGGTGCGGACCCACATACTCTCGCCTGCCCTGGGTCACGGCCACAAAATTTCTGGTTGTCTTGGCCCTTTTCTCGAATTTCCTGGCACTCGACCGGCTCGTTTCCCCAACATCTTTCCTTTTCTCTACTCCCCTGCCCAATCTCCCTGTTCTCACCATCTCATCAGTTAGAGCGCCAGCCTTCAGAATTGCGCTCTGGATAGTAAGAGGAGCAGTTGCGGTTACCATTGCCCGGATTTGAGGTGCAAGTCCCCAAATATACCTCTCTATCCTTTTTGATTCTGGGGTAACCAGATGCAGAACCAACCTTGCCAGCTCGTGAAAACGATCGGTGTAAGCTGCGTGCCCAGCCCCCACCATAGCATGATTCCAGAACTCATGCTCAAGCTTTTGCATATCGTTGAGAGGACAGTACTCCTTGGTGATTAGGGCTTTGAACTCATCCCATGACATTTGCATCGCCGATTATCTACCCCTAGCCTGAATCTGAGTGTTCCACCATGTTAGTGCCTTGCCCTATAGTGAGCACGTAGCATACTTAATCCTTTGACTGTCGAGGCATTCGCTGATGTCGATCACGGCTTCCATCTTTTCAAGCCATCAGGTCAGGGCTATGGCTCCACCTTTTCCATCAAACACTCTGGTTTACAAGCCACAAATTCCTTGTATGAACATCCCCGTCTAGCATTCACAACCCCAGTCTCATTAACGATTCCAGTTTCATTACCGGTTGTCTCACGCCATGTATAGGTAATGTCCAAACACTAGTCCATCATATTGATGACATATCCATGCATGAAATCAAGTTTAGTCTAGCGGAGGTTGCCTATTTCCTCCTCTCTCGAGGTCTCAGACATAACCTCCTCGGGGTAAATCCTGAAGGGTTTGCTAGAACACAAAATCTAAGTTTAACCATTTAAACTTTCAGGAAACGCAGCGGATATAATATAGCTTTAAAACCCATTTTAAAAGCTGAAAATTTCATGTTCTTAGTGATCTTTTAAGATGTAAAACAACCCAAATCAAAAGGATCATTATATGTGAATTAACGAGCTATAATATGAGTAAAACTATATATAAAATCACAGCCATAATGAGCTGTGATTACTACCTCTTTGAGCAGCAAGAAAACGACCAAAAGTGAGAGATTTGGGATGCTAAAATCGGCCAAGAACTCAAGTGTAGAGGTCCTCAAGTGTCTATTCTCCAAGCCCTTGCAATACACCTTCTTGTTAGGTAGATTATCACCAAGAACACAACAAAGCTTGCTCTTCAAAAACTCCCAAGGAATCTGCCAGGTTCGAAGCTTTTGAGAGAGAAAGAGAGAAGTTTTGTTGCATGCAATGAGAGTGGGTTCTTGAGAAGTGAAGTGACCTAGACTACTTAATGTGTGTTATGTTCAAGACCAATTTTGATCCAATAGAAATCAAAGGGGGGGACGGCCAAGGAGGTTTAAATTTCGGTTCCCTCCTTCAAATATCACACATTAAAAGTCTTGTTAACTAGACATACAAATAACAATTTAATTGTATGTACAAGTTATATACAACTTATACAATTAACCATTTAACTTATAAGTTGTAATTTCTCATTATTATTTGGTGTCATCTAATAATTTAAATAACACTTCAAATAATATTATTGAACAAAATATCCTAATAAGTTGTTCCCTCTCATATCAATTTATTTAGAAAACCCATTTTCTAAATTGGTGTAAATATTCAATTGCATGATCTTATCATCAATTAAATATATTAATTGGTGTTTGCTAAGCTTGTTATTGGGTAAACCCGACTTGGATCATAACGTACTAACCACATCAATATTCTAACTGTCTTGGCACACAGAATCCTTCAATCTCCCACTTGCCCAAGATTCATAGAAGATTGATGTAAGCAGTAAATTCCGCCTAACAACGGTTTACTACCCTTATACGCATGACTTATAGCCATTCAATAACATCATCTCTTTCAAGTACCCTACTTGAAATGATTTAGGTGAATTAATCATCTATCCTTTTGTTACAGATGTCATGTTAAATCCAAGGACACAGAATGATCATTCCTTGTTGATTTAACTTAATCAGGCCTTAGACATCTAACTCTCAACGAATAAGAGGAACAAATTCCATCTTGACTACATACGTTTCTCACAAACACTTCGTGTTATATCTGAACATACCCTTATATATTGTCCACTATTTCAGGACAATGAAGAATTAGTTCAAGGTATAATACTTAGTGAATATCAAAACTCAATATGTATCTCAGGTCGGAGGATACCAAATGATATTCGCCTTTACTCAAATTTACTTATGATCAATCATTAAGATTCCATGTAGTAAAATTTGAGATGCGGGTTAGTCCAATATTTGTGTCCCACAAATATCTACAAACCTTGGTAGCAACCCATTGCTCTATATTCATCCTTATGAATATCAACCAATCCAAGTTCATAATAATCTTACTCTCACACTTGTTCCCACAAGTATGAGCGACTACGGACATTTTAGAGTAAACATTTTACTCATGGATAAAACATGCTAAATAGGAACATAATTGAAACACTATAACCAAATAATTTTTATTCAAATAATATAGAGTTCCACATATCCAAATACAAAATTTACAGATCAAATCCAATCACTGGAATATCGAAGTCCCATGGCACAAGTATGACCTTCATGCTTTGCCTTTTCAAGGAGCTTCGTGAGAGGATCCGCAATGTTTTGATCCGTGTGAACTTTGCGAATACATATCTTTCCCTTTTCAACTTCATCTCGTATGTAGTTGAATCTCCGCTCAATGTGCCTAGTCTTTTGATGAGCACGAGGTTCCTTGATTTGAGCAATCGCACCCTCGTTGTCACAAAAAATCTCTAGGGGTTCCTGAATGGAAGGGATAACCCCTAGATCGGCAATGAATTTCTTCAACCATGCAGCTTCTTGAGCTGCCAATGAGGCGGCGACGTATTCTGATTCTTTAGTTGATAGAGCCACCACATCCTGCTTGGAGCTCTTCCAAGAGACAGCTCCTCCATTCAGAATGAAAATGTATCCCGATTGTGACCGTGAATCGTCACGATCGGTTTGGAAACTCGCATCCGTGTAACCTTTTACAACGAGCTCCTCGTCACCAGATCCATAGATCAGGAACATATCTCTTGTCCTCCTTAGGTATTTAAGTATGTTCTTAACAGCCATCCAATGACTATTTCCAGGATTTTACTGGTAACGACTTGTCATGCTCAAGGCGCATGACACGTCCGGTCGAGTGCATATCATCGCATACATGATGGATCCAATAGCTGATGCATATGGGATTGCCTTCATTTTATCTTGCTCATCCTTTGAGCTAGGACATTGAGTCGTACTCAATATTGTTCCTCTTTGAATAGGTACAGTACCTTTCTTAGAGTTTTCCATCTTGAACCTTTTCAAGATTTTATCAATGTACGCACTTTGATTCAAACCAATCAACCGCCTTGATCTATCCCTATAGATCTTTATTCCCAGAATATAGGCGGCTTCACCAAGATCCTTAATGGAAAAACAACTTCCAAGCCAGGTTTTTACACCTTCCAGGGTTGGAATGTCATTTCCAAATAGTAGTATGTCATCAACATACAATACTAGGAAAGTTATTGTGCTCCCACTAGCCTTCTTATACACACAAGCCTCATCAGCGTTTTTGATGAAGCCAAATTTCTTTACTTCCTCATCAAAACGGTGATTCCAGCTTCTCGATGCTTGTTTCAATCCATAGATTGATTTCTTTAACTTGCATACTTTATTAGGATGTTTTGGATCGACAAAACCTTCAGGCTGAACCATATAGACATCTTCCTCAAGATATCCATTTAGGAAAGCGGTTTTGACATCCATTTGCCAAATCTCATAATCATAATGAGCAGCTATGGCAAACAATATTCTTATAGACTTTAGCATCGCAACAGGTGAGAAGTTTCATCATAATCAACCCCTTGAGTTTGAGTGAAACCCTTCGCTACAAGTCTAGCTTTATAAGTATCCAAGTTTCCATGCATATCGGTTTTCTTCTTGAAAACCCACTTACTTCCAACTACCTTGGAATTAAGAGGTGGTACAACAAGTTCCAAACTTGATTGTCATACATGGATTGCATCTCAACGTTCATGGCCTCAAGCCATTTGTCACAATCCGAATTGGACACTGCATTATGGTATGTGGTTGGCTCATCTGAATCTACCACATAGCATCCATCCATGAAAAATCCGTATCTTTCAGGTGGATTACTAATTCTACCACTTCTTCGAACGTTTTGTGTGTATTGATCACCCCCTTGATCATCCTCAACATCCTCATGTTGAGTGCTAGTTTCAACCAACATGCATAGGGTTGTGGTTCTTGATCTTCTTCAAGGTCCACTGTTCTACTTCCAGCTCCTTCCATAAGGAACTTTGTTTCTAAGAACTCACCCTTTCTGGCAACAAACACTTTTGTTCCAGTGGATCATAGAAATAATATCCCATAGAATCTCTAGGATATCCAACAAAGATACACTTGGTGGATCGGACTTCCAATTTGTTTGGGGTGGGAGTCTTAACATAAGCCTCACATCCCCAACCCTTAAGTATGATAGGGATGGAACTCTTCCATGCCATATCTCAAAGGGTGTCCTTTCCACCTTTTTGGTTGGGGCCATATTTAGAATACGGGCCGCAGAGAGCAGAGCGAAACCCCAAAATGATAGAGGTAATGTGCTTCTAGCCATCATAGATCGAACCATATCCAATAAGGTTCGATTCCTCCTCTCAGACACACCATTATGTTGTGGTGTTCCAGGTGGAGTGAGTTGTGAGACAATCCCACAACTCCTAAGATGATCTTGAAAAGCATCACTCAGGTATTCACCTCCTCTATCTGTACGGAGAACTTTAATTGACTTGTTGAGTTGATTTTCTACTTCATTCTTGAAGATTTTGAACATTTCAAAAGCTTCATCTTTGTGCCTTAATAAGTACACATACCCATAGCGACTATAATCGTCGGTAAAGGTAATGAAGTATCTTTCACCATTCCTAGTCATTGGCTTAAAAGGCCACATACATCCGAATGTATGATTCCTAATAGATCTTTTGCCCTTTCGTTAGTTCCACTAAAGGGTGTCTTAGTCATTTTACCTTGTAAACAAGATTCACAAACGTCAAATGAATCACATTCATTTGTTTTTAAAAGACCATTCTTTTGTAGTGTTTGTAAACGTTTCTTGTTTATATGGCCAAGACGACAATGCCAAAGATAGGTATCACTCAAGTCCAACTTGAGTTTCTTGGTGTTAGTTTGGTACAATGAGCTATTTAAAGTATTTTCATGAACCAATTCATAAATACCATTAATGGGAATAGCTTTAAAATAGAACATACCATTAAAAGAAACATGAATATCTTTTTCAACAAATGATAATACATATCCAAATTGTTTTAACAGGGCTACAGAGATAATATTCCTAGTCAAACTAGGAGCATACAAAACATTGTTCAAAATCACTTCCAAACCATTTGGAAGTTTCAAGATGTAGTCACCACGGGCTTCAACTTGAACTTTAGCCCCATTGCCCATGTAGAGGCTTACATCCCCTTTCTTGAAGTCACTACTTCTTTTGAACCCTTGCAACAAATTGCAAATGTGAGTTCCACATCCGGTATCTAATACCCATGTGTTAGAGGATATCATGTTTAAATCAATATGGATCATGTATATTGTACCTGAGGTCTGCCCGGCATCCCTCTTTGCTTTTAACTCTTGGAGATGGACAGGACAATTCATTGCCCAATGTCCAATCTCCCCACACTTGAAGCATGGGTCATTAGTAGCAACCTTTTGCTTTTTCTCTTGTGGTTTGGGTGGCATCCTTGCCACCCCTTTCCCTTTTCCCAAGCGGGTCCCTTACCCTTAGCAACCTTTGCCTTGGGTGCGGGACGAGGCCTTTTATTGTTACCACCTTCATTGATGGTGAGAACGGGTAAAACCCTTTTACCCATGGCCGCCTCGGCCGTTTTGAGCATTGAGTGAAGCTCACCAATGCTTTTGTCCCATGCATTCATGTTGTAGTTCAACACGAATGTCTCGAACTTCTTGGTAAGGCCATTGAGGATCAAATCCGTGGCCAATTCCTTCGAGACGGGACAATTTAGCCTCTCGAGGCGGTCAATATGACTTTTCATCTTAAGTACATAAGATGAAACAGATTGGTTGTCATCCATACGACATGCATGGAGTGCTCGAACCGTTTCGAAGCGCTCAACCCTTGCTTGCTGTTGGAACGTTTCCTTCAGTTGGGTTATCATGTCGTAAGCTCCGTGATGTTCATATTCCTTTTGGAGATCCGGAGTCATGCTCGCTAGCATGAGACAAGACACTTGGACGGAGTCCTCAGTGTATTTCAGCCAATCGTTATAGGCCTCCTCATTATCCTCAGAAGGTTGATCGGGGATTGGGTCGTCTAAAACATATGATCTTTTCTCTTGCTTGAGAACGATTCTCAAGTTTCGGTACCAATCAATAAAGTTGTTATGATTTAGACGTTCCTTTTGGAGGATCGCTCGTAATGATTGGTTGGACGCGGATGAGTTATCATGATTTTCATTATTTGTGGCCATCTACAAAATTTAACAAAGATCTATTTTAGTATTTTTGATATTGTTATTTTTAATAATTAATGCCTTTTAAGGTCATTTTTATATTAAAGTCTAGAACCCAACATTACATTCAAATTGTGGTTAGGTGACCTTTATCCCACGATTTAAATTAATAAGGTGGTCAACGTTTGACGATTGCAACCATTTGCAATTTCTAGAAATATGGGATCGACTTGAAACATCATATGTAAAGTCGGCATGTTAATCCCATCAACACCATTTGGAAACCACACCGTAGGTGATCCATTTGACATGGTTTGCAAACCAAGATACCCTACTTACACCTACGTGTGAGTTTGCCAAAATAAGTGGTTAGGTGACCTTTATCCCACAATAAGGCATTCTCACCTCAAGTCACAAGTTCTCTCAAAATGGTTAGGTGACCTTTATCCCACTAAGAGTTCCCAAGTGACTCAAGTGTTGTGTAAAAGGACGGTGTTGATCTTGTTTGTAAAAAAAGGTTAGAGGTTCCAAAATTCTAGTTTAGAAAACTCTATGTACTTGTATTTGCATGCTTTCAAATACAAGGTACCCTATGGTTCTTAGATTAAAACCTATTTTAATCTTTAAAATCATTAAACCATTTTAGTAACTTTATTTAAACTTTTAAGAACCATCAATTTTCAGCTTGTTAAGTTTGTTAATGAGTTTGTAATGAATATCCAAATATCAACCAAACAATCAAACAACAAACAATCAACCAAACATAAACAACCATATGTGCATTTGTGCATAACCATAGCATCTAAAGTGGTCCACACTTGTTTTCCATCACAAGTGTGGTCCATAGGTCATTCCTAAGGGTCACAAACAAAGCAAATGGAAAACATCCAAAAGCCTCCCACTTGAAACCCATCCAAAATGCTCCATGTTTCTTTCATGACCTTCCTTTGTGCTTCCAATGTGTATGTCTTCATATTACAAGATATAAAGTCCTAATACAAGATATCTAGTAAAATGAAAATACACCTAATCTATTTATTACAACCCAATAATAAATAAATTACATTTGAAACAAAGCACAAATAACAAATAATACAACCCATTGAATGAATGAATACAACCATCACAAACATCCAAACAATCACAAGGTCAATGGCTAGGTTATGCACTAAAACAAGCATCCATTATATCATCCAAAATATAACTATGAATCCCCTTAAAACCAATGAATTTTCAGCCAACATAAACTGAAAAATTCGGGTTTAGATGTTGTCCAAACAACACAACATATCAACATATATATATATTTCAAGATTTAATCACAAGCATGTATAATATAATCTTGAAAATTGGGGATTCAACAAAACAGAAACACAGCAGCCCCAAATCAGCTTATATGAGTTTATTATCATTCTTTAAAACCAATTTTAAAGACAAAACAAGCAAGCCATCCACATAACCGGCTCTTGATGCCATTGAAGGGTTTGCTAGAGCACAAAATCTAAGTTTAACCATTTAAACTTTCAGGAAACGCAGCGGATATAATATAGCTTTAAAACCCATTTTAAAAGGTGAAAATTTCATGTTCTTAGTGATCTTTTAAGATGTAAAATAAACCCAAATCAAAAGGATCATTATATGTGAATTAACGAGCTATAATATGAGTAAAACTATATATAAAATCACAGCCACAATGAGCTGTGATTACTACCCCTTTGAGCAGCAAGAAAACGACCAAAAGTGAGAGATTGGGATGCTAAAATCGGCCAAGAACTCAAGTGTAGAGGTCCTCAAGTGTCTATACCCCAAGCCCTTGCAATACACCTTCTTGTTAGGTAGATTATCACCAAGAACACAACAAAGCTTGCTCTTCAAAAACTCCCAAGGAATCTGCTAGGTTCGAAGCTTTTGAGAGAGAAAGAGAGAAGTTTTGTTGCATGCAATGAGAGTGGGTTCTTGAGAAGTGAAGTGACCTAGACTACTTAATGTGTGTTATGTTCAAGACCAATTTTGGTCCAATAGAAATCAAAGGGGGGACGGCCAAGGAGGTTTAAATTTGGGTTCCCTCCTTCAAATATCACACATTAAAAGTCTTGTTAACTAGACATACAAATAACAATTTAATTGTATGTACAAGTTATATACAACTTATACAATTAACCATTTAACTGATAAGTTGTAATTTCTCATTATTATTTGGTGTCATCTAACTAATTTAAATAACACTTCAAATAATATTATTGAACAAAATATCCTAATAAGTTGTTCCCTCTCATATCAATTTATTTAGAAAACCCATTTTCTAAATTGGTGTAAATATTCAATTGCATGATCTTATCATCAATTAAATATATTAATTGGTGTTTGCTAAGCTTGTTATTAGGTATAACCCGACTTGGATCATAACGTACTAACCACATCAATATTCTAACTGTCTTGGGCACACAGAATCCTTCAAATCCCAGTGTCTAAGGTCAAACGCAATAGCATGATCTATGAAGATCTCTTCGGGTTCAATACCCGGATTGATAAAATAACTCGGTGAGCAGAGGGAAACAGAAGATCCAATAGAAGCATCCCGTAAAGAGCGAGCACAAGGGCTCCCTCACAGGGTGAAATGATCACGAAACAGATAGATTACCGAACAAGTAATGAGGAGCACGTATGAGATATAAAATGCACACAACCCTGGCATGCAAATCTACATGAAGGTTCCTAGGTTATAGTCTAGGTCAAGTGTATTGCCTAATTCTCTATAACCAATGGCTCTGATACCAGTCTGTCATACCCCCGCTAAGAGTGGAAACACGGGGATGTAACGAGACGGGAATCGTCATAACACATGGTAAGCGATAGAGATGCATTAATAATAATGATGACAAGCGTGTCATGATGACACCCGACAACAAGGGGACTTGTGTCGTGTTTAGTTAGTATTCACGACAAGATAGCCATAAGCATAAACATGATATAAGACAACATTGATAATAACATTGTATGCAATTCCCACAACCCAGGAACAAGTTACAAAGTGTAATGTTGTTTGAAACAGATACAACAATTGTCTTCAAAATGACAAGTTTAGCCCGAAAATGCATCCTAGGGTCTCCACTAAGGCAGCACACCTAGAACCTCAGCTAGCATGATCACCTAAAAAGATATGCTCAAAATGATCAACAAAATTGTTAGTGAGCTCGCAGGTTTAAATGTAAATAAGTAATGATGTTGTATAAAGTTGTTGCAGAATACCATGCATATAGTTATAAGTATGAAAAATCACATGACAAGAGCTTTACAACCAAACCTAACGACGTACATAAAGCATCTTGTCGGAATATATTCACCCAAGGACCGTTCTTGGCTTTTGTTGGTACTAACTAGTATACCAACACGAGGGTGGGGGTGTCAACCCAAGTAGTACTACTAATACCTATCCGTCGGTTCCCACACTGGAATTAAATGGTTGTAAGAAAGAACCACAAAGCAGACTCAAGCATGTATCAGATAAGTACCCACAAAACAGTAGCACGTTGACTCCAAGTATGTAAATTGTATGTATGTTCTACAGCATGAAAACGGGTGAGCATACTTTTCCCCCAAGTTTGTAAATGTTTGTAAATTAGTATAAGCATAAAAAGGGGTCACGAAACTCATATGTTAAGTGGTAAGTATGAATGATCAAGATTCCAAACAGTCGAATGCAATGAACACTCAAACACCTATTGATAGTTATTGTTAAGCATTAATGACGTGTATAAAGCATATAGTAATGTTTGGTCGGTTCAGGTTGTATCGGTTCGGTCGTGGGTAGCACACACACAAGCGGACACAAGTATCAAATCTTATGTAGATCCAAGTACTAAGATTAGTCGTCATTGCTTATGACATCCATATAAATATCCCATTGTTATAAAAGATAGCACTTGTTAAATATTTGTAGTTCCAAATGGGTTGTCGATAATTGAAAAATGTTAGGTTGATTTCAATTGAAATAGTATGTGCATGTTGATAGCGTTGACTTTAATCTTTGTGGTCAAGCAATGACACTTTTACTGATTTTACCTTATCATCATCAGACGCTCAGGAAGGAAATTCACAGTCAAACATCATCAGTCAGACAACAGGACCAGACGCTCGACTTAACACTCCACTCGTACGAATCAACCTTCAATCGTACAAATCAGCTTCATTGGCACGATTGAACCTTTATTCGTGCGACTGGCATGCAGTCGTACCACACAATACCCAATCACACGACTTAACCTCCATACGCACGAATCAACCTTCATTCGTACGAATCAGCTTCATTCGTACGATTGGCCTTCAGTCGTGCGATACACGCACAGTTGCATGCATTCATTCATCCGCATTGACTCAATCGCACACACATTCATCCGCATTGACTCAATCGCACACACACTTAATCGATCGCACAACTCAGTCACATGACATCCCTAGTCGCACGATTCAGTCGCCCGAAAGACACAGTCGCATGACCCAGTCGCACGGCTCACCCAGTCGCACGGCTCACCCAGTCGCACGGCTCAGTCACATGACAGACCCTGTCACCTGAACTGCAGGTTCGCGACTGTTGAAGTGCAGAGTAGCCTTCGGCTGCCCCAAGCATGAGTTTTACACAACAAGGACTTCCAGAATCATACAACAAACACACAAGAACAAGAAGCACACGCAGAAAGTCATCACACGCACCCACACGACCTCTTTTGTTCGAGTTGACCCGAACACCCGAAACCCTAGAAATGGACAGCAGTAAAACAAGCAAGAAACGGACAACCAAGGTCGTCTACCTGCAAGGATGGAGTAGACTAGGTTGTAGACAAAGTCCAGACGACGAAAACGAGACCAAATGGAGCGATTTTGGTGCAAAAGTGAAGAAGATAGGTGAAGAAGAAGAAGTGAAGAAGAAATAGTGAGGATGAAGAAAATGGCTGGGAATGGGGTTTTTATACCCATCCCAGGTTTTCAAAATGTCAATTTTAGTCCCTGCACTTAGCCCCCGAGTTTCCAATGTTTGCTTCGATTGAAAACGACTTTAGAATGTTCACTATATTAATGTTAAAAGCGTGTTTTATGGTAATTGATGGCTTAAAATGGTTTTATTAATAACAATAGATATAATTAAAAATAATATATTTGTTGATAATGTCGATGAAATTTATAAAAGGTTTATGCTTAGCACACGTTCACGGAGGAAGTATAGGCACAAGGGTAATAAAGCAAACATGATTCCTTAAAGCAGGAGTTCATGAAGAAGAGGAAGAATAACTAAAATAATTCTATGGTTAATTATGTTGTTCGACGGACCTTAAGGTGATGGATGTCACATGAAGATTAAAGTTTATCAACTTGATGTGAAGAGTGCATTCCTTCATAGTGATATCAAAGAGACAGTGTACGTCAGTCAACCTGAGGGATTTGAGGATCCATATCATTGGGACAGAGTTTACAAACTTGACAAGGCTCTATATGGGCTTCATAAAGCTCCTAGAGCCTGGTATGAGAACTCTTGACTCACCTTATGAAACACGGTATTGGCAGAGGTGTCATTGATTATACACTGTTCATAAAAGAAAAGGATGGAGATTTACTGCTTGCCCAAATCTATATGGATGAAATAATCTTTGGTTCAAAGAACGAAGATCAATGTAAAGAGTTTGAAGCAGTAATGAAGGCTGAGTTTGAGATGAGTGCCATGGGAGAAATGAAATTCTTTCTTGGGTTACAAGTGGATCAGACACCAAAAGGGATTTTCCTACATCAGATCAAGTATGTAGGAGATATCCTCAGTCGGTTTGACATGGAGAATGCTTCCGTAGCTGGGACTCCACTTGTTACAAACCGTGATGTAGCACCTGACGAGAATGGTGATCTGGTCGATGCCACCATGTACCAAGGTATGATTGGATCTCTCATGTACCTCACTGCCTCAAGACCTAATATCATGTACGCGACATGTTTATGTTCAAGATATTAGGCAAAGCCAAAGTTAACCATCTGATAGGGGAGAAAAGGATCTTTCGTTATCTGAAGGGTACTCTAACACTTGGGTTGTGGTATCCTCATGACGATGACTTCGAGCTTACCACGTATAGTGACTCGGATTACGGTGGCTGCAAGATGAACTACAAGTCTTCATCAGCGGGATGTCAATTCTTTGGGAGGAGATAGTGACATGGCAGTGTAAGAAGCAGACCTCGATTGCTTTGTCAACCTGTGAAGCCGAATACATTGCTGCTGCATGTTGTTGTTCACAAATCATATGGATTCAACAGCAAATGCTGGACTACGGTTTGAAATTCTCTTCTACTCCTATTTTGTTGATAACTCTGTTACAATTGCAGTAACAAAAAATCCGGTCCAACATCCTAAGACCAACACATCGGCATAAAATATCACTTTATACGTGATTGCTTTGAAAAGAACTTAATCAATGTGATTAAAATAAATACTGATTTTCAACGCGTTGACCTCTATACAAAGGCTTTTGACAAAGCTCGTTTTCTTAAATTTGTTAGAGGTCAACGGCATTAAAAAGAAAAGTGATGTAATTCCCAATGATGACCATGTGTATTCCGATGCTTATTTTTCATTTTTCTTTTAATTTTATTTTTCTTGTTTAAGTAGCTTAATTAAATTAATGTTATTCGGTCGCCTATTAAAATCCTAAAAGTATATTTGTTACGGTTTTAGAATTTTAGGGGGAGAATAGGTCAGTTAGTAACATTAACAAAAAAACAAGTGAGGAGGAGAGGCTAGCTGATAGAAAGTAGATCGTATCTGTGATACCGATTCAATGACTTTGAAAAACAATTGTACACAGGTACAAATCACTTAGGACTTTAAAAGTTAAATAAAAGAAGACGCGAAGTTCAAAGTATAAGTCTGTGTAGTCTGAGCAATATAAAAGGAAAAATGATAGTAAAACTAGCTATTACTATGGTAACACAAAGAAAGTAGACCTAGAGGTTGTTAGACCACAGATGATATGTCGGTAGATTCAACACAATAGATGATTAGACCTTGTTGGTAATCTCAAGAACAAACTAAGTTGTTCAACAAGCAATGGGTTAACAACTTATCCCTGGTTAACACAATCAACAAATTCCAATAAGGGGTGACGAGCAGAAAAAACGCCATAAATGTGCGCGTAAGACCAAAATATGAGCAAATGCAATCAAACTAATAACTTGTTAGGGATCGTGTATTGAACAAAATACTAACTGATTAACATGTATGCCGAATCAAATAGTGCGGAATCCTATTTTATTGGCGATCGAATCAGTGAGAATGCACGTAGAAACAATTATGTATTGAATCTAACGTTAAGAATCGATTAGGAATCGATCTACTGCGATCTATGAACTTGGAGTATGATATTAGAGGTCTCCGGACGGCTAGGGTATGTCTGGAGTCGAAGTGTGTTTAATGCTTACGTTTTTCCATGAATTAGGTGGTATTTATAGGTTTAGGTTTCTCATTCGGGCGACTGAACCGTTAGCATGGTTCAATCGTGCGATTGAGTCATGTGGTTGATCCATTCGCACGACTGAGTGTTAAGTCGTGCGATTGAGCCAATCTCATGTTTCAATCATACGACTGATCCAGTCTCCTGGTTTAGTCGTGCGACTGAGTCATTCGCATGATGTTGTTCAGGCGTATGAACCATTTAGGCACATGGACACTTAGTCACATGGCCAATCAGACGCATGACCACTGTTGGGGCGCATGGTCCATTCGGACGCATGAGAACTTCATTTTACTAAGTTTGAATGTATTCGATATTATTACATTATTTATACTATTTCAAACAACCACCAACCTATATAGTCAATTCAATATGTGCTAAACAACTCATTAATGAAATATTAAACATGATAAACATAACCAAACTTTTGCATTTCATTAAGTACATAGCCATTACATATGTGTAAGACACTACAAACATATAACATTAAGATCAGAAACTAGGGACACATGTATCTGCGAACTCCCCCTTGGACCTAGTTTCGTCTAATGTCTTACATCCTTCATAAGTTCCTCGAACTTCTTGTACTTCTCTTCTCTTGTGACTCCGGCATGTATCTCAAAACCAAAACAGAGTCTTATAACGTTCTGAAATTATAGAGCTTGTACAATATCTTGAGAGACATAGAATAATGGCCAGTTGTACAATGTATAAACATCATCTGAAGACAAGTTTGTAAGCCACATAGGGTCAAACACCCTGATGGTTTCCATAACACCATCCTTATTCAAGACTATCACCGCCTCTCCTATCCTCTAATCATGGTACCACCATTTGAAGTGTGGAGTGAAGTCCTGTGGCATTTCCCGTAGTGGGATCTTAGACATGGTGCGCGGAGAACTCCACTTTAGCATTATTCTCGGTTTTCCAGTTATGGCATAAACCTCAGTTAGACCAAAAGAACCAATGAGCCTGATCAGAAAAACCTCTAAGTCCCACAGACACGACAACAACTACCGAAGACTTGATCAGCTGTTTGACAAAGTCTGAAGATTTCAACAGCTGAAGACTAAACAACTGAAGACTTCAAAAGCTGAAGACCAAAGTCTGAAGATCAACAGCTGAAGACTAAAGTACTGAAGACTTCAATAGCTGAAGACTAAAGTACTGAAGACTTCAACAGCTGAAGACTAAAGTCTGAAGATCAACAGCTGAAGAACAAAGTACTGAAGATCAACAGCTGAAGTTCAAGTACAAGTACTGAAGCCTTCAGAGTTTGTTACAATAGCTGAAGAAGCATTCTTCAGTTGTTGTGATGGTTTCCTTTCAGTAGTTTTCTTTTTGTTTCAGTATTTGTAAAACGACTGAAGAGCATGTTCTTCAGTCGTTGTAGTTTCAGTAGTTTCTTTTCAGTAGTTGTAGTGATAGTTAACACTTAGCATTTTTGTAAGAAGATGTTAGCTGTTTGACATCTTCAGTAGTTGTGTTAACTATCAGTAGTTTGAATAAATTCTGTTAGATGTCACTATCAATGACATCAGCAGACGTCACATCTCCTATATAAGAGGTGTTGACCTAATTGTATTTGTGACATTCTGTTACCACGAAAGCGAATATTGAATGAAATATATTTTGCAGAATTCTTTCTATCTATAACCGTTTGTTCTTACCTTGAATATCTTGTGTTCTTGTGAATTGGCTAATTCATTGTTTGTTTTTCCACTGCTATACTCTCAAATCAATCAAACGTAGATCACTGATCCTAACAAATGGTATCAGAGCAGGTTAATCATTGATCGATCTAACAGTTGATCATTGAAACTGCTATTTGATATCTATGTTTGATTGAATTAGCTTATTTGCAAGATCTGGTTATAGATTATTGATTTTCTGCCGCTTTCGTTTATTAATTTTGAGATCTCTCTTGGTTCAATTTGGTTTGTTGTGTTTTGTTCTAAATCTGTTATAGCTTAATTGAATTTGGTTGAATCTAAGATGACTACTCCTTCTAATGACCCTCACAATACCGGTTCCTCAACCAAGCCTCCGATGCTGGTTAGGACTGAGTATAACATATGGCAACGAAGGATGCTTCATCACCTATCTGTTAACAGTTCAGGTTGTTGGACATCTGTGGTACATGGACCACATAAGCCTATGGTGAACAATCCGGAAACCAATCAAATGGTTCCGAAGAAGAAGGAACAATACTCAGATGAAGATCGGAAACTGTTTGAGATTGATGCTAAGCCCATGGAATTCTGGCCATGGCACTGCCTAATGAAATCTATTCAGGGCTTATGCATCATGAAACTGCTCATGACCTCTGGAATGCACTGAAGGAACAATTCGGTGGAACTGATGAGGTCTTAGCAAACAACAGAGAAATCCTCGCCCAACAATATAAGACATTTTCTCATAGAAAGGGTGAGACACTGACTCAACAGTTTGAGCGTTTTCTTGTTTGATCTCTGAGCTGAAAATGGTGAAACAGGAATACACCAACAGCCAGATGAATAACAGATTCCTGAGATGACTGCCTGAGAGATGGGACACATACACTATTGTCCCACGCTCTAGTGCAAATCTGGATAGCCAATCTCTCACCCAACTTCATGGGAAACTGCTTACATTCGAAAGAGAGATAGAGCAAAAAAGGAAACTGTCATCATAAGGAAAGCTCACTGATGACTTTGTACCAGGAACACTACCTTGGTTGGTCATGAGTCAGAATATGTTGCATTGATAGCAATTATGATGAGCATATTGATTTCTCTTCAAACGGTTCTGATCATGCATTTGTTGGTATTGATAGTCATTCTGGCAGTAATAGTGACAATCTATGCTTCATCATGGATGATCTGAAGGGAATTGTTGATGATGATTTAGAAGAGATGGATATTCTAAGCCAAATGGCCTTAGTTAATATCAGATCTCAGAAGTTCTACAAGAGAACTGGCAGGAAATTTCTTGGACTATCTGGCAAAACCAAAGTTGGTTTTGACAAGAGTAAGTTGAGGTGTCACAAATGCCAAAGGCTTGGACACTTTGCAAGAGAATGTAGATCAACTGGATCTAACTCTTCTGCACCCTTGTGACTTTTCCTGGCACTAGTCTACAAAAGAGGGCAACATCCTGCTGGTTCTGGTCATCAATCACACCCTGTATCTCCTGCATACTTTGTCCCCCAGGGTCCAATGTCATATCCTTTTCCCTGCTATTACTTGCGTCAGCCAAATCCGGTTCAAGCTCCAATTGCACAACAACCACATGCATTACCTGAACCTCAACCTTCCCAATCTCATCAACAAACTCAACCTCAACACATAGCTTTTTCACCCCAGGAGTTGTTGACTGGAGCAGTTTACCAGATGATTTGTCTGGTCATGAACAACTGTTCTCTGGTGCTGGTCAACATGGTGGTGATAGTCCTTTTAGAAATCTAGCTCTTATGGCTTTGGAGTCTGTTGATACTTCACCCTCTAATTCCTCTACACCACAGGTATCACAGGTATCCTCTGAGGCAAAAGCCAAATTATGTTCTGAAACATGCATAGCCGCATTTACATCTATTAGAGAAGCAAATGTAGCTTTAATTAACAAGAACATTGAGCTAGAACAAACAATTTCCAAAAGCAAAGCTGAATTTGAGTCTGTGATTAATGATAAGAATGATGAGATTTATAAACTTAAATGCCAAATCACTGATGATAAGGCTAGGGAAGAGATACTTCTAGAGAAGTACAGAGACCTCAAAGAAACACTTGCAACTACCTAGGTAGAGTGTGATCGATGGGTAAATTCTTGCAAGGGTTTTGAAATGCTTCTTAGTAAGCAATCTGCTTCCAATGTGAAGTTTGGCATTGGTTATAATCACACTGGTCCTCCTACAGACTTTACTCCCAGAGCAGAGGTAGAATCTGATGGTGAAAGCAATAACCAATCCTTTTCATCATGTGATCTACTATCTGATACAACACCATCAGAAGTAGAAGTCAACATTAATTCCTCTCAGAAACTATCAGCTGATGTTGATGGTTCAAATGCTGACACTCACATGATCACAAAGTTGATCACTCCAGGTGATATTTCACAAAGTACTGAAAGTACTAAAAAGAATGTCATAACACCTGGAGAACAAGCCCAAACTACTACATGTACTAAAGGAAAGAAAACTGCAAGTAGAAAGGGTGGGAAAACTACTAAAGAAGATATCAAGAAAGCAGGTACTAAAGCAAAGAAAACTGCTAGTAATGATAGCAAACTGCTGAAGAACAAGTCTTCAGTAGTTTCATCTTCTTCAGCAGATGATCAACTTAAGATGAAGAAAAAGCCATGTGAAATATGTGGCTTATTCAATCATCTTACTGATGATTGCTGGTATAAAAAGGGCTCCAAACTCAAACATAATGAAAACATTAAAGAGAAAATGGATAAAATGAAAACTGAGTTTGAAATCAAATTTATACCAGCAACATCAAAACCTGTAACCCCAAAATCCAAAAAGAAATCCAAAAAGAAAGGGGTTAAACAGGCAACAGCTGAGGTTGTTCAAAGAGAGATGGTACAACACAGGAACCCATCCAACTCAAGCACTAATGTGTCTGATGAGCTGATGGCTTTATCACAAAATCAAACACAACTTGTTATGATGGTTCAACATCTATTGTGGAGAGTCAATCAGTTAGATGCTCCTGTGTTGAAACCACAGAGAAGAAATTCCATGCCAAAGGAATCTTCTTCTTCACCATCTCCATCCCCTCAGGCTGTTATTCATAGCAAGTCTGTTAGTTTACCATCTGTTGATGTGAATAGACCCAAAACCAAAAAGGTTTGGGTCTCAAAAACTAACTAATTGTTATTGATTGTAGGGTTCTTCAACATGCCAAAGTAGCATCTGGTATGTAGACAGTGGGGGATCTATGCATATGACAGGGAACAACTCTCTTCTTCATGACTACTCTCAAGGAAAGAAGGGGTTTGTTTCTTTTGGCAATGATGCTAAGGGTTACATCATTGGAAAAGGCTTTGTCTCCAATGGAGAAATAAAGTTTGATGATGTTAATCATGTGGAAAATATCAAGTACAATCTCTTGAGTGTTAGTCAAGTGTGTGATAAAGGCCATGTTGCTCTTTTCACCAGTCAGAACTGCAGGATTCTGTCATCCAAAGTTCTGAATTGATTGATAACATGTTGGATGATCACACTCTCCTGAGGGCCAACAGGATAGGAAGAGTGTATGCCTTAGATCTTTCCAAGAAAATAGATCTCAGAGGCCATCCTTGCCTATTTTCCAAAGCCTCTCCTCAGGAATCTAAACTGTGGCACAGAAGGTTAGGTCATGTTAATTTCAAAAACATGAATCAGCTAATCCACAATAGTTTAGTGAGAGGCTTACCAATAAAGGACTTCCACTGTGATGAAACCTGCACTGCTTGTTTAAAAGGAAAACAACACAAAGTCTCATTCCCTCCTATTGAAGAGCCTAAGTCCACTGCCTGCTTGCAATTACTGCATATGGATCTATTTGGTCCTGTGAGAGTGATGAGCATGGCAAAGAAGAAATACTGTCTCGTAATTGTGGATGATTACTCCAGATTTGTATGGACTTTCTTTCTGTATTCAAAGGATGAGGTTGCTCAGAAGATTATCAACTTTGTGTTGTATATTGAGAAGTAGTATTCCCTTTCAGTCAAGTGTATACGGAGTGATAATGGAATTGAATTCAGAAACCATACACTTGATGAATTTTATCTTTCAAAGGGAATCAAAAGGCAGTTTAGCATCCCAAGGACTCTAGAACAAAATGGAGTAGTGGAGAGAAAGAACAGGACCCTAATTGAGCTGCAAGGTCTATGTTGGCTACCTCTAGTTTGCCACTGACCTTTTGGGCTGAAGCTGTTAACACAGCTTGCTATGCGCAGAATAGAGCCTTAGTAAATCAGAGGTTGATGAAGACTCCATATGAAGTTCTACATCACTTGGCTCCTCTCATTTCATTTTTCAGAGCATTTGGGTGTCCCTGTTTTATTCTCAACATAAAGGATTAACTCCAAAAAATTGATCCTAAGGTGGATGCAGGGTATTTTGTTGGTTATTCATCTACTTGCAAAGCATACAGAGTCTTCAACTGTAGAACAAAGATAGTTGAAGAGACTTTGCATGTGAAGTTTAATGAATCTCCAATGGACAAGATTCCACAAAACCCTGTGGAGTTGTTTGATTTGGACATACTGCAATATCTTCTTTATCAACCCCCAGTTGTTGCAGACCATGTGGATAAATCATTTTCTGCAGCATGTCTTCCACCTGGTGGTATTGATGATGATGATGATAATATCAATACTCATCAATTCAAGTTTAGTGACCAACTGCCTGAGTCTGCTAAACTTGATGTTCCTGTAGCTTCAGCAGTTCCATCCACAACAAATGCTGATGAGATTTCTGATTCCTCTACATCTTTTGAGTTACCATCAAATTCTTGGTTTCAAGAGTCTGCATCAACATATGCTGCTGCTGAAGGTTCTACAAACACTTGCACAGATATCATTGTTTATCAAGAGCTGAAGAATCACCCAATGTCTCAAATCATTGGTGATATCAATGCTGGAGTTTCAACAAGAAGTCAATTGTCTAACTTCTGCTTCTATGCTCTCTTCATCAGTCAGCCAGAGCCAAAGAACTATCATATTGCTTTAAGAGACAATGGATGGGTTGAAGCCATGCAGCTTGAGCTACTTCAGTTCAAGAAACAGCAAGTGTGGGAACTGGTTCCTCTACCCCCAGGTAAGTGTGCAATAGGCACTTAATGGGTGTATAGGAATAAAACTGATGAAAATGGGCTTATTGTTAAGAACAAGGCTAGACTGGTTGTACAGGGGTTCTCACAAGAAGAAGGTATTGATATATGATGAAACCTTTGCCCCTGTAGCCAAACTAGAGGCAATTAGATTGTTCTTAGCCCATGCTGCATTCCACCATCTCAAAGTTTTTCAAATGGATGTCAAAAGTGCATTTTTATATGGCAAAATAAAAAGAGAAGTTTATGTGTGTCAACCACCAGGTTTTGAGGACAATAAACATCCTGAATGGGTGTATAAACTTGATAAGGCTCTTTATGGGTTGAAACAAGCTCCTAGAGCCTGGTATGAGACACTTTCCACTTTTCTTCTCAAGAATAATTTCACTAGAGGCTCCATAGATAAAACTTGTTTATTAAGAAGGTGGATCAACATAAGCTACTTGTTCAAATTTATGTTGATGATATTATTTTTGCATCCTCTGATCCCCAGTTGTGTGATGATTTTACCAAATTAATGATAAAGAGGTTTGAAATGAGTGCAATGGAGAATTACAGTTCTTTCTAGGTTTGCAGATCAAACAAAAGGCTGACGGAACCTTTATTCATCAGTCCAAATATACAAAAGATCTTTTGAATAAGTTTGATTTACAAAATTGTAAGCCCTGTTCTACTCCATGTGCAACACACACACAACTGGATGCGGATCAGAAAGGTAAAGCTGTTGATGAAATACTTTACAGATGTATGATTGGGTCCTTGATGTACTTAACAGCTTCTAGACCAGATATCATGTTTGCTACTTGTGTCTGTGCTAGATTTCAGGCTGCTCCTAAAGAGTCTCATTTGATTGCAATCAAGAGGATCTTTAGATATTTGCAAGGTACACAATCTCTAGGTTTATGGTATTCCACGAGACACTCTTGCAAATTAGTTGCTTTTTTAGATAGTGACTATGCAGGGTGGAAGTTAACTAGAAAGTCAACTTCTGGTGGATGTCAATTCCTAGGCAACTGTTTGATTTCTTGGCAGAGTAAGAAACAAACATCTGTTGCTACATCCACTGCTGAAGCAGAGTACATTGCAGCTGCAAGTTGTACTTCTCAGGTACTCTGGCTTCAGAACCAACTTTTGGATTATGGCATTATAGAGACTAAGACTCCATTATTAATGGATTGTGCTTTAGCTCTGTGAATTTTCAAAAATCCAGTCCAGCACTCTAGGACCAAACATATAGAGATCAGACATCATTTTATTAGGGATTGTTTTGAAAAAGGTCCGATTGATCCTAAGTTTGTGCCTAGTGCTGATGAGCTTGCAGACATTTTTACTAAGCCTTTGGATAGTTCAACTTTCCAAAACCTAGTGTTAAGGCTTGGTATGCTGTAGCTAGAATAAGTGATAACTACTGATGATCTCAGTATATAAGTACTGATGATCGTTAGTACCATATCACATATAGTACTGATTCTGTTAAAACAACTGATAAAGTTACAACTACTGATGTAGTTATAACTACTGATGTGTCAGTAAAAACAGATAAGTATTGATGTCCTATGAAACAACTGAAAATAGCTAAAGGCTGATGAGTAAGTGTTGAGGACAGTATGAAACAGCTGAAAGGCTATGAATTAACGAAAAATACTGATGAGAACTTTCTCCTCAGTTGTTTCTACAACTGTTGTTTCATCCTAAACAACTGATGACAAAACCATGTCTTCAGTAGTTTCACAACTACTAATGACTAACACAAGTCATCAGCTATTTACAACAACTGATGACAAAACCTTGTCTTCAGTAGTTTCACAACTACTGATGACTAATACCAAGTTATCAGTTGTTTACAACACTGAAGACCAAACCGTGTCTTCAGTTGTTTTCAAACATCTGACGTCAAAACCTGGTTTTCAAAGTTTTATAACTGCCGATGCCTAAAACCAAGACTTCAGTTGTTTCAACTTCTGAAAGGGTAATACCATGTCATCAGTAGTTTACAACTACTGATGACTAACACCAAACCTTCAGTCGTTTTCTAACCCTTACCCTATAAATACCCAATACCTAAGCTTCAGCGCTTCATCCTCCAAACCTAACGTTCAAATCTCTGAAAATTCTCTCTCATTAATGGCGACCATGCAGCTCAAACCATGCCATAACTGTGTTGCCTACCTCACAAAATCACCTTTCTGGACAATGTTCGACAACGCCATTGATCTAATGGTCCAATCTCCCTACAAACGGCCTTCCTTCTAAATCCACATTCATGTCGAATCCTTACACCAGTTTTGGACGAACGTCCCCCTTCTAACTGGGGAGAACAACACCGAGTCTCTCCAGTCGTTCGTCAACAATCATCAAGTGGTCATCACTCCGGAAGACATTCGCCAAACCTTAACGTGAATGATGCCACTTTCCCTGTTGGGTATCCAAAGGGCACAACTGATTTATCTTTGCCCATCATGGATATCAGGGAAACCTCAGTGCCTATCCCATCCTGAAGAAGCATTTCCATGATGCAGAACGTCTTATCTTTCACATGGTTAATGTTTGCTTAGCTCCTAAGACATCCTCTTGGGATCAAATGTCTACCAGGTGGCAGCAGGTACTATTCTCTATCCTTGCGCAACAAGACTTAAACTTTTCTGAAATTATTTTTCTTGAACTTAAGGATATGGCCTCAAAACTCTTTCTAATCGATGTATATTATATCCTCGATTCATTATGGCATCATAGAGAATCAGCTGCAAGCTGAGGAACTGTTGGCCTTGGAGTCCTGCAACGGCTGTATTTCCTGAAGTTACTCCAGGCACTCTGACCACATACTGAAACAGGCTGCCAAACTGCGAAAAACCACGTAGTTGGAACCCACAGCACACACCTCCAGATCCAAAGTCCCCACTAAACCTAAATCCAAAAAGCCAAAAACGGCTACTCAGGGAGATAAGTCCCCTGAGGATGCCTGTACCACAAAAACAGGAAGCACTACTAGTATAACTCCCAAGTTGTGTCAAGATCAACCTGCCAAAGCCGTACTGGTATCCTCTCAACAGGATCATGTTGCAACCAATATTGGGGAACCCACACTGCTGGAACCTATCTCACTTGAGAGGGTTACCATTGAAGCGCACCTTCACCCCGGGTGCAATCTGCTTCTACCAATCACCCCATGCAACCGCCCCCCAAAGTCCACATTAATGTTGCACAAGTGCTGAGTCAGTTGCAATCCTCACCCCCTCCCCAGATACCAATTACAACTGGGCATACCTCAACCATTGAGGGGGAGGATCAAAGTGCATCTGATAACCACAGCATAGGGGTTACAATGTTCCATTTCCTAGTGTAGAAAAGGAGATTGGAACTTCTGGTGAGGCTGCCACTTATCCTGCTTCAGCATATGATTAGGATGTAGTTGGTACCATTAATAAGACCTTACCAGAGGCAATGCTGATGAAGGACATAGTCCTGAGGCAGGAAGTCCCCAGTTCCAAGACTAAGGGGCACATGCTACAACTGATCTACAATCAGTGAATGTTCATCCTGATTCTATCAGGAGGTCAGGTGATTCAGTACCCACTGATGATGACCTGGGCTTCATTTATGATGTATTAGCCCAAAACACCATCCTGGAAGAGGAGGTGAGCAGACTCAAAGTGCTGCTTGCCAAAACTTCTACGGATCAAAGAACATCTGCCCTCAAACCCCACAGATGGCACCTTTATCTGAAGGTCTCCTAAACATAGAGCCACTGCCAAATTCTCAGCCACCTGCCTCTGCTTCTGGCACTATTTCTCAGGAACAGAACCCCCCTGAGCAAATAGCTGCTATCTTCCAAAATTCCCTACCTCTCATCATACCTATAATCACTGATATAGTGATCAAAACCATTGATGAGAGGCTTTCCTCAGTAATACAACCCTTAATAGAGGAAGTTGTGGGCAAAAAGCTTTCTGACAATCAAACTCTTGCAACCAATGCAACCAAAAAGGGGGAGATTCAGTCAGTGAAAGCAAAAAGAAAGAGGAGTGTAGAGAGGAAAGAGAAAGAGAAAGAAAAAGAAGTGACAGAAGTGGAAAAAGAGAAGGAGTTGGCTGTGGAGATTGAAAAAGAGAAGGGGAAGGAAGCTGACATGGAGAAATCAAAGAAAAGAAAGAATGAGAAGGAGACTGCCTTGGACCTGATGGTAAAAGAGGCTGATGCCGAACATAGCAGATCAATGGATAACATCATTGATCAGTTGTTTAGGCGAGGCCATGACATTGACAAACTTGACTCTGAGATCAGAAGATTAGAGAATGAAGAAATCCAAAACAGATGGGCAAGTTATGATGTGTTAGAAAGAGAAAGGCTGGAGATCATGATCAGATTTAGCAAAATATCTTGGAAGATCAATGATCGAAATCAAGGCTTGGTCCAGGGACAACATCTTGGCAATAACCACCAAGATCTGTTCGTCTGAAGTATACACTAAAGGATAGTTATTGAAGCTTTGAATGAAGCTGGTGCTGGGAGCAGGACTAAACTAGCCAAGCAATCTAAAGCCACACTCACTTCCAAAATGCTAGAACAGCCTGTCAACATTCCCACACCTAAACCACCAAAACAACAACCCACCAAACCAACTCCCTTTCCTCAAAACCAATAGCCGATGATGTACCCCAGAAGAAGAAGAGAAGGGTATTGAGGCTCGAAGATGATGAAGAAGATGATGATGAAGATGCTGCCACTCTCAACTGTTATACAGTTGCCGAAGGCCACAAGTCACTCTCCAACAATTACTCCTGAAACTCAAAGACAAATTGTGAAAGTGAAGCTAGAAGAAGAAGAGCTTCGCAAACAACACGATGAGGAATTGTTGAGGAGGGTTGACAAAGCATATGAAGCCATATCTTCTATCATCAACATGAAGAAGCATGCTCTCAGATTATACACTCTTAAGCATACATTTCAATATCAAAAGGAGAGTGTGAGGATTTGGCCTGATCCCAGGGTGTCTCACAGGATTCACAAGAAAAACATTCCTCAGAGATACATTGTCCAGGTGAAGAAGATTGTAGATGAAGTGATCTCACTGGCTTTGTAGTATCACCCTGGGAAATCCTAGAAGACTTCAAGAAAGCTTATAAAGCTAACCAAACCCCACAGAAGATGCTTGAAAATAAAATGGTGAAAAGGGGTTAGTTTATAAGAGGCTTGAAGAAGTCAGAAAGAATGAGCTCCAGTTGTTTCTAGAGGGTAATCACCCTGATGAATTTACTTATAGAATAAGAACAACTGTGGAGTAAAGAATGGGAAATAGGTCAAATACCTATCTGAGTACTATGGGCCTGAATCATTAATGAAGGAGGTGTTGAAGAGCTGACCATGGAGGAACAAATTACCTTCCTTGAGGCCTACACAAGAGAGTCATACAGACTCATAGTGGGGAAGTAGATCTCATGGATGGGGTAACAACTCTGTGTCCAGTTCCCCAAGACAGAGTTCCCATTCATACTTTGACAAACAGATCATTGAGACTTCTTCCCAGGCCTGTGCTTAAAAGGGTCACTTCTGAGCTGACCTAGAAGACAAAAAGACCAATCCTTCTGCCATAATAAGTGGGACATCTTTAATAAGTTTAGAGGTTTCGGCTGCATTGGTTCAGGGGGAGTGTTGGACCAAAAGAACCAATGAGCCTCATCAAAAAAACCTCTAAGTCCCACAGACACCACAACAACTGCTGAAGACTTGATCAGCTGTTTGACAACGTCTGAAGATTTCAACAGCTGAAGACTAAAGTACTGAAGACTTCAAAAGCTGAAGACCAAAGTCTGAAGATCAACAGCTGAAGACTAAAGTACTGAAGACTTCAACAGCTGAAGACTAAAGTACTGAAGACTCAACAGCTGAAGACTAAAGTCTGAAGATCAACAACTGAAGAACAAAGTACTGAAGATCAACAGATGAAGTTCAAGTACAAGTACTGAAGCCTTCAGAGTTTGTTACAACAGCTGAAGAAGCATTCTTCAGTTGTTGTGATGGTTCCTTTCAGTAGTTTTCTTTTTGTTAAGTATTTGTAAAACGACTGAAGAGCATGTTCTTTAGTCGTTGTAGTTTCAGTAGTTTCTTTTCAATAGTTGTAGTGATAGTTATCACTTAGCATTTTTGTAAGAAGATGTCAGCTGTTTGACATCTTCTGTAGTTGTGTTAACTATCAGTAGTTTGAATAAATTCTGTTAGATGTCACTATCAATTGACATCAGCAGACGTCACATCTCCTATATAAGAGGTGTTGACTAATTGTATTTGTGACATTCTGTTACCACGAAAGTGAATATTGAATGAAATATATTTTGCAGAATTCTTTCAGTCTATAACCGTTTGTTCTTACCTTGAATATCTTGTGTTCTTGTGAATTGGATAATTCATTGTTTGTTCTCCGCTGCTATACTCTCAAATCAATCAAACGTAGATCACTGATCCTAACAACCTCAGACCGTTTAATATACCTCGTTGGTTGTTGAGGTTTGAAGTTGACCCATCTTGTGCGGTACTCTCTCTTTAGAGCTGCTTCAAACCAGCTAGACATCTTGCGAGGATCAGTGTATAGCATTTCAGTTTCGCTAACTGGTTCAGCTCAAATCCGGAAAGAGTCTTCAGGTCATGTGGGAACCTGAATTACTCAATCCCTTCCTCACATTTAACTGCATAAATGTTGAGATCTTTAAAATATGCCATGCTATGATTCTGCCCACGACCTTTTGATGTTTCTTCACTTTATACAGCTTGGTGTAGGCAGTTGACGTTGAAGCACCACGTTGGGCTCTTATTTCGTCAAAGCAAGTAGCCTACTCAACCATTCTGATATTAACTTCAGCTTCAGAGGTTTGGGTCGTGTCTTCTTTCTTGTCTGACTTTGCTTCCATTATATCTAGAGTCTCAAAAGTTTCACTAACAAGGTTGTCTCCCAGATTGGGAATGACATTACCTTCAATGTTAGTGTACTCTAGATAGTGTTGACCTGTGACATCTTCTATCTCGATCTCATTAACGTCGTTGAGCTCATCATCACTTTCAACTTGGACTGTTGGAGCATCCTTGACAATCTCATCAGGATTTAGCTTCAACATTTTAGCAATTTGCTCGTTAGTGAGATTGTGAATGATCTTTCCTTCTTCAGGAGTGTACATCACCGATCTCCTGACTATTCCCTGCAGATCAAGAATCATCGTGAGCTGAGTCTTGATCTGTTGGAGGGGAGCAACATCATGTTCATCCCTCTGAAAATTTGGATCTGTTTGATTTAAACATGTAACACAACAATCATTAGTTAAGAATCAAGATAGAAATATCAACATTAATATAAACATTCATTACATTAATGTGATACAAGATTCAAATACATATGATTTAAATAACAAAAAACAGCTAAGTATTACTCTTGTCTTGGATCATATGCTCCTCTGCTGACAGGGCGGATGTGGAGTCACCTTGATCTTGTGCTTTCTCCGTCCTCCTTTCACTTGCAGATGTGGCACCCGCAACAGATGTATCATCTTCATCATCATCCATATCATCATCACCCGCATCATCACCAACATCAGTATCATCCTTAATATCATCACCATCATCATCATCATCATGACTGTCATCATTACCATCGTCTCCATCTCCTTCCTTGATCTTTAAGGGCTCATCCTTTGATCCCTTGAGCCGCAGCATAATGGTCTTGTTTGTCGCCTACAACTCCTCCATCCATTTTGCTAATTGGGCATGGTGCTCTCGGAGTTGGGACATCTTTAAGGGCTCATCTTTATGATCTGCTGGGCCTGCTGTCTATCTGTTGTGCCTGCTGAGAGATCTGCATGGATTGGGCAGTAGTAAGGTCTTCTAGCTGTCGAATCTGAGCAGATTTCTCGTCATCGCCAGCCAATAGCTTCAGCACCATACGGTTAAGTGCCAAGAGTTGTTCCTCTACCCCACTAGGAGGTAGAGAGGATCCAGATGGGTAGGAAGGGTATGATGACGGTCCGGCATGGTGGCTAGTGGTAGTGGTGGTGGCAGTGGTGAAGATTGGGGGTGGTATAGATAAAGGTGGTGGTGGAGTAGGTGTGGTAGATATGGTGGTAGATGGGATGGCAGTAGTGGTGGTAGTAGGTGGATGGGTGGATGTAGGTGGAGTGATGGTAGTAGGTGGAGTGGTGGTAGTAGGTGGAATGGTGGAAGTGGTGGAAGAGGTGGTAGCAGTGGTGGCGGTTATGAAGATCATCCTCGTCTTCTTCTTGTTCAACCCGTGGGGCTGAGCCATCCTTTTCTTCCTCGATCCCCTCGAGGTGGATGCTCCACCTAGAACACTGCTTGGCTGATTGGGAGCATAAGTAGGATGAGTGTCAGCCTCTCCCGACTCGCCAGGGCGTTCACCAACCGCCCGGAGCCCTCGCTCGGTGGCACAACCTTGCTGCCCACTGTTCGAGCCAGAGGCTCCATGTCTAACTCCTCTTCCACATCAGGTTGGAAATCCTGATGGAACCCTACAGCCTCTGTCTCCCCTTAGGTGGGTGCCGGAGATGCTATATCAGCAGTGGAGGCCCTCGGTTGAGTGGGACCAGCATATCCACCATCACCGCTGTCTTCGTCGTTGGAGTCATCCTCCGGGAGCTCTAACTGCTCAACATCCGAGTCACTGTCTACGTGACACCATTTACGTCTCCTTGACGCCACGTAGTCCACCTTGGCCAGATGGCCTATGAGTCTTTTTACCGAGGGCTTGACCTGCTTTCCCCGCTAAACTTCATACAACCCAGCGTCGTATCATCCATAATCTGTAATGCCACAGCGTCGTGGCTCTCCTTTGTCAACGAGGGCAGCTTCTCATCAAACATCATCTGTAGAAACCTAGGGTACATGTAGAAACCCTTTTTGCCCTTCACCTCCAAGTTCTCTATGAGGTAAGAGAAGATCATGCTAGAAAAACTGAAGGGGTGGTTCAGAACCAGTGCCACATAAGCGTTCTGAATCTGGTCTGACAGGTCATCGAACCCACCCCTTTGCGATGTCAGGCACTTGAGGATGATTTGTGCCAAGTACTTGTACTGGGGACACAGGTTGATCTGTTGAGCACACCTGCGTTTATATCCCCTACGTACTTCATCCTCATGAAGCACCCTCTCACCGTCAGTGGTAAATTCTGGTGGGGTGGTCTGTATTATCTCCCAACCCAAGTACTCGCTGAATGTCCACAGCCGTGATCTCTATATCCATACCAAAGATAGAACTCCGTATGTTGTACGGCTCACGTGACCGATCAACCGATGAACCCTCCCAAAAGGCCTGTTGTATAGACCTGTAAAGGTGCATGGTGTAGAAATAGCCTGGTGGATCCTAGATCGCGTAAGAAAAGCAATGATCCCTGTGAACTCGGCACCATTCCGAGTCGTAGCATCTAAGTGAGCACATATGTTGTGCTTAGGGTTGATGGACCATCTGTCCGCCATCAATCTGTAACACAAAACAATTAAACATTAGCTAACCACATGACACAAATTAGTTCTAGTTAACTTGGTTGAATTCATTCTGGTTCATTCATGTGATTGAACCATGCGACTGGATTCAGTCGGTTGTCCTGTCATGGGACTGGATTCAATCGGGTGATTAAACATGCGATTGACTTTAATCTGGTGAATGAGCAGGTGAATGGTTCAGTCGGCCGACTGAGCTCATTTGCATCACTCATTTGGCCGAATGAGTCATTCGAACCACGCAATCGCGCAGTTGATGTTCATCCGTGTGTCCATTCGCATGGCCCACTGTTTAATCAATAGAAGTAGGAATTTGGACCAAAACTCAGAGTTAGACATCGTGTTTTGGTTCATTCGAGTCACAATCACATAACTAATAACCTAATAACATTAATATTAACATATTACATAGTTAAGTTAGGTTATTAGTCCTTTAAGTGGTTCGGTTCTTGTGTGGATCGACATTCTCAAATTAGGGCACCATTCTATTAGATTTTGGTGAGATTCCAACCCATTGTACCTGTATAATCACTCACAAACGTCAGAAGATCAACAGAAATCAGAATTTTTGGTCTAAGTAAATTTGGGCAGCGTAACGGTAGTTTCTGCGAAATGAGGGCGATTAGGGGGTTATGAGTTGAATGCGATCGACTGTGGCCCTATTTATACTGAATCTGATTTCATTCAGCCGACTGGACCCATTCGCTTGGTTCATTTGTGCGAATGGACCTCAGTCGTGCGATTCGCTCAGTCGACTACTTTCAGGCAGCCGACTGGACTTCAGTCGGGCAACTGACTCATTCACATACTTTCATTCGGTCAAACGGTTCATTCTGATAAGCCATTTGGATGAGTGGCCCATACTCATGTGCCATTCGGCTGTTTAGTGAAAGAGTATGGTTCATTCGCACGGTTGGTCCATACTCATGGTCCATTCGTGCGATTGGATCATACTCATGATTTTGAATTTATGACCATTTCTCACTTAACCCTTTCTAGCTTTTGATTAAACTTTATGTGCATTTGATCATCTCAGATATGATCATTTTAACTTGAAAAACTTTTGACCACCTAGACGTGATCCTTTTTGACTAATTTGTCACCTCAGATGTGACTGTTTATACCTTTGAAAACACATGTGGTCACCTGAGACGTGACCTTTTTAGATGATTTACACCCTTACAGAATTCCATGATGTAGTCCAATATCAAACAAACTGAATTTACTAAATTGAAACAAAATAAAAGACTTAAACTAAAATACAAACCTACAATTGTTTTTGACTTTTTTGTGTGAGGTATAAATCCTAAGATAGATATCTAATGGATTCGGTTCCGGAGTAGGTAGCTTCAATTACTTTTGACCATAACTGGACCAATTCAAATTGGAATCATACAGGCAAGTCAAATCATTTGGGACATGTTATCAACACATTTTGATGCTCAATTCTTGTTTTATCTAGAGTCGTTAGCAAGTTTAGGAAATCAAACTAGTACTATTAGATCCCACCTTGATTTGGACTTTCAAGAATTACAGCCACGATGACTGATAGTATACTAGTCCTCTTAAATCCATACACAGACTTTTGACACAGATTGGTGATAGTTTGAGTTCAATTATTTCAATAGGCATTTGTGGATCACACACTTATATGGTAATCAACATTCCTCCGGAGATTTTGAGCCCTCTCAAGGTAATTTTCAAGAAGACACTATTCTTAGATCTTTCAGAGAGAAGCCAAGCCTCCAGTCAGTGCCACCGCACAGCAGAGAGGCGGCAAACAACAAAGAAGTCTAGAATATATAGGTTATGCTTATCCTCAGGTCAGTGCTACCGCACAGCAGAGAGGCATATAACCTATCTTCTTGTTTAAGCATTTTTCATCTTTATGCATAGTTCTTACCAACAACATAAGTTATTAGTTTGATTGCTTTTGCTCATATTTTGGTCTTACGCACACATTTGTGGCGTTTATTTTGCTCGTCACCCCTTATTGGAATTTGTTGATTGTGTTAACCAGGGATAAGATGTTAACCCACAGCTTGTTGAATAACTTAGTTTGTTCTTGATATCACCAATAAGGTCTAATCGTCTATTGTGTTGAATCTACCGACATATCATCTGTGGTCTAACAACTTCTAGGTCTACTTTCTTTGTGTTACCTTAGTAGTAGCTAGTCTTACTATCATTTTTTCTTTTATATTGCTCAGACTACACAGACTTATACTTTGAACTTCGCATCTAATTTTATTTAATCTTTTAAAGTCCCAAGTGATTTGTACCTGTGTACTATCATTTTCCAAAGTCATTGAATCGGTATCACCGATACGATCTACTTTCTTTCAGCCAGTCTCTCCTTCTCCCTCATTTTTTTGTTAATGTTACTAACTGACCTATTCTCCCCCTAAAATTCTAAAACTGTAACCGATTGACACTTTTTAGGATTTTAATAGGTGACCAAATAACATTAAGCTACTTAAAGAAGATAAAATAAAACTAAGATTAACAAATAGTTGGACAGTAGCATCAAACTACACATGCTCATCATCGGGAATTATATCACTTTTTTTAACGCCGTTGACCTCTAATAGATATAGAAAACGTGGTTTGTCAAAAGCCTTTGTATAGAGGTCAGCGCGTTGAAAATCAGTATTTATTTTAATCACTTCGATTAAGTTCTTTACAAAACAGTCACGTATAAAGTGATATTTTATACCGATGTGTTGGTCTTAGGATGTTGGATTGGATTTTTAGTTACTGCATTGTAGCAGAGTTACCAACAAAAATAGGAGTAGATGAAAAATGAAAACCGTAGTCCTGCATTTGCTGTTGAATCCAAATGATTTGTGAATAGCAACTTGCAGCATCAACGTATTCGGCTTCACAGGTTGACAATGCAACCAATGTCTGCTTCTTACACTGCCAGGTCACTAATCACCTCCCAAAGAATTGACATCCTGCTAATGTAGACTTGTAGTTCATCTTGTAGCCACCGTAATCCGAGTCACTATACGTTGTAAGCTCAAATCATCGTCATGAGGATACCACAACCCTAGAGTTGGTGTACCCTTCAGATAACGGAATATCCTTTGACCCCTATTAGATGGTTAACTTTTGGCTTTGCTTGATATCTTGAACATAAGCATGTTGTGTACATGATATCAGGTCTTGAGGCAGTGAGGTACATGAGAGATCCAATCATACCTCGATACATAGTGGCATCGACCAGATACCATTCTCGTCGGTGCTTCATCATGGTTTGTAGCAAGTGGAGTCCCAGCTGCGGAAGCATTCTCCATGTCAAACCGACTGAGGATATCTCCTACATACTTGGTCTGATGTAGGAAAATTCCTTTTGGTGTCTGATCCACCTGTAACCTGAGAAAGAATTTCATCTCTCCCATGTCACTCATATCAAACTCGCCTTCATTACTGCTTCAAAGTCTTTATATAGATCTTCATTCTTTGAACCAAAGATTATGTGATCGACATAGATTTGAATAAGCAGTAAATCTCCATCATTTTCTTTTATGAACAGTGTACAATCAATGATCCCACTGTGAAAACTGTGTTTCACAAGATGAGTCGAGAGTTTCTCATACCAGGCTCTGGGAGCTTCATGAAGCCCATATAGAGCCTTGTCGAGTTTGTAAACTCTGTCCTGATGATATGGGTCCTCAAATCCCTCGGGCTGACTAACATACACTATCTCTCTTATTTCACCATGAAGGAAGGCACTCTTTAGATCAAGTTGATAAACTTTAATCTTCATATAAGATGCATAGGCAAGGAAGATGCAGATTGCTTCCATTCTTGCCACGGGTGCAAACACTTCATTGTAGTCAATGCCCTCGACTTGTTGAAATCCTTGGACAACAAGTCGAGCCTTGTTTCTGATGATCATGCCTTGATCATCTTTCTTGCATTTCAAGACCTATTTTGTGCCAATGACCTTAGCACCTTTAGGTCTATCCACCAGAGTCCATACACCTAACTTCTTGAATTGAAGAAGTTATTCTTGCATGGCACTCACCCATGCCTCATCATTCAGGGCTTCACTAACATACTTTGGCTCAAACTCAGACACAAAGAAACGATATGCACCATCATGAATGTCACCCTTTGCCATCACTGAGGCATAATTAGCTGAATACAACTGATTTCTTGTCTGCCTCCTCATCTCACATCTCTAATGACATTATCCAAAGGATGATACACATTTAGTTTGAACCAAGAGTGGTTGGAAAAATACCTTAGAATCAAGATTATGAACATTCGATTCAGTATCTGAGGTAGTAGGAGTCTAAGGTTCCAAAAATGCAGAGGCATCAATATCAGATGCTTGTTGACTATCCGTTGGGGGAACCTGTTGCTCTTGATTGTTCTGATCAGGCTCCACAACTTCTTCATGAGAGGAAGAGTCACTATCTGCAAGTGCTCCCCCTGAGTTTGTAGATGAATCGCCTTGTAGGCTAGATGATAGAGATTCTTGAGTTGGTGTGTTGAGAACATCATACATCATCTTTGTAGCTAACTCATCATTAGACGTGGAGAGTGGTATGTTGAAGGACTTGAAGAATCCATCATAGTCGAAAAAGAAGGAAGGTCCTTTTCCAGCAGGTGGTGTGTTGTATCTCTGAACATCAACATTACACCACACTTCTACTTGACCCGTTGAGTTGTTGTAGACCCTCTTGTTCGGTATGTGTATCCTAGAAAGATTCCTTTATCAGCCTTCTTGCTGAATTTTCCCTCCTGAGTCTTCTTCAGGACGGTGCACAAAGTGCCAAACGGCTTGAGATACTCTACATTGGTTTACGTTGTTGTAGTAACTCGTAACACGTCATTCCATGGCGTTTAACTACCAGAACCCGGTTTAGTGTATAACACGCATTTGCAACTGCCTCATTCTAGAATTGGATAGGCAGTTTTGAGTCTGCTAGCATCGTCCGTCTTGTCTCTATCAAGCTATGATTCTTCCTTTCAGCAACGCCGTTCATCTGATGAGTGTAGGTAGAAGTGAACTAATGCACAATTCCTTTTTCCTTGCAGTAAGCCTCCATCCATTGATTCTTGAACTCGGTTCCGTTGTCTGAGCGCACTTGACGTACCTTCAACGTGTATAGGGACTCGAGAGTAGTTACTAACTCTTTGAATGACTCAATTGTTTCTGATTTGGATTTCAGAAACATCACCCCAATGAATCTTGAGTAGTCATCAGTAACTACATAGCAGTACAAGTCGCCTACGATGCTTCTTGTACTTACTGGACCAAACAGATCCATGTGAAGAAGTTCAAGAGGAAGTTCGATAGAGTGAACTTTCTTTTCCTTATGAGCCTTCTTCGTCTGTTTGCCCTTCTTGCACGCAACACAGAAATCCAGAAGTTGGAAGTTTTTGACATTAACTCCTCTCACTAGATCATTCTGGATCAAGTGATTCATCTTCCATGGATTAATGTATCCCATTCTCCTATGCCAGGAGATGGATTCCTTCTCAGTAGCTTTTGACAAGAATCACTAAACTTCATGATCCGTTGTGGAGGCCTTCGATAGATCCAAGACATAAAGGTCCTTATATCTTGAGGCAGACATTAATACTTGATCCTCCGGGATTACGTAGTCCTTCTTTAGGACATCGCACTTCTTATTGTCAACACTACCTTAAAGTCTTTATCACAAATTTGAGAGACAGAAAGCAAGTTATTCTGAATTTGTTGAACGTAGTTTACCTTGTAAAACTTCACTTTCTGATTACCGACTTCCCCTTGAGTTGTGATGTATCCACCTTTGTTTCCAACAAACGAAACGTGACCTCTTTTATCTGTTTAACGTTTGATAAGAGATCCCTGTTCCCTGTCATGTGCCTGGATGCTCCGATGTCTATGATCCACGTGTTGGTTTCAGCACTATATCGAACACCCTGCATATTCAATTTGAAAACATTAGTTCAGGTTAGGAACCTAGGCCTTCACTGGCTTGGGTTTCTGAGAGGTATCACACATCATAAATATTACCCATTGACCATTTGAGGGTGAGGGATGCTCAGATGTCTTCTTGTTCTCATTATCATACAATGAGGTTGATTTCTCCTTCCATAAGCCAGCTTTGTGTAAGGCCTGTTTTTGATAAACAGACGACTGGCTAATGTGTTAAACTTTCGGTTCACTGTCTCTTTTTAGGTGGAGTCACTGAGTTCCTATTCAAAGAGCTAGGTTTTTGTTCAAGGAGTTCAACTTTCCACCTCGGTGTCTGATAGTAAGGACAATGCGACGCAATGTGTCCATACTCTCCATAGCTGTAGCAAGCTCTGCTTTCGACTTTACGATTTACCTGCTTTTGTGGAGATGTATGTGACACCCGGGTGACCTTACTTTGTTTTGGTTTCGACTCAACTTGTTTATATGTTTTGTTTGGTTTAACAAAGTTAATTGCTTTAATAGTTTTAACATCCTTTTCTTTTCTATTTTCTGGACTCAGACATTATGCACATGATAGGTTACTACTACTTGTCCTTTTAGGTTCAGATTTGACATTTGTTAAACCAAAATTTATACTAACCTTTTCAAATTCTTTGTCTAGATTAATGCTAGGCATCTTACCTTTTGCCCTTGAAGTGGCCTCCTTTTGTTTAGAAGCAGATTCATTTGATGAACATGGGAATCTGGATCACTTACAAGAGGGTAGACACCACATGATCCTTGATTGGATTATCATTAATTGGTTTACATTTTGTGTTTCATCACAGATCTCATGTGGTGGTGGAACCACTTTATAATCCAATCCCTCCCCATTGTTTCTCTCTCACACTATTTTTGGACTATGGTGAAGAACTATCCTAAGTTTTCTTTATTCTGTGTGCCCAAGACACTTAGAATATTGATGTGGTTAGTACGTTATGATCCAAGTCGGGTTATACCCAATAACAAGTTTGGCAAACACCAATTAATATTTAATTGATGATGTGATCATGCAATTAAATATTTACACCAATTTAGAAAATGGGTTTTCTAAATAAGTTGCATGTGAGTGGGAACAACTTATTAGGATAATTTGTTCAAACAATATATTATTTGAAGTGTTGTTTAAATTAGTTAAATGACATCAAATAATAGTGGGAATTACAACTTATAAATTAAATGGTTAATTGTATAAGTATGTAAATACATATATAATATTGTACATACAATTTATTATATGTCTAGTTCACAAGACATGTTAATGTGTGATAATCAAATGGAAGGGTTTTTTTTTAAAATGGAGTTTCGGCCGCCCTCCCTTGGTTCCCCATTGGACCAAACTTGCTTTGGACACTCACACACACTTAATTCTTGTCTTGAACACTCCACAAGTGTGTACCACAGATTTTACATGCAAGAGGCTGCTCTCTCTCTCTCTCTCTCAATCTTACGGTTCTACGGAACAAGGGGAAGAGTTTTGAGGCCGATTTTGGGTGATTCTACCTAACAAGAAAGGGTGTTGCCATCAAGCTTGGGGTATACTAGCTTGAGGATTCCTCCATTGGAGTCTTGGCCAAAAGAACAAGCATCAAAACCCCATTTTGGTCGACATTTGCTGCTGGAACAAGGTAGTTGTCACAGCTTGTTCTAGCTGTGATTTTATGTACGGTTTTGTATGTTCTTAGCTTGTTTCATTCACATACATGATCCTTTTGTTTGGGTTTGCATTTCTACTATTGAATGGACACTAAGAACATGAAATATTCAGCTTATAAATTGGTTTTAAAGCTATATATGTCCGCTGCGTTTTTCTGAAAGTTAAATGGTTAAACATTGATTTTGTGTTCTTGCAAACCCTTCAATGGCATCTAGAGCCGGTTATGTGGATGACTTGCTAGTGTTGTTCTTTAAAATTGGTTTTAAAGGATGTTTATAGACATATTTTAGGCTGTTTTGGGCTGTTATTGTTTGGTTGAATGATTCCCCAACTTTCAAGGTCATATCACACATGCTAGTGATTAGATCTTGAAAGATACATATCTTGATGTGTTGATTGTTTGGACAATATTTAAAACCAAAAATTTCAGTTTATGTTGGCTGAAATTTGGTGGTTTTAAAAGGGGTTTCATTAGTTGTTTTGATGTTATGATCATTGGATGATAAAGTGCATAACCTAGCCATTGACCTTGTGATGTTTGGATGCTTGTGTTGGTTGTATTCATTCATTCAATTTGGTTGTAATTTTGTTTCAATTTGGGTTGTAATTATTCATTCATTTGGGTTTGTAATAGATTAGGTGCATTTCTTTTATTAGAAAAATGTATTAGGATACATTTTGTAAAAGGAGATGCACAAGTTCAAGACCCGAAGATGGACATCAAAGACATGGAACTTGAAGCATATGGATGCAAGTTCTAGTGGGGTCCAAGATGACCTACCTTTTGTGATTGTTTACAACCTTAGAATTGACCTTATGACAACACTTGTGATGGCAAACAAGTGTTGTCAACTTAGTAGCTATGGTTATGCACTCATGTTTGTATATATATGCTTGTTTGATTGTTTGTTGTTTGATTGTTTTTGTTTGTATTTGAATATTCATCACAAACTCATTAACAAACTTAACAAGCTGAAAATGTTGGTTCTTTAAAGTTAATAAAAGTTATTAAAATGGTTTAATGATTTTAAAGATTAAAATTGGTTTTAATCTAAGAACCATAGAGTACCTTGTATTTGAAAGCATACAAATACAAGTACATAGAGTTTTCCTAACTAGATTAAGAAATCTCTAAAATTTTAAAAAATAAAATAAAATAAAAACGAGATCAACCCCCCTTTTACACAACACTTGAGTCACTTGGGAACTCTTAGTGGGATAAAGGTCACCTAACCATTTTGAGGGAACTTGTGATTTGAGGTGAGAATGCCTTACTTGTGGGATAAAGGTCACCTAACCATTTGTTTTGGCAAACTCACACGTGTGTAAGTAGGATGTCTTGATTTGCAAACCATGTTAAATGGATCACCTACAATGTGGTTTCCAAATGGTGTTGATGGGATTTACATGCCGACTTTACATATGATGTTCAAGAGTCGATCCCATACCTCTAGAAGTTGCAAATGGTTGCAACCGTCAATCGTTGACCACCTTATTATTTAAATCGTGGGATAAAGGTCACCTAACCACAATCAAATGTAATGTTGGGTTCTAGATTTTAATATATAATTGACCTTAATAGGCATTAATTATTAAAATTGATAATATCGAAAATACTAAATAAAACTTTGTTAAAATTTTGTAGATGGCCTCTAATAATGATAATTCCGATAACTCTTCCGCGTCCAACCAATCTTTACGAGCGATCCTCCAAAAGGAACGTCTAAACCATAACAACTTCATCGATTGGTATCGAAACTTGAGAATTGTTCTCAAGCAAGAGAGACGATCGTATGTTTTAGACGACCCTGTCCCCGATCAACCTAGCGAGGATGATGAGGAGGCCTTTAATGATTGGCTGAAGTACACTGAGGACTCCGTCCAAGTGTCTTGTCTCATGCTAGCGAGCATGACTCCGGATCTCCAAAAGGAGTATGAACACCACGGGGCTTATGACATGATAACCCAGCTGAAGGAAACGTTCCAAGCAAGCGAGGGTTGAGCGTTTCGAAACGGTTCGAGCACTCCATGCATGTCGTATGGACGACAACCAATCTGTTTCATCTTATGTACTTAAGATGAAAAGTCATATTGACCGCCTCGAGAGGCTTAATTGTCCCGTCTCGAAGGAATTGGCCACGGATTTGATCCTCAATGGCCTTACCAAAAGGTTCGAGACATTCGTGTTGAACTACAACATGAATGCATGGGACAAAAGCATTGGTGAACTTCACTCAATGCTCAAAACGGCCGAGGCGGCCATGGGTAAAAGGGTTTTACCCGTTCTCACCATCAATGAAGGTGGGAACAATAAAAGGCCTCGTCCCGCACCCAAGGCAAAGGTTGCCAAGGGTAAGGGACCTACTTGGGGAAAAGGGAAAGGGTGGCAAGGGTGCCTCCCAAACCACAAGAGAAGAAGCAAAAGGTTGCTACTAATGACCCATGCTTCAAGTGTGGGGAGATTGGACATTGGGCAAGGAATTGTCCTGTCCATCTCCAAGAGTTGAAAGCGAAGAGGGATGCCGGGCAGACCTCAGGTACAATATACATGATTCATATTGATCAATGTTACATCTTCTAACACATGGGTATTGGATACCGGATGTGGAACTCACATTTGCAATTTGTTGCAGGGGTTCACAAGAAGTAGGGACTTCAAACAGGGGATGTTAGCCTCTTCATGGGAAATGGAACTAAAGTCTTAGTTGAAGCTCGTGGAGACTACATCCTAAGACTTCCAAGTGGTTTGGAAGTTATTTTGAAGAATGTTTTGTATGCTCCTAGTTTGACTAGGAACATTATTTCTGTATCCAATTAAGACATTATGATTATGTATTATCTTTTATTGAAAATGATATTCATGTTTCTTTAAATGGTATGTTCTATTTTAAAGCTATTCCAATTAATGGTATTTATGAATTGGTTCATGAAAATACTTTAAATAGTTCATTGTACCAAACTAACACCAAGAAACTCAAGTTGGACTTGAGTGATACCTATCTTTGGCATTGTCGTCTTGGTCATATAAACAAGAATCGTTTACAAACACTTCAAAAGAATGGTCTTTTAAAAACAAATGAATGTGATTCATTTGATGTTTGTGAATCTTGTTTACAAGGTAAGATGACTAAGGCACCCTTTAGTGGAACTACCGAAAGGGCAAAAGATTTATTAGGAATCATACATTCGGATGTATGTGGTCCTTTTAAGCCAATGACTAGGAATGGTGAAAGATACTTCATTACCTTTACCGACGACTATAGTCGCTATGGGTATGTGTACTTATTGAGGCACAAAGATGAAGCTTTTGAAATATTCAAACCTTCAAGAATGAAGTAGAAAATCAACTCAATAAGTCAATTAAAATTCTTCGTACCGATAGAGGAGGTGAGTACCTAGTGATGCCTTTCAAAATCATCTTAGGAGTTGTGGGATTGTCTCACAACTCACTCCACCTGGAACACCACAACATAATGGTGTGTCTGAGAGGAGGAATCGAACCTTATTGGATATGGTCCGATCTATGATGGCTAGAAGCACATTACCTCTATCATTTTGGGGTTTCGCTCTGCTCTCCGCGGCCCGTATTCTAAATATGGCCCCAACCAAAAAGGTAGAAAGGACACCTTTTGAGATATGGCATGGAAGAGTTCCATCCCTATCGTACTTAAGGGTTTGGGGTTGTGAGGCTTATGTTAAGACTCCCACCCTAAACAAATTGGATGTCCGATCCACCAAGTGTATCTTTATTGGATATCCTAGAGATTCTATGGGATATTATTTCTATGATCCAATGGAACAAAAGTGTTTGTTGCCAGAAAGGGAGTTCTTAGAAGCAAAGTTCCTTATGGAAGGAGCTAGCAGTAGAACAGTGGATCTTGAGGAGATCAAGAACCACAGCCCGATGCGCGTTTGGTTGAAACTAGCACTCAACATGAGGATGTTGAGGATGATCAAGTGGTTGATCAATACACACAACACGTTCGCAGAAGTGGTAGAACTAGTAATCCACCAGAAAAATATGGATTTTTCATGGATGGATGCTATGTGATAGATTCTGATGAACCAACCACATACCATGATGCAATGTCCAATTCGGATTGTGACAAATGGCTAGAAGCCATGAACGTTGAGATGCAATCCATGTATGACAACCAAGTTTGGGAACTTGTAGTACCACCTCTTAATTCCAAGGTAGTTGGAAGTAAGTGGGTTTTTAAGAAGAAAACGGATATGCATGGAAACTTGGATACTTATAAAGCTAGACTTGTAGCAAAAGGTTTCACTCAAACTCAAGGGGTTGATTATGATGAAACCTTCTCACCTGTTGCGATGCTAAAGTCTATAAGGATATTGTTTGCCATAGCTGCTCATTATGATTATGAGATTTGGCAAATGGATGTCAAAACCGCTTTCCTAAATGGATATCTTGAGGAAGATGTCTATATGGTTCAGCCTGAAGGTTTTGTCGATCCAATACATCCTAATAAAGTATGCAAGTTAAAGAAATCAATTATGGATTAAAACAAGCATCGAGAAGCTGGAATCACCGTTTTGATGAGGAAGTAAAGAAATTTGTTTCATCAAAAACGCTGATGAGGCTTGTGTGTATAAGAAGGCTAGTGGGAGCACAATAACTTTCCTAGTATTGTATGTTGATGACATACTACTATTTGGAAATGACATTCCAACCTTGGAAGGTGTAAAAACCTGGCTTGGAAGTTGTTTTTCCATCAAGGATCTTGGTGAAGCCGCCTATATTCTGGGAATAAAGATCTATAGGGATAGATCAAGGCGGTTGATTGGTTTGAATCAAAGTGCATACATTGATAAAATCTTGAAAAGGTTCAAGATGGAAAACTCTAAGAAAGGTACCGTACCTATTCAAAGAGGAACGATTTGAGTACGACTCAATGTCCAAGCTCAAAGGATGAGCAAGATAAAATGAAGGCAATCCCATACGCATCTGCTATTGGATCCATCATGTATGCAATGATATGCACTCGACCGGACGTGTCATACGCCTTAAGTATGACAAGCCGTTACCACAAAATCCTGGAAACAGTCATTGGATGGCTGTTAAGAACATACTTAAGTACCTAAGGAGGACAAGAGATATGTTCCTAATCTATGGATCTGGTGACGAGGAGCTCGTTGTAAAAGGTTACACGGATGCGAGTTTCCAAACCGATCGTGATGATTCACGGTCTCAATCGGGATACATTTTCATTCTGAATGGAGGAGCTGTCTCTTGGAAGAGCTCCAAACAGGATGTGGTGGCTCTGTCAACTACAGAATCAGAATACGTCGCCGCCTCATTGGCAGCCCAAGAAGCTGCATGGTTGAAGAAATTCATTGCCGATCTAGGGGTTGTCCCTTCCATTCAGGACCCCCTAGAGATCTTTTGTGACAACGAGGGTGCGATTGCTCAAATCAAGGAACCTCGTGCTCATCAAAAGACTAGGCACATTGAGCGGAGATTCAACTACATACGAGATGAAGTTGAAAAGGGAAAGATATGTATTCGCAAAGTTCACACGGATCAAAACGTTGCGGATCCTCTCACGAAGCTCCTTGAAAAGGCAAAGCATGAAGGTCATACTTGTGCCATGGGACTTCGATATTCTAGTGATTGGATTTGATCTGTAAATTTTGTATTTGGATATGTGGAACTTTCTATTTTTTGAATAAAGTTATTTGGTTATAATGTTTCAAATAATATTCCATTTTAGCATGTTTAATCCATGAGTAAAATGTTTACTCTAAATGTCCGTAGTCGTTCATACTTGTGGGAACAAGTTTGAAGGTAAGACTATTATGAACTTGGATTGGTTGATATTCATAAGGATGAATATAGAGCAATGGGTTGCTACCAAAGTTCATAGATATTTGTGGGATACAAATATTGGACTAACCCGCATCTCAAATTTTACTACATGGAATCTTATTGATTGATCATAAGTAATTTTGAGTAAAGGCGAATATCATTTGGTATCCTCCGACCTGAGATACATATTGGGTTTTGATATTCACCAAGTGTTACACCTTGAGCTTCTTCTTCACTATCCTGAAATAGTGGAAAGTACATAAGGGTATATTCAGGTATGACACGAGGTGTCTGTGAGAAACATATGTAGTCAAGATGAATTTGTTCCTCTTATTCGTTGAGAGTTAGATGTCTAAGGCCTGATAAGTTAAATCAACAAGAAATGATCATTCTGTGTTCTTGGATTTAACATGACATCTGAAACAAAGGATAGATGTTTGATTCACCTAGATCATTTCAAGTAGGGTACTTGAAAGAGATGATGTTATTGAATGGCTACAAGTCATGCGTATTAAGGGTAGTGAACCGTTGTTAGGCGGTATTTACTGCTTACATCAATCTTCTATGAATCTTGGGCAAGTGGGAGATTGTTGGATTCTGTGTGCCCAAGACACTTAGAATATTGATGTGGTTAGTACGTTATGATCCAAGTCGGGTTATACCCAATAACAAGTTTGGCAAACACCAATTAAATATTTAATTGATGATGTGATCATGCAATTAAATATTACACCAATTTAGAAAATGGGTTTTCTAAATAAGTTGCATGTGAGTGGGAACAACTTATTAGGATAATTTGTTCAAACAATATATTATTTGAAGTGTTGTTTAAATTAGTTAAATGACATCAAATAATAGTGGGAATTACAACTTATAAATTAATGGTTAATTGTATAAGTATGTAAATACATATATATATATTGTACATACAATTTATTATATGTCTAGTTCACAAGACATGTTAATGTGTGATAATCAAATGGAAGGGTTTTTTTTTTAATGGAGTTTCGGCCGCCCTCCCTTGGTTCCCCATTGGACCAAACTTGCTTTGGACACCCACACACTTAATTCTTGTCTTGAACACTCCACAAGTGTGTACCACAGATTTTTACATGCAAGGCTGCTCTCTCTCTCTCTCTCTCAATCTTACGGTTCTAACAAGAAAGGGGAAGAGTTTTGAGGCCGATTTTGGGTGATTCTACCTAACAAGAAAGGGTGTTGCCATCAAGCTTCGGGTATACTAGCTTGAGGAGTCCTCCATTGGAGTCTTGGCCAAAAGAACAAGCATCAAAACCCCATTTTGGTCGACATTTGCTGCTGGAACAAGGTAGTTGTCACAGCTTGTTCTAGCTGTGATTTTATGTACGGTTTTGTATGTTCTTAGCTTGTTTCATTCACATACATGATCCTTTTGTTTGGGTTTGCATTTCTACAATTGAATGGACACTAAGAACATGAAATATTCAGCTTATAAATTGGTTTTAAAGCTATATATATGTCCGCTGCGTTTTCTGGAAGTTTAAATGGTTAAACATTGATTTTGTGTTCTTGCAAACCCTTCAAGTCCAACTATGCACTTTTTGTTTTAAGGATTAACTTCTACTTCTAAAACTGCCTTTTGTTTCTTAGTGTCCTCTAGGGAGTTAAGATAGTACCTAATGTCATTATCTTGGTTAATGAAACTACTTTTGTTTCCCTAAGGTGTTTGTTCAAAAAGTCTATCTTTTCTTATAACTATGCTCATTTGTTTTAAAACTCTGTTAGCTTCAGTGCATAGCTCTAAGTCCTTTACTAAGTTATCATTATGATCTAATAACCTAGCAAATTTTAAATCAATGCTTTCTCTAAATTTATTACAATCAGAACAAGCATGATTATTAAACAGTTGGTCAGTAGTACTTACCTGAGCGGTTTTGGAAGAATCAGCCATCAATGCAGAATCTGGTGGTTCTGGAGCTAGTGATTCTGACGTTGTAGTGGTTTTCCCGTCTTCAGGCAGGTAGGAGACCACCGGTGCAGTTTCTTCTGATGTTGACATTGCAAGTTCGACTGCTATATCTCCTTCACTGGCGTAATCGTCATCTATATCTTCCACAATAGCGATGTTTGATTCTCCCGGTGAGACAAACCGAAAGCTCCAGTCCTGTCCTTCATCCTTGTTTGCTATCAAAGCTTTAGGATCCTTGCTTGATGAAGTAGGACTGCTAGTGGGTTTCTTTTGACGATTAAAGGAGGAGAAGGATTCCCATTGCCAGTCTTCTTTGGTTTCACGCACTCCCTTTTGAAGTGCCCTTTCTCACCACACTTGAAGCATGTCACCTTTGATTTATCGAAGCCAAAGGTTGTGTCCTTAGTTGCAACCAAGTCCTGCTCAGTCTTTTTGACAAACTTCTTAGCTCGTCGAACATCACTCGCTAAGGACCACATAATATCCATCTGTTCCAACTCCGTCTCGTCCACCTACTCGTAGTCCTCTTCATCCAGATGACAGTACCCATCTTCCCAGCAATTAGTCCATCATAAGAGTGGACTACAACAGCTAAAAGATCAATGTGCTCTTTCGCCACCTCAATTGTCACATTTCCAAAGTTTTTGGTCTTCAGCTTTGCTGCATTGGCTTCGGGTATCATATGTTGGGTATGAGATGACCCTGACGTTTCTGTCCACGAAGTAAAAGCTTGAGCTGGACCAGCTGAGCTTGACACAAAGGCAGTCTGCAGTGGTGCTCCAGATGTCTTGGCCTGAGGAGTCGCGTTGTAAAGCATAGGATTCTGGTCATAGTTAGACTTTTGGGCTTTATACTTCATCCTTAGCTCTTCCTCTCATAGTTTCAGAATGAAGTCATTGATATCTAACTTCGTTAGCATACCATTCTGTCTGAGATTTGAGACAAAGGAAGCCCATTTCTCCGTAGTCCATAAGCAAAGTTGGACACTTTATCTTCCATCAATTTCGTTACCCCATGAGTGTGCATCTCACTCATCAAGTGATAGAATCTGTGATCACATCATCCAGGCTTTCCATACCCATTGAAGAGAAGTTGTCAACTCCTTCTTCAAAGCCTTAGCCTTTATGGCCTTGAGTGATGCATTCCCCTCATACCTTTTTTCCGATGCATTCCATAATTTCCTTGCTTGTGTATACTCCGAGTATTGATGGAAGATATCCTTCGGAATAGACTGTGTAAGCAAAGCATATACTTTCTTTTCAGCATTGTTTTGCATTTTGTCCATCAGTCATGCCACTAAGTGTAAGTTTGACACCATCAGCTCCTACGGCATGTTGTACCCCATCTCTATAGCTTCCCATAGATTAGTATCTGCTCCACTTAAGTAGATTTCAAACGTTGCTTCCATTATGGGTTTTCATCCAACGTGATGAGCTTTGGGGTTTACTATGATTCCCCACTTCGTTCTCCAGTAGCAGTAGGTTCTGTATACGTGAGTCTCTTCCTGCTGTAAATGCTGAATATTGGTCATCCATTTCACTTAACTTTAATTTTAAAACTAACTATTTTATAGTGCGAATGAAGGTAGGCGATTGAACTATTCGGGCGATTAAACTATGCGGATGGTTCAATCGTGCGACTGAGCTAATGCGGATGAGTCAGTCGCCGAATGAACTAATGCGGTTGAATAGTCCGAATAGAGTTCTCAGTCATACGAATGAACGAATGAGTCCAATCGTGCGTATGGGGTATGCGAATGAGTTCAGTCGTGTGATTGAGTCAATCATGCGACTGAGGCTGCTGGAATTCGAAAATTTCTAGGTTTAACGTGGTTTGGCTGCAATAACTCAAATTTTCACTAACCCTAATTGTCGTATGCTGGAAGAACTGAACTTTATGACCAGGAGACGTCTATGACACCGTTTGACACAAAACGATTGCGTTTTTAGTGAAAAAACACAATTTTTGTATCAAAAATGATTGAATCACACGTAATCAAGAGCCAAAGCTCAGATACCACTTGTTAGGGATCGTGTATTGAATGAAATACTAATTGATTAACGTGTATACTTAATCAAATAGTGCGGAATCCTATTTGACTGGCGATCCAATCAGTGAGAACGCACGTAGAAACAATTATGTATTGAATCTAATGTTAAGAATTGATTAGAAATCGATCTACTGCGATCTATGAACTTGTAGTATGATCTTAGAGGTCTCTGGACGGCTAGGTATGTCTGGAGTCGAAGTGTGTTTAATGCTTATGTTTTTCCATGAATTAGGTGTATTTGTAGGTTTAGGTTTCTCATTCAGGCGACTGAACCATTAGCATGGTTCAGTCATGCGATTGAGTTATGCGGTTGATCCATTCGCACGACTGAGTGTTCAGTCGTGCGACTGAGCCAATCTCATGTTACAATCATACGACTGATCCAGTCTCCTGGCTTAGTCATGCGACTGAGTCATTCACATGAAGTTGTTCAGGCGTATGAACCATTTAGGCGCATGGACACTTAGTCGCATGGCCATTTGGACGCATGACCACTGTTGGGGCGCATGGTCCATTCGGATGCATGAGAATGTCATTTTACTATGTTTGAATGTATTCAATATTATTACATTATTTATACTAGTTCAAACGACCACAAACCTATATAGTCAATTCAATATGCGTTAAACAACTTATTAATGAAATATTAAACATGATAAGGATAACCAAACTTTTGCATTTCATTAAGTACCCAACCATTACATATGTGTAAGACACTACAAACATATAACATTAAGATCAGAAACTAGGGAGACATGTATCTACATAACTTATGTTGTTGGTGAGAACTGTGTCAAAGAGTAAAACTGCTCAAACAGAAGATAGGTTATGTGCCTCTCTGCTGTGCGGTGGCATTGACCTGAGTATAAGCATAACCTATATATTCTAGATTTCATTGTTGTTTGCTGCCTCTCTACTGTGCGGTGGCACTAACCTGAAGCTTGGTTTCTCTCTGAAAGTTCTAAGAATAGTTTCTTCTTGAAAACTACCCTAAGACCGCTCAAAAATCTCCTGAGGAATGTTGATTACCATATAAGTGTGGGATCCACAAATGCTTGTTGAAATAATCAAACCTTAAACTTTCACCAATCTGTGTCAAAAGTCTATGTATGGGTTTAAGAGGACCAGTATACTGACAATCATCATGACTGCAATTCATAAAAGTCCAAATGAAGGTGGGATCTAATAGTACTAGTATGATTTCCTAAACTCGCTAATGACTCTAGATGAAAAACAAGAATTGAGCATCAAAAGGTATTGATAACATGTCCCAAATGATTTGACTTGCTTGTATGATTCCAAATTTAATTGGTCCAGTTATGGTCAAAATAAATTGAAGCTGCAATTCTGGAACCGAATCCATTAGATTTCTATCTTAGGATTTATACATCACACAAAAAGTCAAAAACAAGTTTAATTTTGTATTTAAGTTTAAGTCTTTTTCTTTGTTTAAATTTAGTCAAATTTAGTTTGTTTGATATCGGACTACGTCATGGAATTCAATAAGGGATTTAATCATCTAAAAGGGTCACGTCTGAGGTGACCACATGTGTTTTCAATGGTAAAATCAGTCACATCTGAGGTGATAAATTGTTTAAAAGGATCACGTCTGAGGTGGTCAAAAGTTTTTTAAGTTAAAATGATCATGTCTGAGATGATCAAATGCTCATAAAGTTTAATCAAAAGTTAAAAAGGGTTATGTGAGAAATGGTCATAAAGTCAAAATCATGAGTATGATCCAATCGCAAGACTGGACCATGAGTATGGACCAACCGTACGAATGGACTATACTCATGCACTAAACAGCCGAATGACACATGAGTATGAACCATTCACCCAAATGGCTTATCAGAATGAGCCATTCGACCGAATGGAAATGTGCGAATGAGTCAGTCGCCCGACTGAAATCCAGTCGGCCGACTGAATGTGATTGACTGAGCCAATCACACGACTGAGGTCCATTTGCTCGAATGAACTGGGCAAATAGGTCCAGTTGGCCGATTGAAATCAGATTTAGTATAAATAGGGCCACAGTCGATCGCATTCAACTTATCACCCCCTAATTGCTCTCATATCACACAGCCTACCGTTACTCTGCCAAATTTTCATCTGGCCCAAATTGCTTGATTATTCGCATATTCTAACCTTCGTTAATGATTATACAGGTGAAATGTGGTGTGATGATGCCAAAAACTCATTCGATTACAATCAAAAATCAAAAAATTGGCCCTAACAAGACACGAGACCTTAAATGGATTAATAACCTAACTAAACCGAGTAAAATGTTGAAATTAAAGTTATTAGGTTATTAGTATAGTGATTGCTAGTCTTAAGAAGCATTACACGACGTCTAATTTCAAGAATTGGTTAAAAGACGAATCAGAGTCGACCGAACAGTGGGTCATGCGACTGGACGCCAGGATGAACTCCAATAGCACGATTGAGCTGGTCGAATGGCTCAATCGACTGAATGGATCATACGAATGAGTTCAGTCGGCCGACTGAACCAATCACAGGCTCAATCAACCAATTGAACTCAGTCGCCTGCTAAGTCACCCGACTGTATCCAGTCGCATGCCAAGTCAACCGACTGAACACAGTCGCATGGTTTAATCGTATGAATGAGCCAGATTGAATTCAACCAAGTTAACTAGAACTTATTTGTGTCATGTGGTTAGCTAATGTTTATGTGTTTTGTGTTACAGATTGATGGCGGACAGGAGGTCCATCAACCCCAAGCACAACATCTATGCTCACCTAGATTCTACGACTCGGAATGGTGCCGAGTTTGCAAGGATCATCACTTTCCTTAAGCGATCCAGGATCCACAAGGTGATATCTACACCATGCACTCCCTACAGGTCTATACAACAGGCCTTCTAGGAGGGTTCATCGGTTGATCGATCATGTGAGCTGTACAACATAAAGAGTTCTATCTTTGGGATGGATATAGAGATCACTGCTAAGGACATTCAGCGTGTACTTGGATTGGATGATGATGCAGAGCACCCCACCAGACTTCCCCGCTAATGGGGAGAGGGTGCTTCTTGAGGATGAAGCACGCTAGGGATATCAATGTAGGGGTGCTCAACAAGAGCAACCTGTGTCCCAAGTACAAGTACTTGCCACATGTCATCCTTAAGTGCTTGGTGTCACGAAGGGGTGGGTTCGATGACCTTTCAGACCAGATCCAAAATGCCTACATGGCACTGGTACTGAACCACCCTTTCAGCTTTTCTAGCATGATCTTCTCTTACCTGTTAGAGAACTTGGAGGCGAAGGGCAAAGAGGTTTCTGCATGTACCCTAGGTTTTACAAATGATCTTTGATGAGAAGCTGCCCACACTGCCCAAGGAGAGCCACGACGCTGTGTCGTTGGAGATTATGGATGATACGACACTGGGTCGTATGAAGTTTACCGGGGAAAGCAGGCCAAACCCCCGGTAAAGAGACTCATCAGCCATCTGGCCAAGGTGGACTATGTGGCGTCGGGGAGGCATAAATGGTGTCACGTAGACAGTGATTCGGATGTCGAGCAGCTGGAGCTCCCTAAATATGACTTCGACGACGACGACAGCGGTGATGGTGGAGATGCAAGGCCCACTCAACTAAGGGCCCCCATTGCTGATATTGCATCACCAGCATCCACCCAAGGTGGAACAAAGGATGTAGGGTTGCATCAGGACTTTTGTCTTGATGATGAGGAGGAGATGGACGAGGATCCCCTAACTCGTACTGTGGGGAGCCGAGTGGTTGCCACCGACCGAGGTATTCGGGAGGTTGGAGGACGCCCTGGCTAGTCGGGGGAGGCTGACACTGATCCTACTTATGCCCCGATCAGTCCAGTAGTGTTCCATGGGGAGCATCCACCTCAAGGGGCTCGTGGATGAAAAGGATGGCTCAGTCCCACGGGTTGAAGAAGAAGAGGAGGAGGATGACCTTCATCACCACCACCACTACTACCACCACTTCCACCACTTCACCTAATACCACCACTACCACCATTCCATCCATTACCTTATCTACCACCTCACACACCACTACCATAACCACTCCACTACCACCTTCATCTATACCACCCCCAATCTTCACCACTCCACCACCACCTTCATCTATACCACCCCCAATCTTTACCATTCCACCACCACCTTCATCTATACCACCCTCAATCTTCACCACTACCACCACCACCACCACTAGCAACCGTGTAGGACCGTCATCTTACCCCTCCTATCCATCTGGATCCTCTGTACCTCCTAGTGGGGTAGAGTAATAGCTCTCGGCACTTAACCATATGGTGTTGAAGCTGTTGGCAGCCGATGACGAGAGACTGTCCAAATTTGTCAACTAGTAGATCTTACTGCTGTACAATCTCAGCAGATATCTCAGCAGGCTCAGCTGATTGAGCAGCAGGCACAATAGATTGTTGCACAGAGCTCGGAGATGTCCCAACTCCAGGAGCAACATGTGCAATAAGCCAAAAGGAAAAAGGAGTTGGAGACTACCACAAAACCATCATGCTGAGGCTTAAGGATCAAAAGAGGAGCCACTAAGATCAGAGAGGGAGATGGATATGATGGTGATGATGATGACAGTGATGATGATGATGGTGATGATCAAGGAGAGGATACTGATGCTGGTGATGATGTTGATGATGATGATGATGATGATGATGATGATGATGATGATGGAGATGATGATCCTTCTGCTGCGGGTGCCACATCTGCAAGTGAAAGGAGGACCTAGAGAGCTCAGGATCAAGGTGCCTCCACTTCAGCCCCGTCAGCAGAGGAGCACATGATACAAGACAAGAGTAATGCTTAGTTATTTATTTTATTTAAGTCATGTGTATTTGAATCTTGTATCAAATTAATGTAATTAATGTTTATATTTATTGTTGATGTTTACTGCTTTGATTGTTGAACTAATGGTGGATGTGTTACATGTTTTTAATTCAAGCAGATCCAAACTATCAAAGATATGAATATGATGTTGCTCCCCTCCAACAGATCAAGACTCAACGCACAATGATTCTTGATCTGCAAGGTATAGTCAGGAGATCAGTGAATTACACTCCTGGGGAAGGAGAGATAATTCATGATCTCATAGACGAGCAACTTGCTGAAATATTCCGACTCAATCCAGATGAGATTGTGAAAGACGATCCAACAGTCCATGTGGAAAGTGATGACAAGCTCAACGATGTTGATGAGATCGAGATCGAAGATGTCACGGACCAACACTATCCAGAGTACACTAACATTGAGGGTAATGTCGTTCCCAATCTGGGAGACAACCTTGTTAGTGAAACTTTTGAGACTCTGGATAGAATGGAAGAAGAGTCTAATAAAAAAGAAGATACAGCCCAAGCCTCGAAAGCTGAAGTCAATATCAAAAAGGCTGAGTGGGCTGCATGCTTTGAAGAAATACAAGCACAACACAGTGCTTCAACCTCAACTGTCTACACCAAGCTGTACAAAGTGAAGAAACATCAAAAGGTGTCCGGCAAAATCATAGCATGGGCGTATTTTGAAGATCTCAACGTTTATGCATTTAAACGTGAGAAAGGGATTGAGTACTTCAGGTTCCCACATTACCTAAAGACTCTTCCTGGATTTGAGCTAAACTAGTTAGCAAAGTTAAAAATATGCTAACCCACAGAAAATGTCAGGCTGGTTTGAGACTGCTCTTAAAAGAAAGTACCACACCAGATAGGTCAACTTCAAACCTCAAAAACCAATGAGGTATATCATATGGTCTGAGGTTGATGCCATTACTGGAAAACCTAAAATAGTGCTGAAGTGGAGTCCTCCGCGCATAATGTCTAAGATCCCTCTACGGGAAATGCCACAGGACTTCACTCCACACTTCAAATGGTGGTACTATGATTGGAGGACATGAGAGGTAGTCATAGTTTTGCATAAGAATGGTGTAATGGAAACCATAGGGGTGTTTGACCCAATGTGGCTTACAAACTTGTCTACAGATGATGTTTATACATTATACAAGTGGCCAGTATTCTATGACTCTCAAGATATTGTACAAGCTCTACAATTTCAGAACGTTATAAGACTTTGTTTTGCTTTTGAGATACACGCCGGAGTCACTAGAGAAGAGAAGTACAGGAAGTTTGAGGAACTCATGAAGGATGTAAGACATTAGACGAAACTAGGTCCAAGGGGGAGTTTGTAGATACATGTGTCCCTAGTTTCTGAACTTAATGTAATATGTTTGTATTGTCTCACACATATGTAATTGTACGGGTACTTAAGGAAATAAAATATGTGGTTGTGCTTATATAATGTTGAATATTTCATTGGTTGGTATGTGATAACGCTTATTGACTTAAGTATATAGGTTGTGGTTGTTTGAATAATATCTAAATCAATTAATGACTATGAAACATATTCAAACTTAATCACGGGAAGTTCTCATGCGATTGGCCCATGCTAATGGACCATACGCATGAACTTCATGCTAATGAACTAGTCGTACGAATGAACCAGGAGACCGGACCCATCGCATGATTGAAACATGAGATTGGCTCAGTCGCACGACTGAACACTTAGTCATGCGAATGGATCAACTACATGACTCAATCGCACGACTGAACCATGTAAATGATCCCATCGCACGATTAAGAAACCTTAACCTATAAATACCACTTAAATCGTGGAAAAACATTACACTTTGAATATTTCGATACCCATACGTACCCTAGCCGTCCAGAGTCCTCTCATGACCTGTTCCAACTTCAAAGATCGTAGTAGATCAAGTGCTAATCATTCTTAACGTTTAGATTCAATCTTTAATTGATTCTACATGTGTTCTCACTCATTGGATCGCCAATCAAATAGGATTCCACACTATTTGATTCGGTATACTCGTAAATCTGTTAGTATTCGTCAAGTACACGATCCTAACAGTTCATTTTTAAACATCTCAAACACACACAAGCTTTGAATATTTTTGCATCATCCTTTCTCATCCAAATATTTATTTTGATAAACTTTTTATCATACTCCACCTAAACTTTTAAGTTTCCAAACTTAGAAGTTCATAAAAGTTGAGAGTTGAAGTAAAACCATTCATTATTAACATGCTTGAACACAAAAAAATCATGTAAAAATCAAAATAAAGTAGAATAAAATTCTACACATTGAATTATATACCCGCAGTGAGATCATATCAGATAATAATTAGCACATTGAAATAAAAAAAAATTTGAATAGTCATAGATAGTGATTAAATCCTGATCAAGTGTGTTCCAGGTCAGTGTTCCTGATGGTCTACGGATAGTATATATATTTGATATGGTTTATTGCACAGATTCAGTTTTAATCGGTTGTTACTAATACTAAACCACACACACAAAAGGCAGTGTACCTGTCGTGTGGTAATATAGTGTCGATAAGAACCGAGTATCAATCCGTGGACACACCTAGCCTACTCAACAAACTTGATGTTTGACTATCAGATTTGGTTTTTGTTAAAGAAAGAGATATTTTGTATTGGAAAGATTTTTTTCAGGGTTTAAAAGTAAACAGTAATAAAAAGAAAGTAAAATAAGAATTGAAGCGTTTGGATTTAAAATCAGGGAATAAAAGTTATCATCCTAATTAGAATCCTCTAATGTAATTGTGATGAATTGGTGAGGTGATGTGATTATGTTAATGTTTATAAAGATGAGCCGGCACGATTTCTCCACTATCCTGCTGCCGTAGTGACTTGATCTTGCCAGGCTGATTTTACTGCTCAGATCAAAGCCTAGTAATGTAGGTAAATCTTTTGTGTCCTATTTGACATACGATTTCTGAAAACATAATTTATGTTAAAAAGAGAGTTGATCAGGTTCCTTCCTAACATACCATTAATTTTAGAAAACCGTAACAATTATTGAAGTTTCCGAACTAATAAAAGGGAACCCGCAAATGATCAGAAAGTTAAAGTGATATGATTTTTAATAACCATTTCTAGTTCATTAGCCCTGGATTTATTATGAAGACCGGTTTCGCGAATGAAAGTTAATCATACGGTTGTCAACCTTGTATGACAATTACAATCACAAACCATAAAGTTATAACTTCCTGTTCAAATGTAGATGCTACCCATCAATAGTTTTCCCAAGACCACCATAACATTGACATAATACTTATCACACCATTAGTTCATCACAAATTACATAAGTTTCATCCGATTAGGATGATAAATAGAGTTTAGCTCATGATGAGCTTTAACATAACAACGGATAACAAAGAAGATAGATAAGTGATCATCGGTGAAATGGAACAATCAAACCGATAATCCACAATGGATGACGTTTAGGTGATCCCAAGCTTCTTCCAAGTGTTGTATGCACCTCCTAAGCCAGCGAATGATCTTGACGTCTTGATTCCCGAGAGAATTCAGTAGAGTAACTCTCCCACCAAGCTTGCCAAAAATGGTGAGCTTAGGCTTCTATTTATAGGCTTTCCGAGTGTTTAAGCACGACCCCGTGCCTAAAAGACACGGCCTGTGCTAGTACAATGCTTACGAAAGTTGGTCGGCTCGTACGTGCAGGTTATGTCGGCACGGCCCCGTGCTAAATGGGGCACGACCCCGTGTTGGTGGTGGGGCACGGCCCCGTGCCTTATGGGGCACGACCCTGTGTCTACTTTTAGGGGACAGCACTTTTTGTCCTGCCGGATGTCCAAGCACGGGGGTGTGTTAATTTAGCACGGGGGTGTGTTTCTGGCAAGGCATGGGGGCGTGCTTAATGAGGCACGGCCCCATGCTTGGAGTCCAAAGCTCAGATTGCTTCAATTTCTTTTTAAATATGCTCCTTTTGTCCATCTTGCGCTTTTAAACACCTGAAAACACAATTTAACACTTTTAAGTACATTTTCATCATTTTAAGGAAGATATTAAGGAATAATTGATGTGCTTTTGATAGGATTTTTATGTATAATTGGAGTACCCTAGTCGTCCAGAGACCTCTCATAACCTGTTCCAACTTCAAAGATGGTAGTAGATCGATTGCTAATCATTCTTAACGTTTAGATTCAATCTTTAATTGATTCTACGTGCGTTCTCACTGATTGGATCGCCAATCAAATAGGATTCCACACTATTTGATTCAGTATACTCGTAAATCTGTTAGTATTCGTCAAGTACACGATCCTAACAGTTCATTTTAAACATCTCAAACACACACAAGCTTTGAATATTTTTGCATCATCCTTTCACATCCAAATATTTATTTTGATAAACTTTTTATCATACTCCACCTAAACTTTTAAGTTTCCAAACTTAGAAGTTCATAAAAGTTGAGAGTTGAAGTAAAACCATTCATTATTAACATGCTTGAACACAAAAAAATCATGTAAAAATCAAAATAAAGTAGAATAAAATTCTACACATTGAATTATATGCCTGCAGTGAGATCATATCAGATAATAATTAGCACATTGAAATAAAAAAAAATTTGAATAGTCATAGATAGTGATTAAATCCTGATCATATTAAGGTTGGATTAGATATGACATTATGTAATCCACACTTAGACTTAGAGAGTTCAACCCTCTTCAAGGTAAGCAAATAAGCACTTTTACTCAACTTAAAAAGCTGTCATATATGTATACCAGATCTCATGTTTAGGTAAATGAGAGAATCATTATGGTAAACCAGTTGATAATGCCCAAGAAAATCACCATGGACAAGCCATTTGGTAATCTCCGAATCCATTTCATAAATAAATAGATAGAGATGATTCATAAGAATCATAGGACATCCATTTTGGACTTTAGAAAGGATTGTGCACATTGGCATCTTTTGCATCAGGTGAGAATATCCAAGTTTGTGATGACTTACAACAGAGGATATCTCGTCACTTCAGGTCTATGATGAATCATAACAAAGAACTGTATAGATGCAGTAAACATGTGTGATCGTACCACATAATATGTCAAGGTGTTAGATTGTGACTTTACAAGCAACCAATCAGAAAAGTCAAGACAACTCTTAGTACTAAGATGGACACACACAATACATAGATGATTTAGTTCAATCACAATAATCTACTTTTTCTGTATAATTACATGATCTTACCTGCAAATCATATCTGATCATGTCAGACTTTATTAGCGAGTGAAGTATGCCATTGATTAAACTGATGTACTATTATTTTCCACAAATTGCAAAGGTAGATATAATCCTAACACTTACAACTACTAAACTATTATTTTTTGTATTTTCATTTTATAATTTTCTTTTTGTTTTTGCATGTTCTGATGTTGTATTTTCTTTTTCATTTAACACACACACAATATACATAATCAGGTAGTTAACATAAATATCTTAACTTTGATTTGTTTAAGAAAATGAGGGAGGGTTATTATGATTTTGAAAGAGAAAAATCAATTTTCAATATGATTAATAAGACCAATTGACTCAACTAAGTATTCAAACCTTCCTTGTAGGAAAAAAAGGTAAACAAGTCAACCAATTGTTTTTCTGTTGAAATCTGAATCAAAATGATTAAACCTTTTTCAGAGTTGTCTCTGAGAAAATGATATCAAATCTCGATATGTTTTGTTTTAGAATGTTAGACAGAATTAGCAGTAATAAACATAGCAAAGTGTTATTAATGTAAATAGGAGTTTTAATAAAATTGAACCCGTAATCCAGTAATTGATTTTGAAACCAGAGTATTTGAGAACATCCTGCTGAGGTAGCAATGTAATTAGCTTATGCAGTTCAGATTGAGACGTTTGTCTATTTCTTACATTGCCATGAGACTAATCGAGGACGTAAAAATGACAACCACCCAAGGTAGATTTTCAATCTTGACAACATCCCCCATAATCACTATCAGTATATCCATATAAGTCAAAGTTTCCTTCATAAGGATACCATAACCCTAGGGATGGTTTTCCTTTTAGATATCTAAATATGCGTTTGACAGCGATAAGGTGAGATTCCTTCGGGTCTGATTGATACCTGGCACAAACCCAAACATCATACATTATGTCAGGTCTAGATGTAGTTAAGTACATTACAGCTCCAATCATAGATCTATATAATGTTTGGTCTATTGATTTTCCTTTGGGATCAGGATCAATCTTGGTGTTTATGTGAGTTGGAGTTCTAATAGATGTAGAATGATGGTCTTGTTAGTAGTCTCCAACTCCTCTATCCTTTTTGCTGGAAGGACATGCTACTCCCGGAGTTGGGACATCTCTGCATGTTGAGCATCCATCTGCTGTGTCTGCTGAGATATCTGCAGAGCTTGAGCAGTAGTAAGGTCTACTAGCTATCGCAACTGAGCAGTCTTCTCTTCGTCTGCAGCCAACAGCCTCAGCACCATACGGTTGAGTGCTCAGAGCTATTCCTCTATCCTACTACGAGGTAGAGGTGATCCTGATGTGTAGGAGGGGAATGATGGTGGTACATCATCGTGACTAATGGTGGTGGTGGGGGCTATGGTATGGATTGGGGGGTATAACTGGTGGAGGTGTGGCTGTAGTAGTGGAGGGTGGAGGTGTGGTGGTGATAGTGGGTGGTATGGTAGTGGTGGTAGCTGTGATGGTGGTAGTGGGTGGAGTAGTGGTGGTAGCTGTGATGGTGGTAGTGGGTGGAGTAGTGGTGGTGGTAGTGATGAAGGTGAGTCATCTCTTCTTCTTCTTCATGTCGTGGGGCTGAGCCATCCTCTTCTTCCTCGATCCTGTCGAGGAGGATGCTCCCCCTAGAACACGGCTTGGCTGATCGGGAGCATATGTTGGATCAATGTCAGCCTATCCCGACCTGCCGCCCACAGTCCGAGTCGACGGCTCCTCATCTGACGCCTCCTCCTCACAAGGTATGAAATCCTTGTGGAATCCAGCAGTGTCAACTCCATCTCCAGCAGGGGCAGATGTTGAAAATGCTATATCAGCTATGGGACCTCGTGGTTGAGTGGGCCCTGCATCTCCAGCATCACCACGGTCATCGTCATCGGAGTCGTTCTTCGGGAGCTGTAACTGCTCATCATCTGAGTCACTATCTACGTGACGCCACTTACGCCTGCCTGGCGCCACGTAGTTCTCCTTAGCTAAATGGCCTATAAGTCTCTTTACCTGGGGCTGGACCTGCTTTCCCCGGTAAACTTTCATACGACCCAATGTCATATCATCCATAATCTCTAAAGCCACCGCATCGTGGCTCTCTTTTGGAAGCGAGGGCAACTTCTCATCAAATATCATCTGTAAGAACCTAGGGTACATGCAGAAACCCTCTTTGCCTTTTGTCTCCAGGTTCTCTATGAGGTAGGAGAAGATCATGCTCGAAAAGCTGAAGGGTTGGTTTAGCACCACTGCCACGTAGGCATTTTGTATCTGGTCTGAGAGGTCGTCGAACCCACCCATTCTGGAAGCTATGCACTTCAGAATGATGTGTGCCAAGTACTTATACTAGGGGCACATGTTGCTCTTGTTGAGCACACTTGAGTTTATGTCCCTAGAGTACTTTATCCTCAAAAAACAACCTCTCACCGTTAGTGGGTGAAGCTTGGTGGGGTGGCCAGCATCATCTCCCAACCCAAGTACACGCTGAATGTCTTCAGCTATAATCTCTATGTCCATACCAAAGATGGAGCTCCGAGTGTTGTATGGCTCTCGTGATCTATCAACAAATGCATTGTCCCAGAAGGCCTGTTGTATAGACCTATAGGGAGTGCATGGAGTAGAGATAGCCTTATGGATCCTTGATCTCTTGAGAAAAGTGATGATCTATGCAAACTCGGCACCATTCTGAGTTGTGTGGTCTAAATGGGCATAGATATTGTGCTTGGGGTTGATAGATCATCTATCAGCCATCGATCTGCAACACAAGCGAAATAGATATTAGATAATCACACAATACAAGTCAGTCTTAATTAACTTGGTTGATTTCAGCCTGGTTCAATCATGTGATTGAACTATGCGACTGTGTTCAATCGGTTGTCTTATGATGCGACTGGACTCATTCAGGTGAATGAACAGGTGACTGAATTCAATCGGTTTGCTAAACCTACGATTGGTTCAGTCGGCCGACTGAGCTCATTCGTATGATACATTCGGCCGATTGAGCTATTCGGCCAGCTCAATCGTGCGATTGGAGTTCATCCAGACGACCAGTTGCATGACCCACTGTTCGGTCGACTTAGGTTCGAATCTTGACCAATTCATGAATTTAAACACTGTGTAATAGCTATGTAGACTCACAATCACATAACTAATAACCTAAAACCGTCAATTTTAATATTTTACTTGGTTTAAGTAGGTCATTATCCCATTTAGTGGTTCGGTTCTTGTTTCACTCGAGCATCACAAATTAGGGCACCATTTCTCCTGATTTCTGTAAGATTTCTTTGTATTATACCTGTATAATCACACACAATCGTCAAAAAGTCAATAGAAGTATGAAATCTTGGTCTGTTGAAAATTTGGCAGAGTAATGGTAGGCTATGCGAAATAAGAGCGATTAAGGGGTGATGAGTTGAATGCGATCGACTGGGCCCTATTTATACTGAATCTGAGTTGAATCGGCTGACTGGACTCATTCGCTTAGTTCATTCGGGCGAATGGACCTTAGTCAGGCGATTGGCTCAGTCGATCACTTTCAGTAGGCCGACTGGAGTTCAGTCGGGCGACTGACTCATTCGCATACTCTTATTTAGTCGAATGGACCATTCTAATAAGCCATTCGGGTGAATGGTTCATACTCATGTCCATTCGGCTGTTTAATGCATGAGTATGGTCCATTCGTATGATTGGTCCATACTCATGGTCCATTCTTGTGAATGGGTCAGACTTATGAATTTGACGTTATAATCATTTCACTTTCTTTCTGTTCAACTTATGAATAAACGTTATGTGCATTTCATCATCTCAGAAATGACCATTTTACTTAGAGAAAAACCTTTGATCGCCTCAGACGTGATCCTTTTAAAACATTTTGTCACCTCAGACGTGACCCATTTTTTTAAAGCACGTGTGGTCACCTCAGACGTGACCTTTTAAAAGATAAGGTCCCTTATCAACTTCCATGACATAGTCCGATATTGAGCGAATTGAAATAGACTAACTTTGTACAGAAATAAAAGAAATAATATTGAAAACTTAAAACTAAAACATGTTTTTGTGTTTTTGTGAGGGTTAACTCCTAAGATGTAATTCTAAGGAATAATTTTTCTAAGAGAGCAGCCTCAATCATTTAAACCATACATGGACTAATTCAAGTTGGAATCATACATGATATTCAAATCATTCTGGACAAGTTATTTAAAAAACTTTGATGCTCTATTCTTGTTTTTCATCTGGAGTCAGTTAGCAAATCTAGGAAATCATGCTAGTACTCTCAGGTCCCCACACTGATTTGAACTTTCAAAAATTGTAGCGACAATGATTGTTAATATACTTGTCCTCTTAAATCCATACACAAACTTTCAACACAGTTTGGAAATCCTTTTGTCCCCAATTAGATGGTTCACCTTAGGCTTTGCCTAATATCATGAGCATAAACATGTAGCATACATGATATCAGGATGTGAGGCAGTGAGATACACGAGATATCCAATCATCCCTCGATAGATAGTTGCATCTACCAGATCACCATTCTCATCGGGTGCTACATCATGGTTTGTACCAAGTGGAGTGCCAGCCGTAGAAGCATTCTCCATGTCGAACCGACTGAAGATGTCACCTACATACTTGGTCTGATGTAGGAAAATCCCATTTGGTGTCTGATCCACCTGTAACCCGAGAAAGATTTTCATCTCTCCCATTGCACTCATCTCAAATTCCGCCTTCATTACTGCTTCAAACTCCTTACATAATTCTTTGCTTTTGGAACCAAAGATTATGTCATCGACATAGATCTATACTAGCAGTAAATCTCCATCTTTTTCTTTTATAAACAATGTACAGTCAATGACTCCCCTGCGAAAACCGTGTTTCCCAACGTGAGTCGAGAGTTTCTCATACCAGGCCCTCGATGCTTGATGAAGCCCATATAGTGCCTTGTCGAGTTTGTAAACTCTGTCCCACTGATATGGATCCTCAAATCCCTCGGGTTGACTCACGTACACTGTTTCTCTCATCTCACCATGAAGGAACGCACTCTTCACATCTAGTTGATAAACTTTGATTTTCATATAAGATGCATAGGCAAGGAAGATGCGGATTGCTTCCATCCGTGCCACTGGTGCAAACACTTCATTGTAGTCGATACCCTCAACTTGTCGAAAAACCTGAACAACAAGCCGATCTTTGTTTCTAATGATCACTCCCCGATTATCTTTCTTGCATTTCAAGACCCATTTGGTGCCGATGACTTTTGCACCTTTAGGTCTATCCACTAGAGTCCATACACCTAACTTCTTAAACTGAAGATGTTCTTCTTGCATGGCACTCACCCAAGCTTCATCATTTAGTTCTTCACTAACATACTTTGTCTCGAACTAAGACACAAAGCAGCGGTAGGCACCGTCGTGAAGGTATCCCTTTTCCATCACAGAGGCATAATCAGCTGAGTACAACTGATTTTTGGTCTGAACCCCTAATCTGACATCTCCAATCACATTATCCAATGGATGTTAGACATTTCGATGTGAGCTGGGAGTTGTTGGAACACTACCTCAGAATCAAGATTGTGAACATTTGGTTCTGGATCTGAGGCAATAGGAATTTGAGGTTCCGAAGTCCCAGATGCATCACTATGAGATGCTTGTGGACTTGTGGTAGGCGGAGCCTGTACATCCTGGTTGTTCTAGTCATTTTCTTCATCAGAAGAATAGTCACTCAGATCATGTGCTCCCCCTGAGTTGGTAGATGATTGACTTTGTGAACTGGATGGTATTGAATCTTGAGACGGTGTCGTCAAGACATCATACAGCATCTTATTTGCCAACTCGTCTTCTGAAGCAGAAAGAGGTATGTTGAAGGACTTGAAAAATCCATCATAGTCGAAGAAGTAAGTAGGCCCTTTTCTAGCAAGGGGTGTGATGTATCTCTGAACATCAACGTTACACCATACCTCTACTTGACCCATTGAGTTGTTGTAAACTCTCTTGTTCGGTATGTTGTATCCTAGAAAGATTCCTTCATCAACCTTCTCACTGAATTTTCCCTCCTGAGTGTTCTTCAGCAGGGTGCACGAAGCGCCAAACGGCTCGAGATACTCTAAGTTAGGTTTACGTCATTGTAGTAAGTCGTAGCATGTTTTTCCATGGCGTTTCACCACTAGAACTCAATTAAGCGTGTAACACACATTTGCCACTGCTTCATTCCAAAATTGAATAGGCAGTTTCGAGTCTGCCAGCATAATGCGTGCCGTCTCTATCAAGCTGCGGTTCTTCCGTTCAACAATGCCGTTCATCTGAGGGGTGTAGGCCTAGGTAAATTGATGTACAATTCCCTTTTCCTTGCAATAGGCCTCCATCCACTAATTCTTGAACTCGGTTCCGTTGTCTGAGCACACCTATCGTACCTTCAGCTTATATAGGGATTCAAGTGTAGTTACCAATTCCTTGAAGGATTCAAATGTTTTTGATTTGGATTTCAAATGCATTACCCAAGAGAATCTTGAGTAGTCATCAGTAACTATGTAGCAATACAAGTCACCTGCGATGCTTCTTGTACTGACTGGACCAAACAAATCCATGTGAAGGAGCTCAAGAGGACGTTCTATAGAATGAACTTTCTTTCCTTATGAGACTTCTTCGTCTGTTTGCCCTTTTTGCAAGCAACATAGAAATCCGGGAGTTGGAAGTTTTTGACATTTACTCCCCTCAGTAGATCATTCTGGACCAAGTGATTCATCTTCCTCTGATTTATGTGTCCCATTCTCCTATGCCAGGAGATGGAGTCCTTCCCAATAGCTTTGGACAAGAAGCACTGAACTTCATGATCCGTTGTGAAGGCCTTTGAGAGATCCAAAACATAAATCATTATATCTTGAAGCTGACAATAGGATTTGGTCCTCCGAGATCAAGTAGTCCTTCTTCAGAACGTAGCACTTCTTATTGTCAAAGACTACTTTGAATCCTTTATTACATATTTGAGAAACTAAAAGCAAGTTATTTTGTAGTTGTTGGACATAGTTTACGTTATCAAACTTAACTTTCTAATTTCCCACTTTCCCTTGATATGGTGTACGCGCCTTTGTTTCCAGCAAATGAAACATGCCCTCCTTTGATTTGTCTGACATTTAATAAGAGAGCTCTGTTCCCTATCATGTGCATGGATGCTCCGCTATCTACAATCCACGTGTTAGTCTCAGCACTATAGCGAACACCCTGCACACTCAATGAAAACATTAGCTCATGTTAGGAACCCAAGCCTTCACTAGCTTGGGTTTCCCCAGGCATCACACATCATAAACTCAACCCATTGACTATTTAAGGTTTAGGGAATCCCAGATTTCTGTTTGTTCTCATTTTCAGACACTGAGGCAGACTTTTCCTTCCATAAACCAACTTTGTGTAGGGCCTGTTTGTGATAAACAAAAGACTGGCTGATGGATTGAACTGTGGGTTTACTAACCCTTTTAGGAGGCGTCACTGAGTTCCTCTTAAAAGAGCTAGGTGTAGATGCTGAAAGTTCTACTTTCCTCCTCGGTGTCTGATAATAAGGACAATGAGACGCTATGTGACCATACTGTCCATAATTATAGCAGGATCGGCTTTCAACTTTACGGTTATATGTTTTGGTGGAGATGTAGATGTCACGCGGTCGACCTTATTGTGTTTAGATTGAGGCAATTCTTTATTAGATGTATAATTGGTTTTACAAACTTAATTGTTTTAACTGGTTTTACATCTTGTGTTTCTTGTTTACCTAGAATTTGGCATGACGCTCGTGATTGATTGGGTTTTATAGTCCTTTTGGGTTCTGATTTGACTTTGTTTGACCTTGAATTTAACTTAACCTTTTCAAACTCAATTTCTAAGTTAAGACAAGGCATCTTTCCTTTTGCCTTTGAAGTGGCCTCCTTTGACTTAGCGTCAGATTCATTTGATTTACTTACGGGATCTAGATTACTAACAAGAGGAGTGCACACCACGTGATCCTTGATGGGGTTGTTGTTAATCGGTTTACTTTTGGTGTTCATCAAGGTCTCAGGTAGTGGTGGAACCACTTTGTATCCCAATCCCTCCCTATTGTTTCTCTCTCTCACTAAGTGTTGGACAATGTGAGATGAGCTTGTCCAACTGTATAGTTTTTGTTTTAAGGAGTTGACTTCTACTTCTAAAACTGCTTTATGCTTCTTAGTGTCCTCTAGGGAGTTCAGATAATATCTTATGTCATTTGCTTGGTTAAAGGCAACTACCTCTGTTTCCCTAAGCTGTTTATTCAATAGGTCTATCTTTTCCTTATAACTGTGCTCGTTTTGTTTAAAACTCTATTAGCCTTAGTGCACAATTCTAGATCCTTTACTAAGATATCATTATGATCTAATAACCTAGCAAATTTCAAATCTATACTTTCTCTAAATTTATTGCATTCTAAACAAGCATGATTATTAAACAACTGGTTCAATAGTACTTACCTGCGATGTTGAAGAGGAATCAGCCATGAGTGTAGAATTTGTTGTTTCTGGTTTTGGTGATTCTGACATTGATGCAGATTTTTCTTCTTCAAGCAGGTGGTTGACCACATTTGCAGTGTCTTCAGAATTTGACATTGCGAGCTCTACTGCTATATCTCCCTCACTAGCAGAATCGTCATCAATGTCCTCCACATTAGCTATGTTGTACTCTCCCAGTGAGACAAACCGGAAGCTCCAGTACTATCTTTTATCCTCATTAGAAGTCAAGGCTCTGGGGTCCTTGCTTGATGAAGTAGAACTGCTAGATGTGGCCTTGTCCTGACGATTTAAGGATGAGAAGGGATTGACATTCCTAGTCTTCATTGGCTTTACACACTCCCGCTTGAAATGGCCCTTCTCACCACTGTTGAAACAAGTTACCTTTGATTTGTCGAAGCCAAAGGTTGTATCTTTGGTAGCAACCAAGTTTTGTCAGGTCTTTTTGACAAACCTTTTAGCTCGTCGGACAGCACTTGCCAAAGCCCATATTATGTCTGTTCGTTCAAACTCCATTTCGTCCACCTGTTCATAATCTTCATCTACCAAGTGACAATTTCCTATCTTTCCAGCAACTAGTCCATCATAGGAGTGGACTATAGCAGCTAAGAGGTCCATATGTTCTTTGGCCACCTCAACAGTCACATTACTGAAGTTGTTGGTTTTAAGTTTTGTTGCATTAGCTTCAGATATCATATACTAGATGCCAGACGACCCTGACGTTTCGGACCCTGAAGTTGACAGTTGTGCTAGAATTGTTGCGCTTGAGACGAAGTCAGTTTGCAGTGGTGCTCCAGATGTCTTGACCGGAGTAGTTGCATTGTAGAGTGCAGGATTCTAATCGTAGTTGGCCTTTTGGGCTCTGTACTTCATCCTAAGCTCCTCTTCCCTCAGTTTAAGAATAAAGTCATTTATGTCTAACTTCGAGAGCATCCCATTCTGTCTGAGATTTGAAACGAAGGAAGTCCATTTCTCCGGTAGTCCATCAGCAAAGTTGGATACCTTATCCTCCATCGATGTAGTTACTCCATGAGTGTGCATCTCACTCATAAAGTGGTAGAATCTGTCGATCACATCATCCAGGCCTTCCTTTCATATTGAAGAGAAGTTGTCAAACTCCTTCAAAGCTTTGGCCTTAATGGCCGTGAGTGAGGCATTTCCGTCATACCTCTTCTTCAACGCATCCCATAGTTTCTTTGCTTGAGTATACTCCAAATACTGATGGAAGATATCCTTTGGAATAGACTGAGTGAGCAAAGCGTATACTTTCTTCTCAGTGTTTTGTTTTACCTTCTGAGCATCCGACATCCCACTTAGTGTAAGTTTAACTCCATCTGCTCCTACAGGCATGCTGTACCCCGACTCCATTGCCTCCCATAGATTTGTATCTACTCCATTTAAGTAGATTTCAAAACGTTGCTTCCATTGTGGGTAGTCGTCTAGCGTTATAAGCTTCGGGGGTTTATTATGAATTCCCACTTCGTTCTCCAACAGTAGTAGATTTTGAATACGTGTATCTCTACTTGCTGTGTATGCTGAAAATTGGTCCTCCGTATCACTTAACTTTACTGTTAACAATCTGCTGATGTATGCGAATGAAGGTATGCGATTGGGCTTATTCGGGCGGTTGAACTATGCGAATGGTTCAATCGTGCGACTGAACAAATGCGGATGTGTCAGTTGGCTGAATGAACTAATGCGGTTGCACAGTCCGAATGGGGTTCTCAGTTGTACGAATGTGGGTACGAATGAGTCCAATCGTGCGGTTGGACAATACGAATGAACTCAGTCGTGAGATTGAGCCAATCTGCGACTGAACCTGCTGAGGTTTAATAATTCATAGGTTAAACGTGTTTTCACTGTAAAAACTCGAATTTTCACAAACCCTAATCGTCGTATGCCGGAAAAACTAAACTTTAAGGTTGGGAAACGTCTAAAACTTTGTTTGACATAAAAAGATTGCGTGTTAGTGAAAAAACACAACTTTTGTATAAAAAACGAGTGAATCAACACGTAATCAAGAGCCAAGGCTCTGATACCACTTGTCAGGATCTGGTATTTGAACGAAACACCAACTGATTAACGTGTTAAACCAAAGCAAATAGTGTGGAATCCTATTTGATTGGCGATCCAATCAGTGAGAACGCACATAGACACAATAATGTATTGAATCTAACGTCAAGAATGGGTTAAGATTCAATATACCGCGTTCTATGAACTTGGACTACGAACTTAGAGGCTTCTGGACGGCTAGGGTATGTCTGGAGTCGAAGTGGATTGAATGCTTACGTTTTTCCACAAATTAAGTGGTATTCAGGATTGCTCATGTGGGCGACTGAACCATTAATATGGTTCAGTCGTGCGATTGAGTTATACGGTTGGTCCATTCGCCCGACTGAGTGTTCAGTCGTGCGACTGAGCCAATATTATGTGACAATCATACGACCGATCCAGTCTCCTAGTTCAGTCATGCGACTGAGTCATTCGCATGAAGTTGTTCATGCGTATGGTCCATTAGCATAGGCCATTCGCAGGATAACTTCATGATGTTAAGTTTGAATGTATTAAATATCATAATGTTATTTATATTAATTCAATCAACCACAAACCTATATAATCAAGTCAATATGCATTAAACAACTTATTAATGAAATATTAAACAAGACAAATCACAATCAAATATTCTTATTTCATTAAGTACTCAATATTACACACGTGCAAGACATTCAAGACATATTACATTGAGATCATGATCTAGGTACATTTATGTATCAACAAATTATTATTCCTTTGTAATCTAATTTGTTTCTAAATAAAAATTTTGTGCCAATGGAATTTTCTCCTTGAGGTAAATCCACCAAATTCCACACTTCTTGTTTTTTGAAGTGTAATAATTCCTCTTGCATTGCTTTAATCCAACTGTTGTCCTTTAAAGCCTCTGTAATGTTTTTAGGGACCATTTGAGAAAGAAAACAAGAGGACAAACAAACATTTTCTTATTTAGATTGATGTCTCATTTTTCATTCATTAAAGGACCAATAATCTAAGAGATAGGATGTCTCTTATGAATACGAGTAGTTGGAATCTCTTCTTGTTGAACATTCACATCCAGATTAGATTGGTTTAGTTTGGAGAGATATTGCAATAAAGTTGAGGAATGTGGAATGCAATTTGGAATTTGAGTTAGAGAATTGACAAACTAATCAAACTTGTCATTCACATCTATATCTCCAAATACAGATGAAGTTCCACACTCACGATGGTGAATTTCTGGACCATCATTAGGAATAGATTGAGAATTATCATAATCTTCAAGTCAAGATTCTCTGTAGAGGATAAAGGATCTCGTGCAAAAGAGAGAAGTGGATAATCTAGGCTTGAATCATCCATATCATCTAAATTAGAATCTTTACTAAAAGTTCCCAGATCTCCTGCTTGTTTCCTATTAGCACATGAAGATTCAAATAGATTTGAATTAAATGTGTTTGTTAATGAATCTAAATCAAATAACCACTTTGGCCTATTTGCAACGTAGAATGTATTTGGGTATCACAATTGATGTTTTTAATCTAACCCGTTGGTTAGGAACACTTTTTAGCAAAGGTTTAATCAATGCATTTGGTTTAATCACAATTGCTTGAATTCATACTTTGACTATTGAATCGTGTATTAAATCTATTATATGTAAAATCTTATGTTTACTCACCAACTTTCTAGTTGACCTTTATTGTATACATGTTGCAGGAAATGCTGCTTGAGATGCCTTCAGTATTATGACACTTATGATGCTTGTGGATTTAGTGAATAATCAAACTATATTTTATGTTTTGTATGAATAATTTATGTTTATTTTGTAAGACTTATGTAATTAGGTTGATTACATAAATTATCACTTTAATAATGTCACGTGTTATGGACAATCTACACGCCCTAACATATTCCATCGTCGACTAGGGTGTGAAAGATTGGTGTCAGAGCCGTGGATATACGAAGTAAACACAATGACCTAGACTATAACATAAGCTGCCCCACACGTGAGTTGCCTCATGTGTGCATGCTAAAAATATATGTCCATATGTGTTATTTAATCTTACCCTAATTTAATTCATGATCTATATTATATAATATTAGGCTTTATACCTAAGTTTTCTTCATATTTTCAAACTAATATTTATTTCAAGATTTTGTTGAAATTATGTTTTTGTATTTCAATACATTTTTTTCTCATCAAAGTCTAAGTTTAAGCGATGGACATGTATTAGCTGTAAAGGTAGTGGACACCGGTAGTCAGGTTTCCTATCTACGCTGGCATTGCATACAAATACAAAACTATTGATTGATCTGAATGCCTACCTGGAGATTCCCGATGAGAGTGTCTTAGCCTATTACGCCAAAGCATGTCAAAATACATGCCATAACAACTTAAAACTTTGATAAGTCAAGGTTCTCTTTAAGGGTACTAATCCTTACTTAATCATCACTCCAAACAAATCCTTTGATAATCTTATGATTCATACTATTGATTTGTTATAGGTTAACCTAAGTTTTGTGATTTCACATTTATCTATTTTGTTTTAACATATCCACACTCTAATAATACAAACTCTCATTTTATTTTATGAAGTATGGTTTCAAGCAACCATTAATGATGTGGTTAATGTATGATTTTAGTCAATAACCAATATGCTTCCATTTTATTTGATACTAAAGCCAATAAGAGTTTTGTGTCATTTGATTTTGTACCTTTACTTTCCACCACACGTGCTAATTTAGAGAAAACCTTCACGGTGGAAGTGGCCGATAGAATACCAATCACCATTTACTATTTTATCCATGACCACACTCTTAATATCAATAGATATAACTTCTCCCTCGATCTCATACCCATGAAATCGGGTAGTTTGATATCATAGTAGGTGTGAATCGGCTATCCAAATCATGCTGAAGTTGTTTGTTTTAATAAGTATGCACATATATTTGCATAAGCCTCATCCTAATAAGATTTTGGGACCAAATTACTTAAAATAAGGGAGATTTTATGACCCCCGATATCTATCCATATCTGAAACTCGGTTCATTTTTTTCATGTATTGTTATATGAAATAAAACATTCTAAATTCTATGTTATGTTATTTGTTTTATCATATACTATTATACAAGATAACTTATAGTTTTATACATGATATACACAAGATTCTATAATAGTTACTTTTGTTATTACGAATAATCTTTGTTTTATAACTTTACTTGTGTTATGACTTGATGATGGTGAGTGCATGCCTAAATTAGTAATATCTTAAAGTTCTTATATATTTATAGAATTTCTAGAGTTCATTTTGATATTAAAGTTCTTAACTTCTTATAAAAGTACACATGTGCTATTTTTTTGCGTATGCATTATAAAGCTAAACTTTTATAGGCTCCCATCCTTAATTTTATAAAAATACTTAGTATTTTTATAAAGTTTTATAAGTATTATACTTTTATAAAAGAGCACTAACTATTCTTAAGTGTTGGACCAAAAGAACCAATGAGCCAAGATTAGAAAACCTCTAAGTCCCACATGATATCACAACAACTGCTGAAGGCTTCATCAGCAGTTCGACAAGTGCTAAAGACTTCAACAGCTGAAGATCAAGTACTGAAGACTTCAACAGCTGAAGACTAAAGTGCTCAAGCTTAACAGCTGAAGAACACAAGTGCTGAAGCTGAAGACCAAAGTACTGAAGTACAATAGTTGAAGAGTCTACAAGTGCTGAAAAGTCTGAAGACAAAGACTGAAGACCTCAGCTGATGACATCTACTGAAGTCATCAGCTGATGAAACGTCTGAAGTTCAAGTCTGAAGACCAAGTACTGAAGTTTCAGTAGTTTGTCACAACAGTTGAAGAGTACTTCTTCAGTAGTTGTGATATCAGTAGTTTTATGTTTTTACTTTCAGTAGTTTTGTAAAACGACTGAAGAGCTTGTTCTTCAGTCGTTGTAGTGTCAGTAGTTTTATGTTTTTCAGTAGTTGTAGTAACTGATAACACTTAGTATTTTTGTAAGAAGATGTCAGCTGTTTTGACGTCTTCAGTAGTTGTGTTTCAGTTGGAATAATTCTGTTAGATGTCACTATCAAGTGACATCAGCAGACGTCACATCTCTTATATAAGAGGTGTCAACCTAATTGTAAGTGTGACATTCCGTTACCATGAAAGCGAATATTGAATGAAATATATCTGCAGAATTCTCTCTATCTATAACCTTTTTTGTTCTTCATTGAATATCTTTTCGTTCTTGTGAATTGGCTAATTCATTGTTAGAATTCCGCTGCTATACTCTCTAATCAATCAAACGTAGATCACTGATCCTAACATTAAGTCTTTAAAATCTGTAACATTCTTGATTTTTCATGCTTAACCTACCTGCATAGTCTTCTAATGATTATATGTAGGACCATTAAAGGGATGGTCAATACACTTAGTCTCACAATAAGAAGAGTGTCTAGAACACTTAACAGATCAAATAAGGATCCGGAACTTTGATTATGGTACTATGAACATAAGTAAACAAGAGGCAAAAACTTAAAAACAACAAAGATATTTAGTTTTCAAGATTGTAGTATATTGATTACCAAATTCTATTACAAGTAATACAAAGCATAATAATAAGTTACAAGGACATGAGACACTTTATACTACATCCTACCATTGGCCATACTTGGAAGGCAAGTTCAATATATTTGATCTAGACAACAAAATCAATGTTGAGCTAAAAGGCAAATCTGCATTCTGACTAGTGACTATGAAATGCTATAGCTTACATCCTAGTATATTACAAAAATAATAAAAGTACATAAAGTAGAAAGTTATAGATTTAAGTCCTCAATGTACAATTACAAAAAGCATGGACCATTAACCAACTTGTATAAGTTGGTGAAACATTAGAGTTGTAGCAGAAAGTTGGTTAGCTTTATGAAAAGTATATTAGAAAAGCATGTTCTTATTCTTGGATGAAGTATGTCTTCGCTTCTTAGGGTTCGAAAGACTTTGACATTGAAGAATCAAAAGACTTCACTTTTGGCTTCGGAAGATGTTGGTCTTGGCTTTGAAAGATTATACACTTGCTTCGGAAGACTTGAAGGATAAATTTTGAAGAAACTTCTACTTGGCATTAAGTGCATGCATGCATGAGAGACTTGGTCTGTTTTGAGTGCATTAGCCTTTTATTAAGCCTTACATTGTAGTATTTTTATATATAACAATTGTTTAAATTCAAGAACTATTTATGGAAACTATCTTATATTCCATACATTATGATTCGTTGTGATACTATTTCCTACTAAATATCTTAAATTCCATACCTCATCTCCATTGAATTAGCTAATTCACAATATTATCTTATGTTGTACTCTAGATCTTGACAACCAACGGCTCGACATCAAGCTCATCCTCATGGAACTTGGTCGCTTTGACGTGGTTATTAAAATGGATTGGCTATTCAAAAACCATGCTAAGATCATTGTGCCAAGAAACTAATTCGCATTCCCCTAACATCTAGAAATACCCAAAATGTTCATGGAGAGAAACCTAGAAGGAACATGAAGATCATCTCCCACATGAAAGCTTACAGCTACCTATGGAATAAATACCATACTTTCTTGGCTCATATATTTGGGAATAAGTTAGAAGGAAAGAAGCTAGAAGACGATCCTACCATCTGTGAATTTCTAGACATTTTCCCTTCAGATTTCCCCTACAGATTTCCCCTACAGATTTTCCTTCACTACCTCCGAGTTGACAAGTTGACTCTTGAATATGTCCTCATACCAAGAGCACACCCAATTGGCAAATCCCTATCTTAAACCTTTTGTTGTACAATATGACATATTGAACCAAGGCCTACGTTGTGTACTCATGTGCTCTAAATTATACATAAAAATCCTACCAAAAGAATATAAATTATTCCTTAATATCTTCCTTAAAGTGGTGATTATGTACTTAAAAATATTAAATAGTGTTTTTAGGTTTTCAAAAGGGCAAGATGGACAAAAGAAACATATGTAACAAGAATTGAAAGAAAACCAAGCTTTAAAGTACAAGCATGGGGTCGTGGCTCATTAAGCATGCCCCTAGACTTGCTTGAAACACACCCTTGTTTATATTGGCACACCCCATGTTTGGATGTCTAAGATGATAAAAATACTGTTATGACTTCCGGTAATTTTCCGTTACCAAAGTACATTAGTTTCGTTAAGTTTTGCATACACGTGTCCTGAGCAAACACTAGTTTTCGTTGAATGTTGGTGACTTAATAACAATTATCTGTGATAAACAAATAATAATCTAATTAATAATGTTGATTATTATTCATGGTTATGTGATTTTAGAATTTTAAGTATTATTTGAGAATTCTACGTGATAACGTGACTACGTGTGATATTTATCTCATGTTTTTGTTATTAATTGATAATGTTTATGATTATTATTGATTAATAATGTTTGTATTTTGTAGTTAAAACCTTCTAAAAATGTTAAAGTGTTAGTTTTTTATAAAATATAAACAATGGGGTTTATTTGGTAATTAGCATAAAACTAAAAGTTATCATATTTAAACAAAAATCAAACCCTAATCCAACCCCATCCCCCCTTCCATCCCCATGAATTTTGAGAAAGAACAACATCAAGGGCATAAAGGAAAGTTCAAATCTTGATTTCTACCTGTTTAAAGGAGAGATTTATCAAGTTTTTCATAGTTTTTGATTCTTGATGAACCCTAATTCGAATTATGCATGAAAAGTTGGAATTGGTGATTATTAGAAGATGATATGTTGTTAATTAGGATGTATGAATGTTAGATTATGATGATTATGTAAGAAATCCATAATTTGATCATGAATTTCACACATTGTCTTAAGAGGAAACTTTTTTCTTCTTGGAATTCATGTTTTGATGGTTATATGATGTTAGATATATTGTTTGGATGTTGGTTTACATGGATTATGCAAGAAAAATCATGAAATCTACTTATTCGTCATACCTTACTATATGTAGAAACTTTTATATATGATGTTTGGGAATTATGATGAATTGATGATGATTATCATGGTTAGATGAATGCTATGAACTATATTAGGTATAAAGTTTATTAAATTTGTGAATGAATTGGATGTTAGATTGATTTTGGGTGTTACTTTCCCAATAGGGAAACTTTATTTATAAAGAACATGGGATATGATGATTTGGGCATGCTTATGATGTTAGGATCATATTACAATGCTTATAGATTATGTCTATGTGATGGAATGTGTATTTGGGTTGTATGGATGCTTGATTGTGAATCTAAGGATCGCAATCAGGAATCATGAGTGTTAGATGAATGAAATCAAGTTATTGATTGCAGAATGATAAGCAACTGCTGTTTAATTGTTTTTATGAATAAATATCAAATCAAATAAATGTTCATTATAGTGAACACAATGATACGAACACAATAAATAAGCAAACACGATTTGATTTAAAATTATTTCATTAAAATTGATTAATGATTATAAATTAATAAAGAATGAATGCAATAAACAATAAATGCTATGATCGTGTTAATGTTGATGATGTGATGGCTGCTATTATTTGTGATGGATTATTCTGTGAATCAAAGTGATGTTTTCTGTTTGTTGTCGTATTGCTCTCCTGATAGTTCTTTCTTGATATGAAACTGACTGGGGTGGAGTAAGAGTGACATTCTTACTGTGAATCAAATATGATCATCAAGTCAATGATTGAGTGGCAGAAACAAACAATCAAAGAACATTCAAAGTAAGAAAGATACTCATAAATGTTGTTTGTATTGATATATAAAAGTTGATAAATTACAAAAAATGATTACAACAAAAATTCTCTATCTATCAGCCGTCACCTCAGTACGAGGTCAACTATTCTATTTATAGGCAGATACGATGCCTTTACAAAATGACTAAACTACCCCTGACTTATTACATCAGAAACTAGTCTAAGTCTTGATCCGCATCTTTGCTTGTTCATCTGCATTGATAAATGCAGATGAGATAACCTTGATCAGCATCTCCACTTGATCATCTGCATTAGTAAGTTGGTCATCCGCATTGGTTAGTATGGATGAACAAATACTTATGTGCATTAGGTCGGTCATCCGCATTTTTCAATGCGGATGAGCAATGTCTTGTTCGCATCTTCTTTTATTCTTCCGCATTAGTCAATGCAGAAGAGTAACTTGTTCTTCAGCATTAGTATTATGTCTTCCGCATTGGTCAATGCGGAAGAGTAAACACTTGTCCGCATCAGAGTTATGTCTTCCACATTAACTAATGTGGAAGATAACACTTGTTATTTTCCTTGCAGATCTTCATCCGCATTTCTTCTTGGACTTGTGGGATTCCAGCTGAGCAATCATCAATTCACCATTGAGTTGGCATGTATGATCCTTTCAGGGTGCAACAATACTCCCCCTAAGGATTATACAACCTAGTTTTCCTCAATGTTTGGGAGGTGATTGATGTTGTGATGATTCAGCTGGGTCTTTTGATGATACAAGAGGTGCAGCTTGTCTTGGATCCAGAATTGCTTTGATCATGTTGACAAAATCTTGAGCCTCTGACATTTTATCCTTGCTCAGTACAAGAATCTTCATTCTGCTCATATTACGGATTGCTTTAAGTGGTAGCTTCTTCAAACAAATAGGTTCCCAAAGAGAAACTGTTGAAAGTCCATCTCTGTGAATCAATAGGGAACCATCTACATCAACTTCAAGCGTGACAATGTTGCCTAACTGGAGAGGTGTCTTCTTCTTCATTCTTTTCTCTCTTTTTGCACTGATCTGATCATAGGCCATCTTTTTGTAGTTTGATACATTTCAGAAAATGTAAATCTTCTTCACCTAGTTTGTTTGATATCTCTCTGAAGTGTCTTGTATAGATGAACTGAATGTATGATTGATCCAGTAATCTCACTTCATAACCACTGAATAATCTGATCTCAGCACCCTCTTTTCCTCCCCATTTTCTCACAATCACTAACTCATATGTCTTCTCATTATAAAACACATTTGAAATTGGAATTGAGGAATGTGTACCAGCTACCATTTTTCTTTTCAAGGTTTCAGTAGGTCTGATTTTAAGTTTTGGGAATACAACTTCTTCAGCTGGTTTTGTTTGTTTCTTTTCAAGTGGATTCTTGAATGTTTTGTCTTTCATCATGCATGTAGCTTTCAAAGTGTTAAAGTTGTTTGTTCTTTTGAACATTTTAAGTATTCCTTCAAATTCATAGCCTCTGTACTTGGCATTATGGTTGATCAGCTCTAGGTTGGCTAGTTCTTTCAAGTCATGAATCTCAAGTGCATTTACCAAAGCAGAGTACTCAGTAGAGAATTGCACTAAGCCAAAGATCCTTTTGACCATAAACATGTTCCATGCACTATCATACTTCCAGGCAATAATTTTGTGATCTGTTTTGCCTTTTGGAGTAGATATTCCTCTGATCATCTTAGCAGTGGTCAACCCTTCTTCAAACTTCAGTTGAGAGGGTTCAACAAACCACTCTGGATATCTATGAATGACAGGTGCAAGATAATCTTGATCATTGTGAGTAAGACTCATGTCATGTGCAGACACTCTTGCTCTTGGCTTCTTGTTAAGCACCTCTTCTTCTAACTGCTTTTTCTTTCGTCTCATTTATCATCTTTAGAGTAGCAGCTCTTAAAGAATTTGTCTTCATGTTAGCCAACTTTCTTTTAGTGAATCATTGTTTTGTGAGGTAATCCTTCATTTCCTTATCAGTCATACTATAAGGATCAGGAAATAGTGACTCACGAATTGGAGATGATCTTTATATTGATGATAGCTTGGATAGAGGAGTCTGTCTTGGAAATGGTCTATCATACCCAGATGTTTTCTTCACAGAAGAACCTTTATGCACAGTAGTATCTTTGAAGATTGCCTTTTCATACTTAGTTTCAATTGTTGGATCAAGCAACCTTTTTATTTTCTCTTCCTCCTCCTTCATGCCTTCATAAGTCATTCCAAACACTTCATCAGGATCATAACCTTGATTGATCAGAAACATGGCTTTAATCATCAAGTCATTCGTTTGTGCTTTGGATACCATGTATTCCACTGCCTGTTCTGCTTTAATGGGACTGTCCATAAGAACAACCTTTTCAGCTTCATATCCACCGGCAATCTCACCTTCTTCTAAATCAATTGCATCAGCCAATTTCTTCAATTGAGCTTCTGCCTGCTCATGTTCTTCCAAAATTCAGCAATTGCTGCTAGACTTCTAGGGTCATCTTTTTGTTTCTTAATCGGTTCTTCTTCAACTATTGGTTTCTTACCCTTAGCCTTTTTAGCTAACTATTTTCTTTTTCGTGAGTAATTTTGAAGTTGAGGGCTTGAAGCTTTACCCTTTTCAATTAGTTCAGGCATTCTCTTGGGAGTTGTTTGTACTTGTTCATCCATATTCATTTCTTGCTTTTCCTTTTCTGATTCTTTTTCTTTCTCTCTTTCTTGTTCAACCATTTCTCTTATTCTTTCTTTTTGCTCTTCAGTTAGAGACACTGCAGGAACAATCTGCATGTTCAGCTCTTTCTCCAAAGGTTCTGGAAACTTTGAAATGAGCATAATTGGATTAGAATCAGCTTTTAGGTTGTTTACAAAGTCCCAAAAATCACTATCAACACTGAATTCTTCAAAAGTAAAGCTATCTAGTGTGCTGAAAAGTTCTTCAAACTCAACTTTTTTAGTGTGATCAGTAGAGGTTTCTCCAGAATAAATCACCATTTCTAAACTGTGTTCATCATGCTCTGTCTGACTTGTATTACCCTCTTGTTCTTCATTTTCATCAACTAACCGGTTCTTATCAACATCAACCTTTTCTTGTTCTACTTGTCATCATCATCCATTTCATTTCTTTGAATCTTAATCATCATTTCAAGCTCAGATATCCTTTTGTTCTTGCTATCAATTTCTTTTCATGTTTGGAGATGACATTAGCTTGTTCTTGTATGATATTTTCTTGTTCCTCCATTGCTATTGTTTGAATTTCAAGAGTGTCAATATGTCCACTGACTTCTTCTCTTGAGTGATTAAGGGCAGCCTTTACAACTTCAATTTCCTTATCTTTCTCAGTCAATTCAGCCTTATGTTTATCTTTAAGATCTTTCAGCTTCTGTTCCTTCTCATCTAGTTCTAGAATTCTATCAACTATTATTCTTACCCTTCTGTTTAGAATTCTCTCCATTCTTTCAAACTTTTGCATCAATTCAGTAATTAGTTCATCTTTTTCATCTGGTCTGTTAACATTTAAGTCTACAAAACTTTCTGAGGGAGCAGGCTTAGAAGTTGCTATTTTTGCAGGCATATGAGTGTGATGATCCTCCTCATCAGAAGATGATTTGGAAGCTTTGGAAGCACTGGTTGATCATCCTACATCAGCAGGGTAATCTTGTGATGGTACAGGTTGAAAATGGGATATAGGTGATTGTTGTGATGATATTTGAGATTGATGATGTGGTGATATAGGTGTAGGTTGAGGGGTTGTTTGTGGTGTTGGTTGTGGTAATGTTTGTGGAGATGGTTGTGGTATTGGTTTTGGTGATGGTATGGTGATGGTTTGGTGTTGGTTGTGGAGGTGAAAGTGGTGGTGATTGTGGTAATGGTATTTGTGATGGTTGAGCAGCAGGTTGTGGTGATTGTATTGGTGATGGTATTGGTGATGGTTGAGCAGCAGGTTGTGGTGATTGTATTGGTGATGGTATTGGTGATGGTTGATCAGCAGGTTGTGGTGATTGTTATGTAGATGGTTGTGCTTCTTGATTTATCTGTTGCAACATCTAAGGCAGAAGAGGAGTGTGAGCCCTACTCTAAAAGTTTCTAGGGTCTCTCTTCTTCATATACTTATATGATCTTGCATCATAATGTGGAATGTCAAGCACTGGTCCTTCAGTTGCAATGTTAGGAAATGATTCATTGATTAGACATTGAATGAATCTGGGATACATCGGAAACTTGTATCTTAATCCTTCTCTAATGTTTGAAACCAGGCCATTGAAAACATATGCAGACATATTGAATGGTCTTTTGGTGCATAGAACACAGATAGCTGATGATGTGAGCACTGGAATGTCATTCCATCCTGTCTTTCTCTTTGACAAGTAGTGCTGAAACATATGAATAATGAATCTCCATGGTAAATCAACCAATCCTTTAACAATCTGCTTAGCTTCATAACCTCTTTCATAACCAATTTCAGCAAAAAATGTGGTTATGTCTTCATCACTCAGTTCCAAAGGAGTATTTGCATCATCACCAAACCTTAGACATCTTCTAATTGACTCTTCACTAATGATCAATGTGTGTTAACTGTTAATTCTCCCAGTAAGTGTTCTAATGCCATCAGCTTCAACAACCCCAGCTGTGTTCCAGAAAGACCTTATGAGATTCTCATAGATAGTTTGTCTGACTGTGATGGCATATGCTATCCTTGTGGTATTGACGAATCTGATGATGTCTCTCAGTCCTTGTGCTTTTAGGACATCAGGATTTAAATAAAAACAAATGTTATGGAGCTTTCTCCATGTAAGATTTGCCATGTAATCTGCACAAGAGACATGTGTGTTAGTTATCAGTTTTGACTTTAAATTAACAAGGAAGACTGCTTGTTATTTCTGTTGAATTGCTGTAATGGCAAATGGTGAATTTGTCATTTAACAATCACAGTTTCAATGTTTGAACCATTCAATAGATGATGTGACTTTGATTTGTTACACACTTTTCTTTTTCATTTTGCTTTGTTTTTCGCAATAAACATGATTATCAAGGTTTTCAATATCAGTTGAATTCCTATCAATTTGTATGTTTATTGAAGTGGAAAATATGTATTACATCACATTAATAAGTTTGATTTTGGTGTTCTTCATTATTATCTGGTTCATTGTTTGATTTCGGTTAACAGTCCGAAACTCGGGTCTTGGTTTCAAAATTTTATTGAAATTTTACCTTATCTTCGAAATAACTGTAGTTCTGAATCGATGACAAGAATGTTTTGAGAAGAATCACAGCAAAATCTTTCAATGTTTATGATGATGATGATGATTGAAGATGGTGTACTGTGTGTTTGCACTCGTCTCACTATAAAGTCTCTCAAATTTGAAAAGTATTAAATGACCCGTTTGAATTCCTTAAATAGTCAAATAATATATTTTGAAAAAATTTACAAGTTTAAAAGCAGATACAGTCACCGTAGCAAATGCTGAAGGTTAATTTGTTTGACTTTTGGTCATCCACATTTATTGACTGTAGCAAATGCGGAACATAAACTTTTGACATTGATAGTCCACATTTGGCTACTTTTGGTCATCCGCATTTGTTACTGTAGCAGATGCGGAGGACAAATTTTTGACCGACTGCCCGCATTCCACTACTGTTGCAAATGCGGAAGTTTTGTTTCTTAATTTTTATTCTATTCGTATTTGTGCACTGTTGCAAATGCGGAAGTTAAACTTGAAACCTTTGCCTGTCCGCATTTGTGTTGTAGTAAATGCGGAAGAATAACATTGCACCAGCACTGTAACAAATGCGGTAGAGTTGCTTGTTTTATCCTATCCACATTTGTACACAGTAGCAAATGAGATAGAACAAAGTCAATCCGCATTTTTGCAACTATATCAAATGCGGTTGACACCATAACATTGCACTGTAGCAAATGCGATAGACCTGTTCATACGCATTTGTTAACTGTATCAAATACGGTAGAGTAAATTCCATATTTACTTCACACACTAATCCGGTAGAGTAAAATCATTGTCCGCATTAGTTGCACTTAAAAAAAGTAGTGTTACCCGCATTAGTTACATGCATGGGTTACCTTCACCCGCATTAACTAATGCACTTATCTGCATTAGCTTTTCAACTTAATCAAAAGTTAATGTGATTTAATTGATTATTCATCTTATGAAGAGGTGTCCTTGATTGATTTTTCTTATGAGGTTGGCTATTGAAGTTGTCAATTCTTGCTTGGATTGACTTGTATGTCACAGTTAATACAAGTTTCCCAATTTTGACAGATCTTGGACTTATCATGCTTCTAAGAATCTGCATAAGCTGAGATATAATGGTATGACTTATTGCAACAATACAAACTAAAATTCTTTTTGTTGTTTTAAATTAAGTTAATAAACAAAAATTTAGACTTACTCAAAAATTTTAAATTACTCCCCCTAAAGTTTATGTCCACATTTGGAGAGAAACTTTAAAGATTTAAAATTTTTTGAATATTATTTTGATTAATATTAATAATGAAGTGAAAAATCTCATTGTTGGGATCATATCAGTCTTACATTACACTTGTGCATCCTTTATGATTAAATGGACATGATTACGAACTTGAAGATTGAAGGTATGTTTGTCCTCTTAAACCCATACCTGGTTGATATTTTGATGCAAATGACTTTTAGCATGTTTTGGTTGATTTATTATTCAATGTGTACCTCACACACATAACATGAAATGATCAACCCTCCTTATACAATGCATGGTAGAACTTTTTCACAACTTTTCTTACCAGGTTACTTAAGTCATGAAATCTCATTTTCACTTATCCTCATTGGGATTCTTTTAATTTGATCCTTTTTCATGTTGATCCACATTAGGATTCTTTTCACTTCACCTTGGAAGGTGATCAATGATAGGATTCTTTTGTTCATTCACTTGGAATGTATTACTTCGTTGATTCATCCAATTTTTGGATGTGTTCCACATTGGGAATCTTTTTTATCATGACATCTGCACTATGTGCAAGTTTCATCAGGTCTTTGCTCAACAAAACAAAGATGAAACATGATGTGGTGAAAGAGATTCATAAAATATCATTACCTGGTGTGTTTAAGCTACTACACACACATGCATTCAGATAAGCCAATACATACTTGTACTTTGTGATGAGAGTTTCACAATAGAATATGCTTTAATTCATCACTGCATGTATTTTCTCTTCCAAGTTGAGCCTACCAACATATCTGGTAAGTCATTTCAGTCTTTTACATTTTCAAATTAAGCACAGTGAATGATATAACTACTGTAATTATATCATTTCCCATAGAATACATTTCTTCAGTAAACTAGATTTCTTTTGTGGTTTTTCTAATTTGTTAAATTGTTTTTGATTTTTTACATAGTTTTTACTCAAGGTTAATCATGCCAATTGACTAAACTAGAAATTCAAACCTACTAGGTTCAAATGCCTTAGTAAACAAATCAGCAAATTGATTTTCCGTTGGTACTTGAATCAATTTGATTAAACCCTTTTCAGCACAGTCTCTCAAAAGTGATATCTAATCTCAATATTTTTTGTTTTTGAGTGCTGAACTGGATTATTAGTTATAAGACAAAAGCCATGTTGTCAATAGAAATTGGTGTGTGCAAGAAGTTAAAACCATAATCAAGCATCTGGTTTTGAATCCAGAGAACTTGAAAGCAACATGCTGATGTAGCAATATATTCAGCTTCTGTTGTGGACACAAACACATTTGTCTGCTTCTTGCATTGCCAGGATACTAGTCTGGGACCAAGAAATTGACAACCGCCAGAAGTGGATTTTCTGTAGAAGTTGCATCCTCCATAATCACTGTTTGTATAGGCGTAGAGATTAAATTCTCCTTCCTTTGGATACCATAACCCAAGAGTTGGCTTGCCTTTCAGATGTCTGAATATCCTATTGACTACGTTCATATGTGATTCCTTTGCGTCAGCTTGATATCTGGCACACACACAAACACCAAACATAATGTTAGGCCTACTGGCTGTTAGATACATAAGTGAACCTATCATTGATCGATAGTTAGTCTGATCCACCGATTTGCCTTCAGGGTCAGGTCCAATCTTCACTTTAGTATCCACAGGAGTTCTGGTAAACTAACAGTCAGCAAAGTGGAATTTCTTAAACATGGTTTCCACATATTTTGATTCGTTGATGAGATTCCATCTGCTGTTTGTTGGACTTGCACCCCTAGAAAGAAGGTGAGTTCCCCCATAGCACTCATTTTGAACTTTGAATGCATAAGGTCTTCAAATTATTTACAGAGTTGCTTGTTTATCGAGCCAAATATAATGTCATCCACATAGATCTGGACTAACATCATGTCTTTCCCTCTTATTCTTCTGAAGAGAGTCTGATCAATCTTTCCTCATTCATACCCATGTTGAAGAAGAAAAGATGATAGAGTCTCATACCACTTTCTTGGTGCTTGATGAAGACCATACAGAGCTTTGTCAAGCTTGTAGACTTTGTGAGGGAAATTAGGATCTTTAAAGCCAGGTGGTTGACTCACATAGACTTCTTCGGCAATCTTTTCATACAGGAAGGCACCCTTTACATCCATTTGATAAACAGTAAATTTCATGGACACAGAATATGCAAGAAAGATTCTGATTGCTTCTAGTCTGGCAACTGGAGCAAACAATTCATCGTAGTCGATTCCTTCTTCCCGAGTGTATCCCTATGCCACTAGTCTTGCTTTATTTCTGATGACTATCCCTCTATGATTAGTCTTGTTCCTGTACAGCCATCTGGTACCGATAGGGTATTGTCCTTTGGACAGATCTACCAGCTGCCATACTTCCTGCTTCTTGAATTAGAGAAATTCTTCCTACATTGCTTCAATCCAACTATTGTATTGAAGTGCCTCTTTGATGTTTTTAGGAACTGTTTGACATAGAAAGCATGAGAACAAAAAGATGTTTGCAATACTGGACTTGCTTCTTGTCACCCTCTCATTAAGATCACCAATAATGGTTTCAACTGGATGATTCTTGTGTATTCTTGTGGTTGGAATGGTGTCACCAGCAATAGTTACATCAAGATTGGAGACATTCAGTTCATTATGGTCAGAGGCACATTCATCTTGAATTGTTGTTGAATTATGAAGATTGTCAATCTCTGTTTCAGTAACTGTTACATCTTCAGCAGCATTGAGATTGCTTGCATCATTTGATGTACCTTGTGTTTCTACTGGATGATAAGGCTTTTTTTAATTTCTGATCTCATTTGACAAGTCATCTGAGTGAGATGGTACCAGGCTGGGACCTTCTTCAGAATAAACACTAAGGTTTTGTGACTCTGATGGGATCAGCTTGAAGAGGAACATCTTCATTCATATGTTCATCAGATGTAGGTAGAATCAATGGATAATTATCTCTTCTTTCTACAGTTGATGGAGTATCACCTGAATGTATATTTCCTGCATCAAACAAGTGAAATTGGTCAAATGATTTTGTAAAAGTGTCAATATCAAACAACCAGTCAGGACCATTTGTAGATTTAGGAAATGGATGTTCTTTGAATTGAACATTTGTAGATTCATCAATTATGTTCAGTCTAGGATTGAACACTCTATAAGCCTTTGAGATAGAATAATAACTTACAAAGAATCCTTCATCAGACTTGGATGAAAACTTCCCAAATGATCACGGGTGTTTAATATTGAGACTAGACAACCAAATGATTTAAGGAATCCAATAAATGGTTTCCTATGAAAGATCAGTTCATAAGGTGTCATGTTACTTTCTTTAACAATCAGAGTTCGATTTTGCACAAAGCACGATGTTTAACTGCTTCTGCCTAGAAGGTGATCGGCAGTTTAGCATCGGCTAGCATCGTTCTTGCTGCTTCAATCAGTGTTCTATTTCGCCTTTCAACTAAACCATTTTGTTGAGGAATTCTAGCTACATTGAATTGATGAGCAATGCCTTTGGTTGCACAAAAGGAACTCATATTTTCATTTTTGAACTTTGTACAATTATCACTTTTTATTATTTTGACCTTAAGATCAAGTTGATTTTAAAGTTTAGTGATAAATTCTTGAATGAATTGGGATGCTTCGTTTTTATGAAGTAGGAAGAACACCCATGTGAATCGAGAAAAGTCATCAATGATCACTAAACAATACTGTTTCTTTCCCATACTCATTACATGAGTTGGTCTAAAAAGATCCATGTAAAGTAACTTCAATGGAGTATTGTTAGTGTTCACCAGCTTGGTATTGTGAAACGATTTGTGTTGTTTTCCTTTGAGGCACGCTGAACACTGATCAATAAAATTGAATTCTTTTTTAGGAAGACCAATGATATGGTTTCCTTGACTAACTTGTTCATATTTTTATAGTTAGTGTTAGGACCTGGTATTTGACCGAATACCTAGAGATTAACGTGTAAACCAGATCAAATAGTGCGGAATCCTATTTGATTGGCGATCCAATCAGTGAGAACACACGAAGAATCAATCAAGGATTAAAACTAACGTTAGAAATCGATTGGGAATCGATCTAATGTGTTCTATGAACTTGGAGAACGAATTGGAAGGTTTCTGGACGGCTAGGGTACGTCTAAAATCGTAATTGATCGAGAGCCCTTGTTTTTCACGAATTGAGTTGTATTTATAGGTTGGTATTATTCAATCGTGCGACTGAACCATTAGTTTGGTTTAGTCGTGCGATTGAACCATACAGTTGATTCATTCGTATGACTGAGTGTTCAGTCATGCGACTGAGCCAATCTTATGTTACAGTTGTACGACTGATCCAGTCTCCTAGTTCAGTCGTGAGACTGAGTCAATCGTGTGAAGTTATTCATGCGTATGATTCATTCACATGAGCCATTCGCATGAGAACTTCATTAAGTTAAGTTTGAATGTTTTAATTAATATAACATAATGTGCAACCATTCAAATAATCATAAACCCAATCAATTCAGTCACGACTCATTATTGAACTATTAAACATTATAACTAACAGACTATCAATATCATGTCATTAATCATACCAAACAAGATCTATTACATCACATATCATGATCTAGGGACAACATGTATCAACAAACTCCCCCTTGGACCTAGATCTCTCTAATGTCTTGTTTTCTTCATTACCTCCTCATATTTCTTGTACTTGTCCTCTTGTGTGACTCCTGCGTGAATATCAAACACGAAGCAAAGTCGTATAACATTTTGGAACTGGAGGGCTTGTACAATGTCTTGTGTGTCATAGAACAGTGGCCACTGTATAATGTATAGACATCATTAGCAGACAAGTTGGTTAGCCACATTGGGTCGAATACCCTGATGGTATCCATTTGGCCCTCTTTATCCAGGACTATGACCGCTTCTGCTGTTCTCCAATCATAGTACCACCACTTAAAGTGTGATGTGAAATCCTTTGTCATTTCCCAAAGTGGGATTCTTGACATTGTGCGCGGAGGATTCCACTTCAACACAATCTTTGGTTTTCCAGTAATGGCATCCATCTCAGACCTTCTAATATACCTTGTAGGTTGTTGAGGTCTGAAGTTAATCCACCTGGTGTGGTACTCTTTCTTTAGGGCAACCTCAAACCAGCTTAACATCTTTCTCGGGTCAGCATACAACAGCTTCAATTTGGCCAGCTGGTTGAGTTCAAAACCTGGTAGAGTCTTTAGATCATGTGGAAATCTAAAGTACTCTATGCCCTTCTCCCTCTTAACGGCATAATGTTAAGATCATCAAAATATGCCATGCTATAATCTTGCCTGACACTGTAAGATGTTTCTTGACGCTGTAGAACTTGGTGTAGGCATCCCTCTTCGATGCAGCACATTGGGCTCTGACTTCTTTAAAACATTCAGCCCACTCAGCCTTTCGAATGTCTACGTCATCATTTGAGGCTTGGGCGGTTCCTTCGGTCTTTCCTGTTTCCGCTCCATCTTGTCTAGTACCTCAAACATATCACTGACTAGGGACTCACCCAAATTGGGGACCACATTACCCTCGTTGTCAGCGTACTGAGGGTACTCTTCTGCAGCAATATCTTCAATCTCAACTTCATCAACGTCATTTAGTTCTTCGTCACTGGTTGAATCAACTGTTGGAGCATCCTTGACAATTTCATCAGGATTGAGTCTGAACATCTCTGCCAGTTGCTCGTTAGATAGGTCATGAATTATTTCACCTTCTTTAGGGGTATAACTCACTGACCTTCTGACAATCCCTTGCAGATCAAGAATCATGTGAGTTGAGACTTGACCTGTTGAAGGGGAGCAATATCAAACTCATCTCTGTTGTACTTTGGATCTGTTTGATTTAAACATTTCACACTCAAATCATTAGTAATTTATCAAACAAAATGCATTAACTTAATATAAACATTTAGTACATGGTTTTTCAATACAGAATACAAAAGTAAATAAATACATAAACATCTACTATTACTTTTATCCTGAATACTCGGCTCTTCACGTGAAGGTGCAAAAGCAGAAGCTGACTGATCTTGTCTATTCTTTGTTCTTTTCTCTTGCCCTGGAGCTGAGACAGATTCAGCTGCTTCTCCTCCGTCAGTGTCTTCATCTTCACACCATTCTTCGTTTTTCTCTTCATCAGTTTCACTCTCATTATCATCATCGTCTTCATCATCTTCATTATCATCATCATTTCTGTCCCCATCCCTTATCTTTAAGGTTCCTCCTTTGATCCTTTCAATTTTAGCAAAATGGTCCTCTTAGCCTTTTCCAATTCTTCTATTTTCTTCCATGAGGTGACGCTTTGAGCTTGGAGAATGGCTATCTCATTGCTCTAGGCAGTCATCTGTCGGCCTGCTCCTCAATTACTCGATCCTGCTCTGCAATTTATGCGATTGTGCAGCAGTCAGGTCAGTAAGCTGGCGGATCTGAGTTGTCTTTTCTTATCAGCCGCCAGCAATCGCAACACCATTCTCTTTAACGCCGACAACTATTCCTCTACCCCGATTGGAGGTAGAGGAGATCTATAGGTGTGTGAGGGATGGGCTGAGGACATGGTTGGTGTGAGTGGTGGTGGAAGTGGCGGTAGTGAAGATAGGTTTGTATAGTGGTGGAGGTGATGAGGGAGTGAAGAATGTGGTGGTGGAGGAAAACGGTGCTGTGGTGGATGTGGTGGATGTTGTGGAAGGTATGGTGGGGGCTGTGATAGAGGTGGTGGATATGGTGGATGTGGTGATGTGGTGGATGTTGTGGAAGGTATTTGGGGCTGGGGGTGTAGAGGTGGTGGATGTGGTGGATGTGGTGGATGTGGGGATGTGGGTGGAAGTGGTAGTGATAAAGGTCACCCTACGCTTCTTCTTTTTCTGGCCATGGGGTTTGGCCATTCTCTTCCTCCTTGATCCAGTTGAGGAGGAAGCTCCCCCTACAATCCCGCCTAAGGACCCCGGAGCATAAGTTGGGTCAGTTTCTGTATCTCCGGAGCCTCTTAGTTGTTCACACCACCCTTAACCCATGTTCTGTGGGAACAACTTTCCTTCCCACAGTTTGGGTAAGTGGCTCCTCATCCGATTCAGCTCATCCTCCTCTTAAGACAAAATCTTGATAAAATCTGCTGACTCACTCGTTACCTCTGCAGATGTGACGGACACAGGAGGTACAGAATCAGACACAGTGCCTCTGAGTGGAATAGCATAATCCCCACTGTCATCCTCATCTGAGTCATGAGAGTGGGTAGGGCTATCTGTTCCACCTCAGAGTCACTGTCCTCGTGACGCCACTTTCTCTTTCCGGTGCAACATAGTCCTCTCTGGCAGATGACCAAACAACCACCTGACCGAGGCTTCACTTGCTTTCCCCGGTATACTTTCATCCTTCCAGGGTGGTTGTCATCCATTACCTCCAATACTACCGAATCCTCCTGTTCTTTTGGCAGGGAAGGAAGCTTTGATCTATTATCATTTGCATAAACCGTGGGTACATACAGAAGGCTTCCTTTCCTTTCCCCTTGATGTTCTCCACCAGATAGGTGAAGATCATCTTAGAGAAGCTGAACGGATGGTTTAGCACCAACGCAACGTATGCATTTTGCATCTGATCCGATAGCCATCAAACCCACCTTTTCTTGAAGCCATGCACTTGAGCAGCACGTGTGCAAGGTATTTAAACTGGGGACAGAGGTTACTCTTGTTGAGTACCCCTGAATTGATGTCCCCAGAGTATTTGGCTCTGAGAAAACATCCTCTGACAGTGAGGGGGTGTAAACGGGTTGGGTAGTCACCGTCATCCCCCAATTGAAGTACAATCCGTAGATCCTCTCAGAAACGGTAATATCCTCGCCAAATATGGTACTTCTTATGTAGTGAGATTCCGATGATCTATCAACTGTAGCGCCTTCCCAGAAGGCTTGTTGAATGGATCGATATGGGGGTGCAAGGGGTAGAGATGGCATGCGCAATCCGTGATCAAAGAAACGTGATAATGCCAGAGATTCTGCAGCATTTCTGGATGTTAAGTCCAGATGGGCACATATATTATGCTTTGTGCTCATAGTCCATCTACTCCCATCTGTTACACAAAGATAGTAAACATTAGTACCATTTACTAAGAAAGTCATGAACTCATTAAGCTTGAAGAACATCTTTCTGTCATGCGAATTGAATGCGACTGAGTTCAACAGTGCGATTGAACGGTGCGAAAGGGGTTCAGTCGTACGATTGAATGGTACAATGGGGTTCAGTCGTGCGATTGACCCCATACGTATCTCAGAGTGTCCGATTGGGCTCCTACGCATATACCTTCATGCGGTTACCTCAGTCATGCGACTGAACTTCATAGCATGGTTCAGCCATGCGTATAGGCAGTTTGAGCCCTTCAGTCGTGCGACTGAAGTTCATCTTGCTGTCCATCCGCATGAAGACCAATGTGCGATTCACATTTTCAGTTTCACCAATTTTTTGTTTTACACCTCTATATCTAGTTCATTGGACTCGCCATCTCGTCATTAATGACCTATTAAACTTAATTTTACATTTAGCTTAGTTTATGTAGGTTATTAGGGCATTTTCAATCCGATCAATGTTTCATTCGAATAACCCAAATTGGACTCAAAATCTTCTGATTTCTACAAGATTGAACTGCAATGTACCTGTATTCTTGTCAACGAAAGTCAGAAGATGAATGCAATATGAACAACTATCTCTAGAGATTTGGCAGATTAACGGGAAAGAAAGCGATTTGGGGTGCGATTAGGAGTGATGAGTGAGATGCGATCGACTGAGGCCCTTTAAATACTAACCCTAATTCAATCGGCCGACTAGCCTCATTCGCTCAGTTCATTGGCGACTGAGGTTCAGTCGTGCGATTGGTCCAGTCGGTCGCTTTCAGTCGGCCGATTGAGTCTCAGTCGGTCGACTGACTCATCGTCTCCTTTTTCGCATCTCAATTAACTGACTAAGTCTCAGTCGGTTGACTGACTCATTCGCACCCTGTCATTCGGTCGAAAGGATCATTCTTAAACGCCATTCGGTTGAATGACTCAATTTCATGTCCAGTCGTGCGAATGGGATCCATTCGCATGGTTGGTCCATATTCATGGTCCAATCGTGCGAATGGGATCCATTCGCATGTTGGTCCGTATTTGGTCCAATCGTGCGAATGGTCACACTTGGTAGATTTTCTGCCATTTTGAACATTTTAACCTTTTGAATAGACATTATAAGCTCTAAGCAATTCAGTCACTTCAGATGTGACCTTTTTAAAATTTGGAAAACATGTGGCCATCTCAGACATGACCCTTTAGGTAAGTTAATTCCCTTCTGATTTCCCTGATGTAGTCCGACACATGCACAAAATTAAAAGATTACATAAAAACTTAAACTAACTACACAAATAAAGTTTATTTTTTGGATTTTTTTGTGAGAGATAAAACCCTAGGATGGAAATCTAAGGGATTTGGTTATGGGAGTGTTCTTAACTTTTTGATGCTAAATTCTCGGTGTTCATCCAGAGTCGTTAGCAACTTAAGGAAATCATACTGAAACTCTTAGATTTTCACATTGATTTGAACTCTTGAGAATGTAGCCACTCAGATTGTCAGTATGTTCGTCAACTTAAATCCATACACAGACTTTTGACGCAGACTGGTGACTGTCTTAGGTTTAATTATTTCATCTAACATTTGTGGATCCCACACTTATATGGTAAAATCACATTCCTCAGAGGTTTTGAGCGGGTCTACGGGTATTATTACAAGAAGAGACTATTCTTAGAGCTTTCAAAGAGAAGCCTGTCCTCAGGTCAGTGCCATCGCACAGCAGAGAGGCGGCAAACAACAATGATTTTAGAATATCTAGGTTATGCTTATCCTCAGGTCAGTGCCATCGCACAGCAGAGAGGCACAAACCTTCCTTGTTAGAGCAGCTTATTTTATTTTACACAATATGCACCAACAACATAAGTCATTAGCTTTATTGCATTTGTCTTTCATTTTTTCTTGCTTTGCTCTAATTAGGGTCATCCGCACACGTTTGTGGCCTTTAATGCTATTACCCCTTATTGGAATATATTTGATTGTGTTAACCAGTGATAAGATGGAAGCCCACAGTCAGTTGAACAACTTAGTTTGATCTTGAGATCACCAATCAGGTCTAATTGTCTATCGTGTTGAATCTACCAACATATCATTTGTGGTCTAGCAGCCTCTAAGTCTACTTTCTTTGTGTCACCTTAGGAGTTGCCAGTTTTCTATCATCTTCCCTTTTTATATTGCTTAGACTACACAGACTTATACTTTGAACTTTTGCATCTTTTCAAAACTTAAATTGTTTAAATCCCTCTTGATTTGTTCCTGTGTACTATCATGTTCCAAAGGTATTGAATCGGTATCACAGACACAATCTACCTTATTTAGCTAGTTACCCCTTCTCCCTCATTACTATTTTTTTTCAATTTATTTTATTTAATTTTATTTTTTTATTTTATTATTTTTTTATGTAACTTGCTGCATACTAAAATACTAAAATCATTTCGGATTTAATTATTTTGGATTTTAATAAACAGCAAAATAACATGAGTTAAATATAACAACAAAAAGAAAAAACAATAACATAAAATAAAATAAACTTTAACGAAACTACATCGGACTAGACATTATTCTCATCAGGATTACCTCACTTTTCTTTTTAACGCCGTTGACTCTAGCAGATATTGAAAACGTGGGTTATCAAAGGCTTTAGTATAGAGGTCAGCACGTTGAAAATCAGTATTAATTTTAACCACATCAATTAAGTTCTTTTCAAAACAGTCTCTTATGAAGTGGTATTAATACCGATGGTTTGGTCTTAGGATGTTGAACCGGATTTTTGGTTACTGCAATTGCAGCAGAGTTATCAACAAAAATAGGAGTAGATGAGAATATTAAACCGTAATCCCGCATTTGCTGTTGAATCCAAATGATTTGTGAACAGCAACTTGCAGCAGCAACATATTCAGCTTCACAGGTTGACAATGCAACCGATGTCTGCTTCTTACACTGCCATGTAACTAATCTTCTCCCAAAGAATTGACACCCCGCTGATGTAGACTTGTAGTTCATTTTGCAGCCTCCATAGTCCGAGTCACTATACGTCGTGAGCTTAAATCATCATCATGAGGTACCACAACCCCAGTGTGGGTGTACCTTTAGATAGCGAAAAATCCTTTGACCCCGATCAGATGATTGACCTTAGGTTAGCCTGATATCTGGAACATAAACAGTAGCATACATGATATCAGGTCTTGAGGCAGTGAGATACATGAGGGATCCAATCATTCCTCGATCATAGTGGCATCTACAAGATCTCCATTCTCATCACGTGCTATATCATGATTCGTAGCAAGTGGAGTCCCAGCAGCAGAAGCATTCTCCATGTCAAAGCGACTGAGAATGTCTCCTACATACTTGGTCTGATGTAGAAAGATCCCATTAGTGTTTGATCCACCTATAACCCGAGAAAGAACTTCATCTCCCCCATAGCACTCATCTCAAACTCTTTCTTCATCACTGCTTCAAACTCTTTGCATAACTCTTCGTTCTTTGACCCGAAGATTATGTCATCAACATATCTGTACAAGCAGTAGGTCGCCATCCTTTTCTTAATAAACAGTGTACAGTCAATGACTCCCCGGCAAAAGCCGTGTTTCACAAGATGAGTCGAGAGTTTGTCATACCAAGCTCGAGGAGCTTGATGAAGCCCATATAAAGCTTTGTCGAGCTTGTAAACTCTATCCCGATGATAAGGGTCTTCAAATCCTCGGGTTGACTTACATAGACTGTTTCCCTGATTTCCCCATGAAGGAATGCACTCTTCACATCTAATTGGTAGACTTTAATCTTCATGTACGATGCATAGGCAAGGAAGATACGAATAGCTTCCATCTTGCCACGGGGCAAACACCTCATTATAGTCAATTCCTCGACTGGCGAAAACCTTGAACCACCAGTCGAGCTTTGTTCCTGATAATGACTCCTTGGTCATCCTTCTTGCATTTTAGTACCCATTTGGTGCCAATGACTTTAGCACCTTTAGGTCTATCAACCAGAGTCCATACACCTAACTTCTTAAACTGCAGAAGTTCTTCTTGCATGGCACTCACCCACGCCTCATCATTTAGTGCTTCACTCACATATTTTGGCTCAACCTGCGAAACAAAACATCGATAAGCACCATCATGAATGTAACCCTTCTCCATAACTGAGGCGTAATCAGCTGAGTATAGCTGATTCGGGTTGTACTCCTGATCGGACATCTCCAATAACATTGTCAAGAGGATGATAGACGTTTAGTCGTGATCCTGGAGTAGTCGGCATAGTCACCTCCGAACCAAGATTGTGAAATTTTGTTCTGCATCTGAGGAAGGTGGAGTTGAGGTTCTGAAGTCGAGGGTGCATCACTTATGGATGCTTGTGGACTTTCAGGAACTGGAACTTGTTCCTCCTGACGTTCTGGTCATCTGCTTCAGTTTCATCTTCAGAGGAGGAGTCATTGTCATCGACTACCCCTTTGACTGAGTAGATGATTCTCCCTGTGGCTAGATGGTATATTTAGAATATCATACATCATCCTAGTAGCTAACTCATCATCCGAGGGAGAGAAAGGGATGTTGAAGGATTTGAAGAATCCATCATAATCGAGAAGTATGCAGGTCCTTTGCCTGTAGGTGGTGTATATCTCTGAACGTTGACATTACACCACACTTCTACAAGACCCGTTGAGTTATTGTAAATTCGCTTGTTCGGTATGTTGTATCCTAAAAAATTCCTTCAACTGCCTTCTCGTTGAATTTTCCTTCTTGTGTCTTCTTCAGAAGTGTACACGGTGCGCCAAAGGTTCAAGATACTCCAAATTAGTTTTCTTCTTTGTAGTAACTCATAACATGTCTTTCCGTGGCGCTTGACTATTAGGACTCGATTCAGTGTATAACACGCATTTGCCACTGCCTCATTCCGAATTGGATAGGCAGTTTCGAGTCTGCCAGCATAGTCCGTGCTGTCTCTATCAAACTCCTGTTCTTTCTCTCAGCAACGCCATTCATCTGAGGTGTGTAAGCAGAAGTGAATTGATGCACAATTCCCTTTTCCTTGCAGTATGCCTCATCCCTTGATTCTTGAATTCTGTCCCATTGTCTGAGCGTATTTGTCTAACTTTTAGCTTGTAGAGGGATTCCAGTGTGGTACTATTCCTTGAATGTCTCCAAAGTTTCTGATTTGGATTTCAGAAACATTACCCAAGTGAACCTTGAGTAGTCATCAGTGACCACAAAGCAGTACACGTCGCCTGCAATGCTCCTTGTACTAACTGGACCAAACAGATCCATGTGAAGAAGCTCAAAAGTAAGTTCTATTGAATGAACTTCTTTTCCTTATGAGACTTCTTTGTCTGTTTGCCTTTCTTGCACGCTACACAAAAATCAGGAAGTTGGAAGTTCTTGACATTCACTCCTCTCACTAAATCCTTGAATCAAATGATTCATCTTCCTTTGACTAATGTGTCATTCTCCGATGCCAGGAGATTGAATCCTTCTCAGTAGGTTTAGATAAAAAAACACTGAACCTCATGATCCGTTGTAGCAGCTGTGACAATCCAAGACATAAAGGTCTTTATATCTTGAAGCAGTCAAGAACTTGGTCCTCTGGGATCATATATTCTTTCTTCAGCACGTAACACTTCTGGTTATCAAAGATGACTTTAAATCCTTTATCACAGATTTGGGAAACAGAAAGTAAGTTGTTCTGAAGTTGTTGAACGTAGTTCACCTTATCAAACTTAACTTTCTGATTTCCCACTTCTCCCTGAGCTGTGATATAGCCTCCTTTGTTTCCTGCAAAGAAACATGCCCTCCTTTATTTGTTTGACGTTAGATAAAAGGTCTCTTTCCTGTCATGTGCCTGGATGCTCCGCTGTCTATAATCCACGTGTTAGTCTCAGCACTGTATCGAACACCCTGCACATACAAAGTAAATGAATTAGTTTAGGTTAGGAACCCAAGCTTTGACTGTCTTGGGTTTCCAGAGGCATCACACATCATAAACTCCACCCATTGACCCTTAGAGGGTGAGGGTATCTCAGGTTCCTTCTTGTTATCAGTATCAGACACGAAGGTTGACTTTTCTTTCCATAAGCCAGATTTGTGCAATGCCTGTTTATGATAAACAGTCGTCTGGCTTGAAAGTTGGACTTTAGGTTCACTAGCTCTTCTAGGTGGAGTTAAAGAGCTCCTCTTAGAAGACTTAGGTTTTGAGTCTTGAAGTTCAATCTTCTTCCTAGGTGTGTGATAAAATTACAGTAGGAAGCAATGTGTCCATATTCTCCACAGTTGTAGCACGCTCTGCTATCAACTTTATGATTAAACTTTCTTGTGGAGAGGTGCGTGACACTCTAGTAACATCAATCACTTTAGGTTTTGACTCTTGTATGTTTGATGTTTTCTGGTTTAACAAAATTTACAGTTTTAGTCTGTTTAAATGTTTCCACTTTTTGGTTAACTGGTTTTGACTGTGAAGCATGTGAGAAAGTACATTTGAAGTCCTTTTAGGTTCTGATTTGACTTGTTAGACTTGACTTTAAATTAACCTTTTCAAACTTCTTTTCCAGATTAACACAAGGCAATTTTCCCTTTGCCTTTGAAGTGGTCTCCTTTTGTGTTTCCAGTGTCAATAGATGAACATAGGGAATCTGGATCACTTACAAGAGGAGTAGTCACTACATGATCCTTGATGGGATTACTACTTAAAGGTCTAGACTTAGTGTCATCAAGGTCTCAGGTGGTGGTGGAACCACTTGTAGCCTAGTCCCTCCCGTTGTTCCTTTCTTTTACTAAGTGTTGGACTATATGCGACGAACTAGTCCAACTATGCAGTTTCTGTTTTAGTGAATTGACTTCTACTTCTAGAACTGCCTTTTGTTTCTTAGTGTCTTCTAGGGAGTTTAGATAGTACCTAATGTCATTTGCTTGGTTAAAAGCCACTACTTCGGTTTCCCTAAGTTGTTTAGTCAATAGGTCTATTTTTCTTTATAACTATGCTCATTTTGTTTTAGTACTCTATTAGCCTCAGTGCACAGACGTAAATCTTTTACTAAGTTATCATTATGATCTAATAACTTAGCAAATTTTTCATCTATGCTATTCCTAAAAGTATCACAATCAGAACAAGCATGATTATTAAAAATTTGGTCAGTGGTACTTACGTGAGTTGGTTCAGAAGAATTAGCCATCAGTGCAGCATCAGATGTTTCTGGTTCTGGTGATTTTGACTTTTCTGTCTCTGACGTGGAAATCCTCTTTTGGCTTGTAACTGACCTCGGCTTGCAGTGTTTCTTCACTATGTGACATTGCTATCTCAACTGCTATATCACTTCACTTGCAGAATCATCATCAATATCCTCAACACTGGCAATATTAGATTCTCTGGTGAGACAAACCTAAAAACCAATCTGTCCTTCATCATCATGAGCAGTTAAGGCTTTTGGATCCTTGTTTGATGAAGTAGAACTAGAGGCTTGCTGTCTTGGCGAGTAAAGGATGAGAACGGGTTCCCATTCCCCGTCTTCTTTGGCTTGACACATTCTCTTTTGAAGTGCCCCTTCTCACCACAGTTAAAGCAGGTCACTTTACTCTTGTCGAAGCCAAAGGTGGTATCCTTAGTAGCAACCAAGTTCTGTCCAGTCTTTTTCACAAATTTCTTCGCCCTCGGACAACACTTGCTAAGGCCCACATTATATCCATTCTCTCAAGCTCCATCTCATCCACCTGCTCGTAGTCCTCATCTGCCAGATGGCAGTTTCCAATCTTCCCGGCAACAAGTCCATCATATGAATGAACCACTGCTGCTAAGAGATCCATATGCTCTCGAGCTACTTCCACGGTCACATTACCGAGGTTCTCGATCTTCAGTTGGTAGCGTTTGCTTCTGATCCAATATAATGGGTACATGATGACCCAGACATGTCTGATCCAGAAGGAGAAGCATGTGAAGGACCTGACGAGCTAGACACAAAAGCAGTCTGGAGTGGTGCTCCAGATGTCTTAGCTTGAGGCGTGGGGTTGTATAAAGCTGGATTTTGTGTGTAGAAGACTTCTGAGCTCTATACTTCATCCTTAGTGCTTCTTCTCGCAACTTAAGAATGAAGTCATTTATATCCAGCTTTACAACTATTCCATTCTGTCTCAGGTTAGACACGAATGTAGCCCACTTATCAGGCAATCCGTCTGCGAAGTTGCTTACTTTCTCTTCCATGGTAGTAGCCACTCCATGTGTATGCAATTCGCTCATCAAGTGGTAGAATCTGTCTATGACTTCGTCCAAACTTCATTACCAATTGATGAGAAGTTATCGAATTCCTTCTTTAACTCCTTTCCTTGATTGCCTTCAATGATGCATTCCCATCATATCTCTTCTCTAGCTAATCCACAGTTTCTTGGACTGCTTGTTCTCTGAATACTGGTGGAATATGTCTTTGGGGATAGACTGAGTGATCAATGCATAAACTCTTTTCTCTGCATTGTACTTAACTTTCTGTGCGTCTGTCATCCCGCTTAATGTTAGCTTAACTCCATCAGCTCCCACCGTGTACTATAACCAATCTCAATGGCTTCCCACAGATTAGGATCTACTCCATTAAGGTAGATCTCAAAACGTTGTTTCAGTGGGGAAACTCATCTAAAGTCAAAAGCTTTGGTGGTTTATTGTGATTCCCCACCTCACTTTCAAGCAACAGCAGGTTCTGTATCCTTGAGTCCTTCCCAGCAGTAAAGGCTGACATCTGATCTTCCATGACTAATAAACTTAATATAATAAAACAAACTTTCACTGATGCGACTGAAGGATGCGAATGAGCTAATCGTGCGTATAAACTCTGCGATTATTTCAATCGTGCGGCTGAACTGGGCGATTGGTTCAGTCGTGCGAATGAATCTGGTGCGTATGATCTATGCGAACGAACAGTTCAGTGGCCGAATGAGGGTGCGACTATGTCCAATCGTGCGTATGAGCAATGCGAATGGAGTCCAGTCGTGCGAATGAGTCACTCGTGCGACTGAAGCTGCTGTTTTGCGAAAATTTCTAGGTTTGACGGTTTCAGCCATAAAGATTTGAAATTTCACAAGTTCTATCGCCTAAGTCCATAGAAACCAAACTTCGATGAGCAGGGAACTTCCAAGATCACTTTTGATGCCAAAGATTGCGTTTTTAGTGCAAAAACACAAACTTTTATGCAATCTTGATTGAATCAACATGTAATCAAGAGCCAAAAGCTCTGATACCACTTGTTAGGACCTGGTATTTGACCGAAATACCTAGAGATTAACGTGTAAACCAGATCAAATAGTGCGGAATCCTATTTGATTGGCGATCCAATCAGTGAGAACACACGAAGAATCAATCAAGGATTGAAACTAACGTTAGAAATCGATTGGGAATCGATCTAATGTGTTCTATGAACTTGGAGAACGAATTGGAAGGTTTCTGGATGGCTAGGGTACGTCTGAATCGTAATTGATCCAGAGCCCTTGTTTTTCACGAATTGAGTGTATTTATAGGTTGTATTATTCAATCGTGCGACTGAACCATTAGTTGGTTCAGTCGTGTGATTGAACCATGTGTTGATTCATTCGTACGACTGAGTGTTCAGTCGTGCGACTGAGCCAATCTTATGTTACAGTTGTACGACTGATCCAGTCTCCTGGTTCAGTCGTGCGACTGAGTCAATCATGTGAAGTTATTCATGCGTATGATTCATTCGCATGAGCCATTCGCATGAGAACTTCATTAAGTTAAGTTTGAATGTTTTAATTAATATAACATAATGTGCAAACATTCAAATAATCATAAACCCAATCAATTCAGTCACGACTCATTAATGAACTATTAAACATTATAACTAACAGACTATCAATATCATTTCATTAATCATACCAAACAAGATCTATTACATCACATATCATGATCTAGGGACAAATATGTATCAACAGTTAGTGTGCCCCAAACGTCTATGCCAAAGCTGTGACTCATCAAATGATGCTTTAGACAAAAGACATGTTTCTTCCTTAGGTGATTCTAAACACAGGTTAAGACATATGTGTATTCTTCCTCGGAGTGCGTGTCTGTAATGTGAGTGGAATATTTTTTGTCGCAGATCTGAGACACGCTTAGCAGATTGAAATTCAGTTGCTCACAGTAATTCACCCTGTCAAAGCTCAGCATCTCGTTTGTCACAGATCCTTCTCCTATGATTCTACCCCCTTTTGAATCTCCATCGAATGCCATAGTAGTTCCTTGTATGTACTTGAAATCATGAATGAGGGAACAATCTCCAGTCATGGTCGGGAGTATCCACTGTCTACTTACCATAGGCTATTAGACATGTGTGGATGATCCTACAAGCAAAAAGAGCTAATTAGAATAAGAAACCCAGCCATGATGGTCTTGGGTTTCCCGTTCATATTCATGATTGTCACCTCCTGGTATTTCCTTCTGAATTGTGATTTGGATAGAGGTGTTCTGAGAGATTTTTAATGATGAATTGGTCGAGTAATCTCATCAACATCTACTGAGAATTCAGATGAATAATGAAATGTTAAGATCACGGTATCTAGTTTGATCAATTAGATTGGATTTCCAGCGGAATGAGCACACAAATCAACAAATTTAAACAAGAACATATGAAATTTATCAATGAAACAGTGTTTGTTATAGAGAGAGAAAATCTGCCAAAAGTAAAATATTCATTCAATCCACGCTTTGGCTCGGCTTATCGGACGGTTACAATTAGCTCATCTTTCCTTTTATAAGAAAGCTGACGTCAGCTGATGTCACTTGACAGTGACATCTAACTGTTATTTAACTACTGAAAGTTAACACAACTACTGAAGATGTCAAACAGCTGACATCTCCTAACAAAAATACCAGTGTTAACTATCACTACATTACTAAAAAGAAACTACTGAAACACAACAACTGAAGAACATGCTATTCAGTCGTTTCACAAGTACTGAAATAAATAATAAAACTACTGAACGGAAACCATCACAATAACTGAAGATTGCTTCTTCAGCTGTTGTGACAAACTCTGAAAGCTTCAGTACTTGGACTTCTTGAACTTCAGTTGTTGTCATCAGCTGATGTCTTCAGCTTATGTCTTCAGTCTTTGTACTTTAGCTGTTGATCTTCAGTACTTTAGTCTTCAGCTATTGAAGTCTTCAGTACTTTAGTCTTCAGCTGTTGAAGTCTTCAGTACTTTAGTCTTCAGCTGTTGATCTTTAGACTTTGTGAAACAACTGATCAAGTCTTCAGCAGTTGTAGTGATGTCTTGTGGGACTTAAAGGTTTTTCTAATCTGGCTCATTGGTTCTTTTGGTCCAATAAACTCCCCCTGAACCAATGCAGCCAAAACCTTAAGCTTATTAAAGATGTCCCACTTATTATGGCAGAAAGATTGGTCTTTTTGTCTTCTAGATCAGCTCAGAAGTGACCCTTGTAAGCACAGGCCTGGGAAGAAGTCTCAAAGATCTGTCTGGCAAGGGATGGATGGGACTTTGTCTTGGGGAACTGGACACAAAGCTGTTACCCCATCCATGAGATCTAATTCCCCAATATGAGTCTGTAAGACTCCCTTGTATAGGCCTCAAGGAAGGTTATTGTTCCTCCATGGTAAGCTCTTCTGTTTCTCCTTCAAAAAGTGATTCTGGCCCATAGTACTCAGAGAGGTATTTGACCTGCTTCCCATTTTTTAGCTCCACAGTTGTTATGATTCTATAAGCAAATTCATCTGGGTGAATACCCTCTAAGAACAACTGGAGCTCATTCTTTCTAACTTCCTCAAGCCTCCTATATACTAACCCCTTTTTCACCACTTTATTCTCCAGCATTTTTTGTGGGTCAGTTTAGCTTTATAGGCTTCTTGAAGTCATCTAGGATTTCCCAAGGTGATACTACAAAGGCCAGAGAGATCACTTCATCTACAATCTTCTTTACTTGGCCAATGTATCTCTGTGGAATATTTTTCTTTTGAATCCTATAAGACACCCTAGGATCGGGCCAAATCCTCACTCTCTCTTTTTGATATTGAAATGTGTGTCTGAGAGTGTATAACCTCTGAGCATGTTTCTTCATGTTGATGATTGAAGATGTGGCAGCATATGCTTTGTCAACTCTTTTCAACAATTCCTCATCATGTTGTTTGTGAAGCTCTTCTTCTTCTAACTTCACTTTCACAATTTGTCTTTGAGATTCAGGAGTAATTGTTGGAGAGTGACTTATGGCCTTAGGCAGCTGTATAATAGCTGTGATTGGCAGCCTATCTTCATCTTCATCATTATCTTCTTCTTCCTCTTCTAGCCTCAGTACCTTTTTCTTCCTCTTCTTGGGTACATCATCGGCTATTGGTTTTGTGGGTAAGGTAATTGGTTTAGTGGGTTGTGGTTGTGGTGGTTTTGGTGTGGGAATGTTGACAGGCTGTTCTAGCATCTTAGATGTAAGTGGGGCTTTGGATTGTTTGACCAGTTCAGCCCTGCTCCCAGCACCAGCTTCATTCAAAGCTTCAATGACCAACCCTTTGGTGTATACTTCAGACGAACAGATCTTGGTGGTTACTGCCAAGATGTTGTCCCTGGATCATGACTGGATTTCAATCAATGATCTTCCAAGATATTTAGCTATAAACCTGATCATGATTTCCAATCTCTCCCTTTCCATCACACTATAACTGGCCCATCTTGATTGTATCTCTTTTATTTCAAGCCTTCTGATCTTAGAATCTAGTGTGGCTGTGTCATGACCGTGTCTAAATAGCTGATCTATAATTGTATCCATTGATCCGCTATGAGCTTCATCAGCATCTTTAACAAGGTCTTCTAATGATTTCTCTTCATCAGCTCCTGACTCAGCACTTTTCTTTCTTTTATATGTAATTAACTTCTCTGAGATCAGTTCTTTCTCACCTCCTTTTCTTTCTCAGTCTGTTTCTCTGTTTCAGCCTGTTTCTCAGCATCAACTCTCTTTCTTTTCTTGTCTTTCACTGCCTTTGTCTTTGCAGTCTCCCCCTTTTTGGTTGCATTGGAATCAGGGGTTTGGAAGGCAGAAAGAGATTTATGAACAACATCATCGATAAGGGTTTGTAGATTTGAGGGAATCCTCTCATCAATGGCTTTATGCACTATATCAGTGATGATGGGAGTGATGAGAGGTAAGGAGTTTTGAAAGATAGCAACCATCTGCTCAGAGGGGTTCTGTCCCTGAGAGATGGTGCCGAAAGCAGAGGCTGGTGGCTCAGTTATGTGGGTAGGATCAGTGTTTGGTAAACCTTCAATTGAAGGTGCCATCTGTGGGGTTTGTGGGATAAATGGTCTTTAATCCTGAGACATGTTGGCAAGAGGCTCTTTGAGTCTGCTCACCTCATTCTCGAGGATGGTATTGTGGGCTAGAACATCGTAGAAAAAACCCATGTCATCATCATTCTGAGATGAATCACCTGACCTCCTGATTGAATCAGGATGTACATGCACTGAGTGTAGTTCAGTAGTAGCATGTGCCCCTTGTTCGTGGTACTGGGAACTTCCTGCCTCAGAACTATGTCCTTCATCGGCAGTTGCCTCTGGTGAGGTCTTATGGATGGTATCAACTTCATCCTGATCATTTGCTGAAGCAGGAGAAGTGGTAGCCTCACCAGAAGTTCGAATCTCCTTTCTACACTTGGAGATTGAACACGGTAACCCCTGTGCTGTGGGTTATCAGAAGCACTTTGGTCCTCCCCCTCAATGGTTGAGGCTATCCCAGTTTTGATTGGTATCTGGGTAGGGGGTGAGGAATGCAACTGCGTCAGCACTTTTGCAACTATTATGGTAGGACTTTGGGGGGCGGTTGCAGTGGGAGATGGGGTGAAGGCAGTATGCACCCGGGGAGAGTGGTGCGTTTCAATGGCAACCTCCTCAAGTGAGGAAGGTTCCAGATGTATAGGTGCCCCATAGGTGGTTGCTACAGGCTCCTGTTGAGAGGAAACCTGAGCGGTTGAGGGTGGGTGAGTACGTGTATCTACTAGGTGGTTATGACCAGTAGATATATCTTGCGTTTGTGTTGCAGGGGCATCCTCAGGGGACTCATTCCCTGAGTAGCCTTTTTGGCTTTCTTGTGTTTGGGTTTGGTGGGGCCTTTGGATTTGGAGGTGGTGGCTGTGGGTTCCAACTGCGTGGGTTTTCGCAGTTTGGCAGCCTGTTTGAGTGACTGGTCTGAGTTGTGCGTGGAGTATACTTCAGGCAATACAGCCATGGCAGGGACTCCAAGGCCAACAAGTCCCTCAGCTTTCAGCTGGTTCTCTATTATGGCCATGATGAACCGTGGATATAATATCCATCTGTTAGCAATAGGTTTGGAGGCCATATCCTTAAGTTCAAGAAATAATATTTCAGAAATTGAAGTTTTGTTGCTCAAGGATAGAGAAAAATACCTGCTGCCACCTGGTAGACATTTGATCCCAAGACGAAGTCTTAGGGGCTAGGCAAACATTTATCATATGAAAAATAAGGCGTTCTGCGTCATGGAAATGCCTCTTTAAGATGGTGGAAGCGCTGAGATTACCCTGATATCCATGTTGGGCAAAGGATAGATCAGTGATGCCCTTTGAATATCCAGTGGGGAAGGTGGCATCATCCAGGTGTAGTATTTGGCGAAGAATTGCCGGAGTGATGACCACCTTTCGGGAGTTGACGAACCACTGGAGAGACTCGGTGGCATTCTCCCTAGTGGTAAGGGTGACGTTCGTCCAGAACTGTGTTAGGGATTCGGCATAAATGGTAGGATTGATAAGGAAGGCCATTTTGTAAGGAGAATGGACCATGAGATCAATAGCAGTATGAAACTTCGTCCAGAAAGGTGATATGGTAAGGTAGGCAACACAGTTGTGTCGTGGTTTAAGCTGCATGTTCGCCATTGGTGTGAGAGAAGGTTTGGAGTTTTTGAACGTTAGGTTGAGATGATGAAGCTCTGTAGGATTAGGTATTTATAGGTTAAGGGTTATGAAGCAACTGAAGGGTTTGGTGTTAGTCATCAGTAGTTTTAAACGATTGATGATGTGGTATTAACCTTCAGAGGTTGAAACAACTAAAGTCTTGGTTTTAGGCATCAGTAGTTATAAAACTACTGAAAAACCATTGTTTTGGCTTCAGATGTTGGAACAACTGAGAACTTGGTGTAGTCATCAGTAGTGGTGAAACTACTGAAGACATGTTTTGTCATCAGTTGTTGTAAACAGCTGACGACCTGGTGTTAGTCATCAGTAGTGGTGAAACTAATGAAGACATGGTTTTGTCATCAGTTGTTGTAAACAGCTGACGACCTGGTGTTAGTCATCAGTAGTTGTGAAACTACTGAAGACATGGTTTTGTCATCAGTTGTTTAAGATGAAACAGTAGTTTTAGAAACAACTGAAGAGAAAATTCCCGTCAGTAGTTTTCGTCAATTCTTAGCTTTTCAGCTGTTTCATACTGTCCTCAATACTTACTCATCAGACCTTTTGGCTGTTTTCAGTTGTTCATAGGACAACAGTACTGATCTGTTGTTACTAACATCAGTAGTTAGAACTACATCAGTAGTTTGTAACAGAATCAGTACTTATTTGTGACGTTTACTAATGATCATCAGTAGTTGTCACTTATTCTAGCTGCAGCATACCAAGCCTTAACACAAGGTTTGGAAAGTTGAACTATCCAAAGGCTTAGTAAAAATGTCTGCAAGCTCATCAGCACTAGGCACAAACTTTGGATCAATCAGACCTTTTTCAAAACAGTCCCTAATAAAATGATGTCTGATCTCTCAATGTTTGGTCCTAGAGTGCTGGACAGGATTCTTGACAATGCAAAGAGCTGAAGCACTGTCCATTAATAATGGAGTCTTAGTCTCTATAATGCCATAATCCAAAGTGAAGCCAGAGTACCTGAGAAGTACAGCTTGCAGCAACAATGTACTCTGCTTCAGCAGTGGATGTAGCAACAGATGCTTGTTTCTTACTCTTCCAAGAAATCAAACACTTTCCTAGGAATTGACATCCACCAGAAGTTGACTTTCTGGTTAACTTACACCCTGCATAGTCACTATCAAAGAAATCAACCAATTTGCAAGAGTGTCCAGTGGAATACCATAAACCTAGAGATTGTGTACCTTGCAGATATCTAAAGATCCTCTTGACTGCAATCAAATGAGACTCTTTAGGAGCAGCCTGAAATCTAGCACAAACACAAGTTGCAAACATGATATATGGTCTAGAAGCTGTTGAATACATCAAGGACCCAATCATACATCTGTAAAGTGTTTCATCAACAGCTTTACCTTTCTGATTTGCATCCAGTTGTGTGGTGTTGCACATGGGAGTAGAACAGGGCTTACAATTTTGTAAATCAAACTTATTCAAAAGATCTTTTGTATATTTAGACTGATGAATGAAAGTTCCATCAGCCTTTTGTTTGATTTGCAACCTAGAAAGAACCGTAATCTCCCATTGCACTCATTTCAAACTTCTTTTGTATTAAATGGGTAAAGTCATCACACAACTAGGGATCAAGGGATGCAAAAATAATATCATCAACATAAATTTGAAAGTAGCTTATGCTGATCCACCTTCTTAATGAACAAAGTTTTATCTATGGAGCCTGTAGTGAAATTATTTTGAAGAAGAAAATTTGATAATGCCTCATACCAGGCTCTAGGAGCTTGTTTCAACCCATAAAGATCCTTATCAACCTTGTACACCCAATCTGGATGCTTATTATCCTCAAAACCTGGTGGTTGACACACATAAACCTCTTCTTATTTTACCATATAAAAATGCACTTTTAACATCCATTTGAAAAACTTTAAGATTGTGGAATGCAACATAGGCTAAGAACAATCTAATTGCCTCCAGTCTGGCGACAGGAGCAAAGGTTTCATCATAATCAATACCTTCTTCCTGTGCAAACCCCTGAACAACCAGTCTGGCCTTGTTCTTAACAATAAGCCCATTTTCATCTGTTTTATTCCTAAACACCATTTAGTGCCTATTGCACATACCTGGGGCTAGAGGAACCAGTTCCCACACCTGCTGTTTGTTGAACTGAAGTAGCTCAAGCTGCATGGCTTCAAACCATCCATTATCTCTCAAAGCAACATGATATTTCTTGGCTCTAGCTGACTTATGAAGAGAGCATAGAAGCACAAGTTAGACAATTGACTTCTGGTGAGACACCAGCATTGATATCACCAACGATTTGAGACATGGGGTGATTCTTCAGCTCTTGGTACACTATGAAATCAGTGCAAGTGTTTGTAGCAGGCTCAGCAGCGCAGATGTTGATCCAGATTCTTGAAACCAAGTATTAGATGGCAAGTCAAATGATGTAGAGGAATCAGAAATCTCATGAGCATTTGGTGTGGATGGAGCTACTGAAGCTATAGGAAAATTAAGTTTAGTAGACACAGGCAGTTGGTCACTAAACTAGAAAAGGTGAGTACTGATATAATCATCATCATTACCACCAGGTGGAAGACTGTTGACAGCAGCAACAGCAAATCAAATAACTCCACAGGGTTTTGTGGATCTTTTCCTTTGGAGATTCATTAAACTTCACATGCAGAGTGACAGGATCAGTGATCACAAGTTTGATGTATTAGAATACAAAGCAGTGGAATACAAACTAGAATTAGACAACTTGTAGCAAGCAATCGATACTTGTAAGCATTAAGAGCACATACGGTTATAGGGAAGAATATATATTTCTGATTTGAAGGAATGTTTATAGGAGGTAGAATATTTCTAATCAAATCATTCATTCATTCCATTCATTCGTCCTTAGTTACAATAAGTTGTCACTCCTTATATAGAGTGCAACAATCACTGCTGTTATCACGGAAAGTGACAACTGGCAGATCTAATACAAAAATAACTAATTCTTAACAAACTACTGAAATGTTCACAACTACTGAAACATATCCAGCATGTTAAGTACAAAATAAAAACTACTGAAACTACAACGACTGAAGAACAAGCTCTTCAGTCGTTTTACAAAATACTGAAAATAAAAATATAAAACTACTGATATCACAACTACTGAAGAAGTACTCTTCAGCAGTTGTGACAAACTACTGAGGCTTCAGTACTTGATCTTCAGACTTTGACCTTCAGGTGTTTCATCAGCTGATGACTTCAGTAGATATCATCAGCTGATGTCTTCAGTCTTTGTCTTCAGACCTTGTACATCAGTTGTTGATCTTCAGCACTTGTAAACTCTTCAGCTGTTGTACTTCAGTACTTTGGTCTTTCAGCTTCAGCACTTGTGTTCTTCAGCTGTTGTACTTCAGCACTTTGGTTCTTCAGCTGTTGAGGTCTTCAGCACTTGATCTTCAGCTGTTGTAGTCTTCAGCACTTGTCAAACTACTGATGAGGCTTTCAGCAGTTGTTGTGATACCATGTGGGACTTAGAGGTTTTTTGATCTTGGCTCATTGGTTCTTTTGGTCCAACAAACTCCCCTGAACCAATGCAGCCAAAACCTCTAACTTATTTATTCTCCCATTATTGATGGCAAAATGTTGGTCTTTTTCCTTCTTGATCAGTAGAGAAGATGACCCATGTAAGCTCCGGCCTGGGAAGAAACTCAAAATTTGTTTGGCAGAGTATGGGAACTCTGTTTTGGGGAACAGGACACAGAGTTGTTATCCCATTCATGAGATTCACTTCCCCATAATGAGTCTGTACGACTCTCTTGTGTAGGCCTCAAGGAAGGTGATTTGTTCCTCCATGGTTAGCTCTTCAGCACCTCCTTCAAACAATGATTCCGGCCCATAATACTCAGACAGGTATTTGGCCTGTTTCCCATTCTTTAGCTCCACAGTTGTTATTATTCTGTAAGCAAACTCATCCGGGTGATTACCCTCTAGGAACAACTGGAGCTCATTTTTCCTACTTCCTCAAGCCTCTTGTAAACTAACCCCTTTTTCACTATTTGTTTTCCAGCATCTTCTGAGGGGTTAGATTAGCTTTGTAGGCCTTCTTGAAGTCTTCTAGGATTTCCCAGGGTGAAACTACAAAGACCAGAGAGATCACTTCATCTACGATCTTTTTCACCTGGCCAATGTATCTCCGAGGTATATTGTTCTTATGATTCGGTGAGAGACCCTGGGATCAGGCCAATCCTCACTCTTTCCTTTTGATATTGAAAGGTATGCCTGAGAGTGTAAAGTCTGAGGGCTTGCTCCTTCATATTGATGATGGAAGATGTGGCTGCATAAGCTTTGTCAACTCTCTTCAGCAATTCCTCATCATGCTGTTTATGAAGCTCTTCTTCTTCTAGCTTCACTTTAACCATTGTCTCTGGACTTCAGGAGTAATTGCTGAGGAGTGACTTGTGGCCTTAGGCAACTGAATCACAGCTAAGAGCGGCAGCCTGTCTTCATCATCTTCTTCAACTTCTTCTAGCCTCAATATCCTTCTCTTCTTCTCAAGGGTATATCATCGGCTATGGGTTTTGAGGGTAAAGGAGTTGGTTTGGGGGTTGTGTTTTGGGTGGTTTTGGTGTGGAATGTTGACAGGCTGTGCTAGCATCCTTGAGGTGAGTGTGGCTTTTGATTGCTTGGCTAGCTCAGTCCTGCTCCCAGCACCCGCTTCATTCAAAGCTTCAATAACAAGCCCCTTAGTGTATGCTTCAGACGAACAGATCTTGGTGGTGATTGCCAAGATACTGTCCCTGGACCAAGCTTTGATTTCAATCATTGATCTTCCAAGATATTTTGCAATAAATCTTATCATGATTTCAAGCCTTTCTCTTTCTAACACTTCATAACTTGCCCATCTATTCTGGATTTCTTCAATCTCTAGTCGTCGAATCTCAGAGTCAAGTTTGTTGGTGTCATGGCCTTGCCTGAACAACTGATCAATGATGTTGTCCATTGATCTGCTGTGTTCGGCATCAGCCTCTTTTATCAGTAGCTCCAAGGCTTTATCTTCAGCAATGTGCTCATCAGCACCTTCTTCGCTTGTAGGTGAGCATTGGTTGCTGTTCTTTTCCTCCTTTTGGGCTTGCTTCGCTTCCTTCTTTTCCTGATCTTTTCCTCTTCTTTTCTTTCACTGCAGTACTCTCCCCCTTTTTGGTTGCATGGAGGAAGGGGTTTGTACCGCAGAAAGAGTCTTTTGGACAGCAGCATCAACCAAGGGCTGTAATGTTGAGGAAAGCCTCTCATCAATGGCTTTGATCACTATATCAGTGATTATGGGTGTGATGAGAGGGAGGGAATTTTGGAGTACAGCACCTATTTGCTCAGGAGGGTTCTGTTCCTGAGAAGTAGGGCCTGAAGCAGAGGCAGGTGGTTGATTTTGAGTGGCTCGTGTTTGGGAAACCTTCAAGTGAAGGTGCCATCTGTGGGTGGATAGAGGCAGACGGTCTTTCTCCTTGTGAGAGTTGGTCAAGTAGGTTTTGCAGCCACTGACTTTCTCTTCAAGGATTGTGTTCTGGGCAAGAACATCATAGAAAAAGCCCAGGTCATCATCAGCGAAGCTGAATCAGCTGACCTCCTGCTTAGAGCAGGATTTACATGCACTGGGTGTAGACCAGTTGGTGCATGTGCCCCTTGTGCTTGGTACTGGGGACTTCCAGCCTCAGGACAATGTCCATCATCAGCTGTTGCCTCTAGTGAGGTCTTAGCAATGTTACCAGCCTCACTCTGGTCATGTGCTGAGTCAGAGGAGGTGGCAGCCTCACTAGATATTCTAAGCTCCTTGTCTACACCAGGAGATAGAAGTGGGAAACCCTGTGCTGTGGGTTCTCAAGTGCACTGTGTTCCTCCCCTCAATTGTAGGGTATTCCCAGTAGTAAGTGGTTTTTGGGGAGGGGGTGAGGAGTGCAATTGAGTCAGCACTTGTGCAACTATTAAAGTTGGGCTGTGAGGGGCGGTTGTTTGGGGTGAAGGATAGAGCAGTGTGCACCTGGGGAGGTTGGTGCTCTTCAATGGAAATCTCCTCAAGTGAGGAAGATCCCAGATATGTAGGTGCCCCTTGGGTGGTTGCTGCAGGCTCCTGTTGAGAGGAAGCCTGAGCGGCTATGGCTGGAGGAGTCATTGTATCCACTAGGGGGTTTGGACTAGTGGATATATCCTGCGTTTGTGTTGCAGGGGCATCCTCAGGGGACTCAATTCCCTGAGTAGCCTTTTGGGTTTCTTTTGGTGGGTTTGGTGGGGACTTTGGATTTGGAGGTGGTGGCTGTGGGTTCCAGCTGCGTGGGTTTTCGCAGCTTGGCAGCCATTTTGAGTGTCCGGTCAGAGTTGTGCCGGGAGTATACTTCCGGCAGAACAGCCGTAGCAGGGACTCCCAAGCCAACAAGTCCCTCAGCATTAAGCTGGTCTGTAATAATGGCCATTATGAACCGTGGATAAGTATCCAACGGTTGGCAGTTAGTTTTTGAGCCATATCTTGAGCTCTGAAAATATTAATTCTGAAAAGTTTAGTGGTTGTTGCTCAAGGATAGAATACATTACCTGCTGCCATTTGGTGGACATTTGATCCCAAGACGACGTCTTAGGGGCCAAACATACATTACCATGTGAAAAATCAGGCGCTCAGCGTCATTAAAGTGTTTCTTCATGATGGTGGAGGCACTGAGATCGCCTTGATATCCATGTTGAGCAAAGGATAGATCTATGGTGCCCTTCGGATATCCAGCAGGAGAAGTAGCATCATTCAGTTGAAGAATTTGGCGGATTATTGCAGGAGTAATGACTACTTCTTTGTTGTTGACGACCGACTGGAGGGATGGTGTGTTGTTCTCCCAGGTAACAGTAACGTTCATCCAAAATTGGTGCAAGGATTCGGCATGTAGATGGGGTTCAGAAGAAATGCCTTGTTGTATTGGGACTGAACCATAAGATCGATAGCAGTATCGAACTTAGTCCAGATCAGCGATTTAGTGAGGTAGGCAACACAGTTGTGTCGCGGTTTAATTTGCATAGACGCCATTGGAGAGGAAGTTAGGTTTGAAGAAGATGAAGCATTGAGAGCTAAGGTTAGGGGTATATATAGGGTACGGGTAAGGAAACGACTGAAGGATGTGGTGTTAGTCATCAGTAGTTTTAAACGACCGTTGACATGGTATTATCCTTTCAGACGTTGAAACAGCTGAAGTCGTGGTGTTAGGCATCAGTAGTTTAGAAAACTACTGAAGACCGTGGTTTTGACTTCAGATGATTGAAACAACTGAGGACTTGGTGTTTGTCATCAGTAGTTATGAAACTACTGAAGACAGTGGTTTTGTCATCAGCTGTTGTAAACAACTGAAGACTAGGGATTAGTCATCAGTAGTTATAAAACTACTGAAGACGTGGTTTTGCTTCAGTTGTTTAAAATGAAACAGCAGTTGTACAAACGACTGAAGAGAAAGTTCTCTTCAGCTGTTTTCGTCAATTCTTAGCTTTTCAGCTGTTTCAATCTGTCTCAACACATTCATCAGTCTTTTGGCTGATTTCAGTTGTTTCATAGGACATCAGTACTTATCTGTTTTACTGATTGCAGTAGTTGTAACTGCATCAGTAGTTGTGACTACATCAGTAGTTTAGAACAGATGAAGTACTTCAGTACTTGTGAGACATTTAGCCTTCAGTAGTTATAAAAACTACTGAGGGTAAAAGAGCTCATCAGTACTTATATGTGACATAGGTACTTATGATCATCAGTATGAATTACTAAGATCATCAGTAGTTGTCACTTATTCTAGTTGCAGCATACCAAGCCTTAACACCAGGTTTTGGAAAGTTGAACTATCCAAAGGCTTAGTAAAAATGTCTGCAAGCTCATCAGCACTAGGCACAAACTTAGGATCAATCAGACCTTTTTCAAAACAATCCCTTATAAAATGATGTCTGATCTCTATATTGGTCCTAGAGTTGGACTGGATTTTTGACAATACAAAGAGCTGAAGCACTATCCATTAACAATGGAGTCTTAGTCTCTGTAATGCCATAATCCAAAGTTGGTTTTGAAGCCAGAGTACCTGAGATGTACAACTTGCAGCAGCAATGTACTCTGCTTCAGCAGTGGGTAGCAACTGAGGTCTGTTTCTTGCTCTGCCAAGAAATCAAGCAGTTGCCTAGGAATTGACATCCACCAGAAGTTGATTTCCTGGTCAACTTACACCTGCATAGTCACTGTCAGAAAAAGCAACTAATTTACCAGAATGTCCGGTAGAATACCATAAACCTAGAGATGGAGTGCCTTGCAGATATCTAAAGATCCTCTTGACTGCAATCAGATGAGACTCTTTAGGTGCAGCCTGACTTGTTCTAGCACAAACACATGTAGCAAACATAATATCTGGTCTAGAAGCTGTTAAATACATCAAGGACCCAATCATACATCTGTAAAGTGTTTCATCAACCACTTTACCTTTCTGATCTGAGTCAGTTGTGTGGTGCTGCTCATGGGAGTAGAACAAGGCTTACAGTTTTGTAAATCAAACTTTTGCAAAAGATCTTTTGTATATTTGGACTGATGAATAAAAATTCCATCAGCCTTTTGTTTGATTTGCAACCCCAGAAAGAACTGTAATTCTCCCATGGCACTCATTTCAAACTTCTGTTGCATCAACTTTGTAAAGGCATCACACAACTTTGGATCAGAGGATGCAAAAATGATATCATCTACATAAATTTGAACAAGTAGATTATGCTGCCCAGCTTTCTTAATGAATAAAGTCTTGTCTATGGAGCCTCTAGTGAAATGTTTTCCAGAAGAAAGTTTGATAATGTCTCATACAGGCTCTGGGAGCTTGTTTTAACCCATAAAGAGCTTTATCAAGCTTATACACCCAATTAGGATGTTTATTGTCCTCAAAGCCTGGAGGTTGACATACATAAACCTCTTCTTTAATTTTTCCATACAAAAATGCACTTTTGACATCCATTTGAAAAACTTTAAGGTTTTGATAAGCAGCATAAGCTAAAAACAATCGAATTGCTTCCAGTCTGGCTACAGGGGCAAAGGTTTCATCATAATCAATACCTTCTTCTTGTGCAAACCCCTGAACAACCAGTCTGGCTTGTTTTAACAATAAGCCCATTTTCATCAGTTTTGTTCCTAAACACCCATTTAGTGCCTATTGCACACTTACCTGGAGGTAGAGGAACCAGTTCCCACACTTGCTGTTTCTTGAACTGAAGAAGCTCAAGCTGCATGGCATCAACCCATCCATTGTCCTTTAAAGCAATGTGATAATTCTTTGGCTCTTGCTGACTGATGAAGAGAGCATAGAAGCAGAAATTTGACAATTGACTTCTTGTTGATACTCCAGCAGTGATATCACCAATGATTTGAGACATAGGGTGATTCTTTCAGATCTTGATACACAATGAGATCTGTGCAAGTGTTTGTAGCCGGTTCAGCAGCAACAGATGGTGATGGTGTATCATTTCCTTGAAACCAATCAGTGGATGGTAATTCAAAGGAAGTTGAATTCGAAGAAATCTCATCAGCATTTGTTGTGGATGGTGCTACTGGAGCTACAGGAACATCAGGTCTAGCTGAGTCAGGCAGCTGATCACTAAACCTGAAGAGGTGAGTACTGCAATCATCATCATCATCAGCAGTACCACCAGGTGGTGAACTGTTGACAGGAGCAACAGCAGGAGTTTGATAAGGAACATATTGCAGTATGTCCAAATCAAATAACTCCACAGGACTTTGTGGAATCTTGTCCTTTGGAGATTCATTAAACTTAACATGTATAGTTTCTTCAACCATCTTTGTTCTGCAGTTGAAGACTCTGTATGCCTTGCAAGTAGATGAATAACCAACAAAGTACCCTGCATCCACCTTAGGATCAAATTTATGGAGTTGATCCTTTGTGTTGAGAATGAAACAGGGACACCCAAATGCTTTGAAAAATGAAATCAGAGGAGCCAAATGATGGAGAACTTCATATGGAGTCTTCATCAACCTCTGATTTACTAAAACTCTATTTTGCACATAACAAGCTGTGTTGACAGCTTCAGCCCAAAAGGTCAATGGCAAACTGAGTCAGCCAGCATGGACCTTGCAGCTTCAATGAGGGTCCTGTTCTTTCTCTCACTACTCCATTTTGTTCTGGAGTCCTTGGAATGCTGAACTGCCTTTTGATTCCCTTTGAAAGATAGAAGTCATCAAGTGTATGATTTCTGAACTCAGTTCCATTATCACTCCTAATACACTTGACTGGAAGGGAATGCTGCTTCTCAATGTACAGCACAAAGTGAATAATCTTCTGAGCAGCCTCATCCTTTGAATGTAGAAGAAAGTCCATACAAATCTGGAGTAATCATCCACAATTACCAGACAGTATTTCTTCTTTGCCATGCTCATTACTCTCACAGGACCAAATAGATCCATATGCAGTAATTGCAAGCAGGCAGTGGACTTGGACACTTCAATAGGAGGGAATGAGACTTTGTGTTGTTTTCCTTTTAAACAAGCAGTGCAGGTTTCATCACAGTGGAACTCCTTTATTGGTAAGCCTCTGACTAAACTATTGTGGCTAAGCTGATTCATGTTTTTGAGATTAACATGACCAAGCCTCCTGTGCCACAGTTTAGATTCTTGAGAAGAGGCTTTGGAAAATAGGCAAGGATTGCCTTTGAGATCTATCTTCTTAGAGAGATCTAAGGCATACACTCTTCCTGTCCTGTTGGCTTTCAGGAGAGTGTGATCATCCAACACCTTGCCAATCAAGTGCAAAACTTTGGATGACAGAATCCTACAGTTTTGACTGGTGAAAAGGGCAACATGGCCTTTATCACACATTTGATGACACTCAAGAGGTTGTACTTGAGATTTTCCACATGATTAACATCATCAAATTTGATTTTCCATTGGAGACAAACCTTACCGATGATGTAACCCCTAGCATCATTGCCAAAAGAGACAAATCCCTTCTTTCCTTGAGAGTAGTCATGAAGAAGAGAGCTGTTCCCAGTCATGTGCATAGATCCCCCACTGTCTACATACCAGATGCTACTTTGGCATGTTGAAGAACCCTGCAATAATAAAAAATCAGTTAGTTTTAGAGACCCAAACCTTTTGGTTTTGGGCCTGGTCTCATCAATAGATGGTAAACTAACATGTTTATTTGAAACACAGCCTGAGAGGAAGAAGATGGTGTAGAAGAGGAGTCCTTTGGCTTGGACCTCCTTTTCTGTGGTTTCAACATAGGAGAATCTAGTTGGTTAACTCTACCCAACAGATGTTGTACCATCATCACCAGCTGTGTCTGATTTTGTGATAAAGCTTTCAGCTCATCAGACACATTGCTAGTGGAGTTGATAAGTTCCTATGTTGCACCTTCTTCTTTTGAGCACCCTCAGCTGTCACCTGTTTAACCCCTTCCTTTTTGGATTTCTTTAAGGACTTAAGGGTTACAGGATTTGATGTTGCTGATACAAATGTGGTCTCAAACTCAGTTTTCATTTTTACCATTTTTCTCATTAATTTCTTCTTTTGTTTGAGTTTGGAACCTCTTTTGTACCAACAATCATCTGTAAGATGATTGAACAAACCACATACTTCACATGGTTTCTTCTTCATCTTAGGTTGATCATCAACTAAAGATGGTGAAGCAATAGAAGACTTGTTCTTCAATGCTTTGGAAGCATTGGTTGCTTTCTTGACTACCTCTTTAGTAGTCTTCAAACTCTTTCTACTGCCAATTTTCTTCTCTTCAGTACTGACAGCAGTTGAAGTTTGAGCTTCAGGTGTTAAATCCTGCTCTCTAGTCCTTTCAGGACCTTCAGGATTAACTCCTGAGTTGATCAACTCATTTATCATGTGAATGTCAGCATTTGAACCATCAACATCAGCTGATAGGTTCAAAGAGGGCTTGATGCTGACTGCTACTTCTGATTGTGCTGTATCAGAAGGTAGATCACAAGATGTGGTGGATTGGTTATCACTCTCACCATCAGATTCTACCTCTGCTCTGGGGTAAAATCTGTAGGTGGAGCAGTGTGATTGTAACAATTCCAAACTTCACATTTGAAGCAGATTGCTTACTAAGAAGCATTTGAAAACCTTTGCATGATTGTACCCATCTATCACACTCGACCTGGGTAACTGCAAGGGTTTCTTTGAGATCTTTGTACTTCTCTAGAAGTACTTCTTCTCTAGCCTTATCATCAATTATTTGGCAATTCAGTTTATAAATCTCATCATTTTTATCTTTGAGCACAAACTCAAACTCAGCTTGTTTTTGGAAATTATTTGTTCTAGCTCAATGTCTTATTAATTAGAGCTACATTTGCTTCTCTAATGGAAGCAAATGCTGCTATGCATGGTTCAGAACATAATTTGGCTTTTGCCTCAGAGGATACCTGTGATACCTGAGGTGTAGAGGCATTAGAAAATGAAGTATCAGCAGACTCCAAAGCCATAAGAGCTAGATTCCCAAAGGACTGTCACCACCATGTTGACCAGCACCTGAGAACAGTTGATGACCAGACAGTCATCTGGTAAACTGCTCCAGTCAACAACTCCTGGGGTGAAGAAGCTGTGTTGTTGATTGAGATTGGTTGTTGATGAGATAGGGAAGGCTGAGGTTCTGGTAGTGCATGAGGTTGTGGTGTCATAGGAACTTGAACTTGATTTGACTGTGGCATGTAATAACAAGGGTACGGATATGGCATTTGACCCTGAGGAACAAAATATGCCGGAGATTGTTGTTGAGGATGATGACTAGAGGTGACAGGATGTTGCCCTCTGTGTTGTTGACTATTGCCAGGAAAAGTCACAAAGGGTGCAGTAGAGTTAGATCCAGTTGATCTACACTCTCTTGCAAAGTGTCCAAGCCTTTGGCATTTGTGACACCTCAACTTGCTCTTGTCAAAACCAACTTTGGTTTTGCCAGAGAGTCCTGGGAATTTTCTTCCAGTTCTTTTATAGAACTTCTGAGATCTGATATTTATCAAGGCCATTTGGCTCAAAATATCCATCTCTTCTAAGTCATCATCAGCAATCCCCTTGAGATCATCCATAATGAAACATAGATTGTCATTATTACACCCAGTAAACTGACCATCAACACTCACAAATGCAGAATCAGAAGTGCTTGAAGAGAAATTAATATGCTCATCATACTGGCATTCAGATGAAGCATATTCTGACTCATGACCCACCAAGGCAGTGTTGCCTTGTATAAAGTCTTCAGTGAGCTTTCCAGATGAAGACAAATTTCTCTTCTGTTCTATCTCTCTCTCAAAAGTGAGCAGTTTCCCATGGAGTTGGGTGAGAGATAGTTTGTCCAAACTTGCACTGGAGCGTAGGACAATAGTATATGTGTCCCATCTCTCAGGCAGTGATCTGAGAAATCTGTTATTCATCTGAATATTGGTGTATTCAAGTTTGACCATTTTTAGTTCAGAGATCAAACAAGAGAACCGCTCATATTGTTGAGTAGTGTCTCACCCTTTCTATGAGAGAATGTCTCATATTGTTGGGCAAGAATTTCTCTATTATTTGCCAAGACCTCATCTGTTCCTCCAAATTGTTCTTTCAAGGCAATCCAGAGGTCATGGGCAGTTTCATGATGCATTAGCCCAGAATAGATTTCATTGGGCAATGCCATGGCCAGAATTCCATGGGCTTTTGCATCAATTCAAGCAACTTCTTATCCTCATCTGAGTATTGCTCCCTCCTCTTCGGAACCATTTGATTGGTTTCGGGTTATTCACCATAGGCTTGTGTGGACCATGTACCACTGATGTCCAACAACTGCGCTGTTAACAGACAGGTGATGGAGCATACGTCTTTGCCATATGTTATACTCATTCCTAACCAGCATAGGTGGCTTGGTTGAGGAACCAGTATTGTGAGGATCATTGGAAGGAGTGGTCATTTTCAGTTCAAAAACAATTTAGTTCAAGTTTTAAAATTTTAGACAGACCACAACAAACTCAATGAACCAAGATAAGATCTCAGGATGAATGAGAAGAAATACAGAAAATTCAATCTCTATAACCATTTCTTGCAAAAACAAAAGCTAATTCAATCAAACTTAGATCTTGAATAGCAGTTTCAATGATCAATTGTTAGATCGATCAATGATTAACCTGCTCTGATACCATTTGACAGGATCAGTGATCACAAGTTTGATGTATTAGAATACAAAGCAGCGGAATACAAACTAGAATTAGACAAATTGTAGCAAGCAATCGATACTTGTAAGCATTAAGAGCGCATACGGTTATAGGAAAGAATATATATTTCTGATTTGAAGGAATGTTTATGGAGGTAGAATATTTCTAATCAAATCATTCATTCATTCCATTCATTCTCCTTATTACAATAATTGTCACTCCTTATATAGAGTGCAACAATCACTGCTGTTATCACGAAAGTGACAACTGGCAGATCTAATACAAAAATAACTAATTCTTAACAAACTACTGAAATGTTCACAACTACTGAGAACATATCAGCATGTTAAGTACAAAATATAAAACTACTGAAACTACAACGACTGAAGAACGCTCTTCAGTCGTTTTACAAAACTACTGAAACATAAAAAATAAAACTACTGATATCACAACTACTGAAGAAGTACTCTTCAGCAGTTGTGACAAACTACTGAGGCTTCAGTACTCGATCTTCAGACTTTGACCTTCAGGTGTTTCATCAGCTGATGACTTCAGTAGATATCATCAGCTGATGTCTTCAGTCTTTGTCTTCAGACCTGTACATCAGTTGTTGATCTTCAGCATTGTAAACTCTTCAGCTGTTGTACTTCAGTACTTTGGTCTTTCAGCTTCAGCACTTGTGTTCTTCAGCTGTTGTACTTCAGCACTTTGGTTCTTCAGCTGTTGAGGTCTTCAGCACTGATCTTCAGCTGTGTAGTCTTCAGCACTTGTCAAACTACTGATGAGGCTTTCAGCAGTTGTTGTGATACCATGTGACTTAGAGGTTTTCTGATCTTGGCTCATTGGTTCTTTTGGTCCAACACAGAGTCTCTTCAACTATCTTTGTTCTGCAGTTGAAGACTCTGTATGCCTTGCAAGTAGATGAATAACCAACAAAATACCCTGCATCCACCTTAGGATCAAATATGTGGAGTTGATACTTTTTGTTGAGAACGAAAGAGGGACACCCAAAGGCTCTGAAAAATGAAATCAAAGGAGCCAAATGATTGTAGAACTTGTTGGACAAAAGAACAGAACCAATGAGCCAAAATCAGAAAACCTCTAAGTCCCACATGATATCACAACAACTGCTGAAAGCTTCATCAGCAGTTTGACAAGTACTGAAGACTTCAACAACTGAAGATCAAGTGCTGAAGACTTCAACAGTTGAAGACTAAAGTGCTGAGTTCAACAGCTGAAGAACACACAGTACTGAAGCTGAACAACTGAAGAACACAAGTACTGAAGCTGAACAGCTGAAGAACACAAGTGCTGAAGCTAAAGACCAAAGTACTAAAGTACAACAGCTGAAGAGTTTACAACTGCTGAAGATCATCAACTGATGTACAAAGTCTAAAGACAAAGACTGAAGACATCAGCTGATGATATCTACTGAAGTCATCAGCTGATGAAACATCTAAAGTTCAAGTTTGAAGACCAAGTACTGAAGTTTCAGTAGTTTGTCACAACAGCTGAAGAGTACTTCTTCAGTAGTTGTGATATCAGTAGTTTTATATTTTTACTTTCAGTAGTTTTGTTAAACGACTGAAGAGCTTGTTCTTCAATCGTTGTAGTTTCAGTAGTTTTATTTTTTCAGTAGTTATAACAACTGATAACACTTAGCATTTTGTAAGGAGATGTCAGCTGTTTGACATCTTCAGTAGTTGTGTTTCAATTGTAATAAATCTGTTAGATGTCACTATCAAGTGACATCAGCACACGTCACATCTCTTATATAAGAGTTGTCGACCTAATTGTAATTGTGACATTCTGTTACAACGAAAGCGAATATTGAATGAAATATATTTGCAGAAATTCTCTCTCTATAACCGTCTTTGTTCTTCATTGAATATCGTTTCGTTCTTGTGAATTGGCTAATTCATTGTTCGATTTCCGCTGCTATACTCTCTAATCAATCAAACATAGATCACTGATCCTAACAAGTGGTATCAGAGCTGGTTAATCATTGATCGATCTAACAATTGATCATTGAAACTGCTAATTGATATCTGTGTTTGATTAAATAGCGTATTCGCAAGTACTGGTTATAGATTATTGAATTTATGTCGCTTTCGTTCATTTATTTGAGATCTCTTTTGGTTCAATCGGTTGTTGTGTTTGTTCTAAATCTGTTTTAGCTTAAACGAATTTGATTGAATCTAAGATGACTACTCCTTCTAATGATCCTCACAATACCGGTTCCTCAACCAAGCCTCCGATGCTGGATAGGACCGAGTATAACATATGGCAACGGAGAATGCTTCATCACCTGTCTGTTAACAGTTCAGGTTGTTGGACATCTGTGGTACATGGACCACTTAAGCCTATGGTGAACAATCCGGAAACCAATCAAATGGTTCTGAAGAAGAAGGAACAATACTCTGATGAAGATCGGAAACTATTTGAGATTGATACTAATGCCCATGGAATTCTGGCCATGGCACTGCCTAATGAAATCTATTAAGGGCTTATGCATCATGAAACTGCTCATGATCTCTGGAATGCCCTGTAGGAACAATTCGGTGGCACAGATGAGGTCTTAGCAAACAACAGAGAAATCCTTGCCCAACAATATGAGACATTCTCTCATAGAAAGGGTGAGACACTGACTCAACAGTTTGAGCGCTTTTCCTGCTTGATATCTGAGCTTAAAATGGTGAAAGAGGAATACACCAACAGCCAGATGAACAACAGATTCCTCAGATCACTGCCTGAGAGATGGGACACATACACTATTGTCCTACGCTCCAGTGCAAATCTGGATGGCCTATCTCTCACCCAACTTCATGGGAAACTGCTTACATTCGAAAGAGAGATAGAGCAGAAGAGGAAACTGTCCTCATCAGGAAAGCTCACTAATGACTTTGTACCAGGGAATACTGCCTTGGTTGGTCATGAGTCAGAATATGCTGCATCTGAAAGCAATTATGATGAGCATATTGATTTCTCTTCAAATAGTTCTGATCATGCATTTGTTGGTATTGAGAGTCATTCTGGCAGTAATAGTGACAATCTATGCTTCATTATGGATGATCTGAAAGGAATTGCTGATGATGATCTAGAAGAGATGGATATTCTGAGCCAAATGGCATTGATTAATATCAGATCTCAGAATTTCTATAAGAGAACTGGCAGGAAATTTCCTGGACTCTCTGGCAAAACCAAAGTTGGTTTTGACAAGAGTAAGTTGAGGTGTCACAAATGCCAAAGGCTAGGACACTTTGCAAGAGAGTGTAGATCAACTGGATCTAATTCTTCTGCACCCTTTGTGACTTTTCCTAGTACTAGTCCACAAAACAGAGGGCAGCATCCTGCTGGTTCTGGTCATCATTCACATCCTAGATCTCCTGCATACTTTGTTCCCCAGGGTCAAATGTCATATCCTTATCCCTGCTATTATATGCCTCAACCAAATCCTGTTCAAGCTGCAATTGCACAATAACCACAAGCATTGCCTGAACCACAACCTTCCCAATCTCATCAACAAACTCAACCTCAACAACACAGCTTCTTCACCCAAGGAGTTGTTGACTGGAGCAGTTTACCAGATGACTTGTCTGGTCATGAACAACTGTTCTCAGGTGCTGGTCAACATGGTGGTGAAAGTCCTTTGGAAATCTAGCTCTTATGGCTTTGGATTCTGCTGATACTTCATCCTCTAATGCCTCTACACCAAAGGTATCACAGGTATCCTCTGAGGCAAAAGCCAAATTAGGTTCTGAAACATGCATAGCAGCATTTGCATCTATTAGAGAAGCAAATGTAGCTTTAATCAACAAGAACATTGAGCTAGAACAAATAATTTCCAAAAGCAAAGCTGAATTTGAGTCTGTGCTTAATGATAAGAATGATGAGATTTACAAACTTAAATGCCAAATAACTGATGATAAGGCTAGGGAAGAGATACTTCTAGAGAAGTATAAAGATCTCAAAGAAACCCTTGCAGTTACCCAGGTAGAGTGTGATAGATAGGTACAATCATGCAAAGGTTTTGAAATGCTTCTTAGTAAGCAATCTGCTTCCAATGTGAAGTTTGGCATTGGTTACAATCACACTGCTCCACCTACAGATTTTACTCCCAGAGCAGAGGTAGAATCTGATGGTGAGAGTAATAAGCAATCCATCTCATCATGTGATCTACTTTCTGATACAGCACAATCTGAAGTAGAAGTCAGCACCAAGCCCTCTCAGAACCTATCAGCTGATGTTGATGGTTCCACTGCTGACACTCACATGATCCATGAGTTGATCAACACAGGAGTTAATTCTGAAAGTCCTGAAAGGACTAGAGAGCAGGATTTAACACCTAAAGTTCAAACTCCAACTACTGTCAGTACTGAAAATAAGAAAACTATCATTAGAAAGAGTTTGAAGACTACTAAAGAGAAAGTCAAGAAAGCAAACAATGCTTCCAAAGCACTGAAGAACAAGTCTTCAGTTGCTTCACCCTCTTTAGTTGATGAACAACCTAAGATGAAGAAGAAACCATGTGAAGTATGTGGTTTGTTCAATCATCTTACAGATGATTGCTGGTACAAAAGAGGTTCCAAACTCAAACATAAAGAAGAAATTAAAGAGAAAATGGTAAAAATGAAAACTGAGTTTGAGACCACATTTGTATCAGCAACATCAAATCATGTAACCCTTAAGTCCTCTAAGAAATCCAAAAAGGAAGGGGTTAAACAGGTGACAGCTGAGATTGCTCAGAAGAAGAAGGTGCAACATAGGAACTTATCAAACTCCACTGGCAATGTGTCTGATGAGCTGAAAGCTTTATCACAAAATCAGACACAGCTGGTTATGATGGTTCACATCTATTGGGAAGAGTTAACCAATTAGATGCTCCTATGTTGAAACCACAGAAAAGGAGGTCCAAGCCAAAGGATTCCACTTCTTCACCATCTTCTTCCTCTCAGGCTGTTGTTTCCAATAAACCTGTTAGTTTACCATCTGTTGATGAGACCAGGCCCAAAACCAAAAAGGTTTGGGTCTCTAAAACTAACTGATTGTTATTATTATAGGGTTCTCCAACATGCCAAAGTAGCATCTGGTATGTAGACAGTGGGGGATCTATGCACATGACTGGGAACAACTCTCTTCTTCATGACTACTCTCAAGGAAAGAAGGGCTTTGTTTCTTTTGGCAATGATGCTAGGGGTTACATCATTGGAAATGGCTTTGTCTCCAATGGAGAAATTAAGTTTGATGATGTTAATCATGTGGAAAATCTCAAGTATAATCTCTTGAGTGTCAGTCAAATGTGTGATAAAGGCCATGTTGCTCTTTTCACCAGTCAGGACTGTAGGATTCTATCATCCAAAGTTCTGCATTTGATTGATAGGTGTTGGATGATCACACTCTCCTGAGAGCCAACAGGGCAGGAAGAGTGTATGGCTTAGATCTTTCCAAGAAAATAGATCTCAGACGCAATCCTTGCCTATTTTCCAAAGCCTCTTCTCAAGAATCTAAACTGTGGCACAGAAGGCTAGGTCATGTAAATTTCAAAAACATGTATCAGCTTATCCACAATAGTTTAGTCAGAGGCTTACCAATAAAGGAGTTCCACTGTGATGAAACCTGCACTGCTTGTTTAAAAGGAAAACAACACAAAGTCTCATTCCCTCCTATTGAAGAGCCTAAGTCCACTGCCCGCTTGCAATTACTGCATATGGATCTATTTGGTCCTGTGAGAGTGATGAACATGGCAAAGAAGAAATACTGTCTGGTAATTATGGATGATTACTCCAGATTTGTATGGACTTTCTTTCTACATTCAAAGGATGAGGTTGCTCAGAAGATTATTCACTTTGTGTTGTATGTTGAGAAGCAGTATTCCCTTCTAGTAAAGTGTATTAGAAGTGACAATGGAACTGAATTCAGAAATCATACACTTGATGACTTCTATCTTTCAAAGGGAATCAAAAGGTAGCAGCTTGACAAGTACTGAAGACTTCAACAGCTGAAGATCAAGTGCTGAAGACTTCAACAGTTGAAGACTAAAGTGCTGAAGTTCAACAGCTGAAGAACACAAGTACTGAAGCTGAACAGCTGAAGAACACAAGTACTAAAGTTGAAGAGCTGAAGAACACAAGTGCTGAAGCTGAAGACCAAGTACTGAAGTACAACAGCTGAAGAGTTTACAAGTGCTGAAGATCAACAACTGATGTACAAAGTCTGAAGACAAAGACTGAAGACATTAGCTGATGATATCTACTGAAGTCATCAGCTGATGAAACATCTAAAGTTCAAGTCTGAAGACCAAGTACTGAAGTTTCAGTAGTTTGTCACAACAGCTGAAGAGTACTTCTTCAGTAGTTGTGATATCAGTAGTTTTATATTTTTACTTTCAGTAGTTTTGTTAACGACTGAAGAGCTTGTTCTTCAGTCATTGTAGTTTCAGTAGTTTTATGTTTTTCAGTAGTTATAACAACTGATAACATTTAGCATTTTTGTAAGGAGATGTCAGCTGTTTTGACATCTTCAGTAGTTGTGTTTCAGTTGTAATAAATCTGTTAGATGTCACTATCAAGTGACATCAGCAGACGTCACATCTCTTATATAAGAGCTGTCGACCTAATTGTAATTGTGACATTCTGTTACCACGAAAGCGAATATTGAATGAAATATATTTGTAGAAATTCTCTCTCTATAACCGTATTTGTTCTTCATTGAATATCGTTTCGTTCTTGTGAATTGGCTAATTCATTGTTCGATTTCCGCTGCTATACTCTCTAATCAATCAAACATAGATCACTGATCCTAACAGAACTTCATATGGAGTCTTCATCAACCTCTGATTTACTAAGGCTCTATTGTGCACATAGGAAGCTGTGTTAACAGCTTCAGCCCAAAAGGTCAGTGGAAAACCAGAGTCAGCCAACATAGACCTTGCAGCTTCAATTAAGGTCCTGTTCTTTCTCTCGGCTACTCCATTTTGATCTAGAGTCCTTGGGATGCTAAACTGCCTCATGATTCCCTTTGAGAGATAAAAATCATCAAGTGTATGGTTTCTGAATTTTGTTCCATTATCACTTCTGATACACTTGACAGATAGGGAATACTGCTTCTCAACATACAACACAAAGTTTATAATCGTCTGAGCAGCCACATCCTTTGAATGCAAGAAGAAAGTCCATACAAATCTGGAGTAATCATCCATAATTACCAGATAGTATTTCTTCTTTGCCATACTCATTACTCTCACAGGACCAAAGATATCCATGTGTAGTAATTGCAAGCAGGCAATGGACTTAGGTTCTTCAATAGGATGGAAAGAGACTTTATGTTGTTTTCCTTTCAAACAAGCAATGCAGTTGTCTTCACATCTGAACTCCTTCATAGGCAATCCCCTTACTAAACCATGATGTATGAGCTGATTCAAGTTTTTAAGATTCACATGACCCAGCCTTCTATGCCATAGAATAGATTCTTGAGGAGAAGCCTTGGAATATAGGCAAGGATGGCCTTTGAGATCTATTTTATTGGAAAGATCTAAGGCATACACTCTTCCTGTCCTATTGGCCCTCAGGAGAGTGTGATCATCCAACACCTTATCAATCAAACTCAGAACTTTGGATGACAGAATCCTGCAATTTTGACTGGGGAAAAGAGCAACATGGCCTTTATCACACATTTGACTGACACTCAAGAGATTGTACTTGAGATTCTCCACATGGTTAACATCATCAAACCTTATTTCCTCATTGGAAACAAAGCCTTTGCCAATGATGTAACCCTTAGCATCATTGCCAAAAGAATGAACCCCTTCTTTCCTTGAGAGTAATAATGAAGAAGAAAGCTGTTCCCTGTCATATGCATAGATCCTCCACTGTCTACATACCAGATGCTACTATGGCATGCTAAAGAACCCTGCAATCATAATAAATTAGTTAGTTTTTGAGACCCAAACCTTTTTGTTTTTGGGTATGTTCACATCAACAGATGGTAAACTAACAGATTTGCTATGAAGAACAACCTGAGGGGATGGAGATGGTGAGGAAGAAGAATCCTTTGGCATGGATTTTCTTCTCTGTGGTTTCAGCACAGGAGCATCTAATTGTTAACTCTCCCTAATAGATGTTGAACCATCATAACAAGTTGTGTCTGATTTTGTGATAAAGGCTTCAGCTCATCAGACACATTAGTGCTTGAAAATGATGGATTCCTGTGTTGTACCATCTTCCTTTGAGCAACCTCAGCTGTTGCCTGATTAACCCCTTCCTTTTTGGATTTCTTTTTGGATTTAGGGGTTACAGGTTTTGATGTTGTTGGTACAAACTTGGTTTCAAACTTAGTTTTAATTTTATCCATTTTCTTTTTAATGTTCTCATTGTGTTTGAGTTTGGAGCCCTTTTTATACCAGCAATCATTAGTAAGATGATTGAATAAGCCACATATTTCACATGGCTTTTTCTTCATCTTAAGTTGATCATCTGTCGAAGAAGATGAAACTACTGAAGACTTATTCTTCAGCAATTTATGATCAGTACTAACATTTTCTTCCTTGCAGTACAAGCTTTCTTGATATCTTCTTCAGTAGTTTTCCCACCCTTTCTACTGACAGTTTTCTTCCCTTTAGTACATGCAGTAGTTTGGGTTTGTTCTCTAGGTGTTATGACTTGCTCTTTAGTACTTTTAGTACTTTGTGAAATACCACATGGAGTGATCAACTTTTTGATCATGTGAGTGTCAGCATTTGAACCATCAACATCAGCTGATAGGTTTTAGGAGGAATTAATGCTGACATCAACCTCTGATGGTGCTGTATCAGATAGTAGATCACATGATGAAAAGGATTGGTTATTGCTTTCTCCATCAGATTCTACCTCTGCTCTAGGAGTAAAATCTGTAGGAGGAGCAGTGTGATTATAACCAATGCCAAACTTCACATTGGAAGCATACTGCTTACTCCGAAGCATTTCAAAACCCTTGCAGGAATGTACCCATCGATCACACTCTACCTGGGTAGCTGCAAGTGTTTCTTTGAGGTCTCTGTACTTCTCTAAAGTACCTCTTCCCTAGCCTTATTAACAGTGATTTGGCATTTGAGTTTGTAAATCTCATCATTCTTATCATTAAGCACACACTCAAATTCAGCTTTTCTTTTGGATATTATTTGTTCTAGCTCAATGTTCTTGTTAATTGAAGCTACATTTGCTTCTCTAATAGATGCAAATGCGGCGATGCATGTTTCAGAACATAACTTGGCTTTGGCCTCAGAGGATACCTGTGATACCTATGGTGTGGAAGCATTAGAGGATGAAGTATCAGCAGACTCCAAAGCCATAAGAGGATGATTTCCAAAATGATTGTCACCACCATGTTGACCAGCACCAAACAACAGTTGTTCATGACCAGACATATCATCTGGTAAACTGCTCCAGTCAACAACTCCTGGGGTGAAAAAGCTGTGTTGAGGAGGTTGAGATTGTTGATGAGATTGGGAAGGTTGATACTCAGGAAGAGCAGGTGGTTGTTGAGCAATGGGTACTTGAACTTGACTGGTTTGTGGCATGTAATAGCAGGGATATGAATATGGCATTGGACCCTGAGGGACAAAATATGCAGGAGATAGAGGTTGTGATTGATGACCAAAACTAGCAGGATGTTTCCCTCTGTTTTGTTGAATATTACTGGGAAAAGTAACAAAGGGTGCAGAGGAGTTAGATCTAGATGATCTACACTCTCTTGCAAAGTGCCCAAGCCTGTGGCATTTGTGACACCTCAACTTACTCTTGTAAAAACCAACTTTGTTTTGCCAGAGAGTCCAGGGAATTTCCTACCAGTTCTCTTGTAGAAATTCTGAGATCTGATATTATTCAAGGCCATTTGGCTTAGAATATCCATCTCTTCTAAGTCATCATCAGCTATACCTTTCAAATCATCCATAATGAAGCACAAATTGTCACTATTACAGCCTGACTGACTATCAACACTCACAAATGCATGATCAGAACTATTTGAAGAGAAATCTATATGCACATCATAATTACTTTCTTATGCAGCATATTCTGACTCATGACCGACCATGGAAGTGTTCCCTAGTACAAAGTCTTCAGTGAGCTTGCCAGAGGATGCCAGTTTCCTTTTCTGCTCTATCTCTCTTTCAAATGTAAGCAGTTTCCCATGAAGTTGGGTGAGAGATAGGCTATCCAGATTTGCATTGGAGCGTAGGACAATTATATATATGTCCCATCTCTGAGGCAGTGATCTGAGGAATCTGTAGTTCATCTGCCTATTAGTGTATTCATGTTTGACCATTTTCAGCTCAGAGATCAAACAGGAAAAACGCTCAAACTGTTGAGTCAGAGTCTCACCCTTCCTATGAGCAAATGTCTCATATTGTTGGGCAAGTATTTCCCTATTGTTTGCTAAGACCTCATCAGTACCACCGAATTGTTCTTTTAGTGCCTTCCAGAGGTCATGAGTAGTTTCATGATGCATAAGCCCATAATAGATTTCATTAGGCAGTGCCATGGCCAGAATTCCATGAGCTTTAGCATCTATCTCAAACAGTTTACGATCCTCATCAGAGTATTATTCCTTCTTCTTCGGAAGCATTTGGTTGGTTTCCGGATTGTTCACCATAGGCTTATGTGGACCATGAACCACAGATGTCCAGCAACCTGAACTGTTAACAGACAGGTGATGGAGCATTCTTCGTTGCCATATGTTATACTCAGTCCTAACCAGCATCGGAGGCTTGGTTGAGGAACCGGTATTGTGAGGGTCATCAGAAGGAGTAGTCATAATCAGAATTCAGACGAATTCAATCTAAACAAAGTAAATCTAGCTTAAAACCACTTCGAACCTCAAACAAAATAGCAAGAAGCAGCAGAGACTCAATCTCTATAACCGATTCTTGCAAATTTGCTAATTCGTTCAAACGTAGATAGCAAAAGAACAGTTTCAATGATCAATTGTTAAGTCGGTTAATGATTAACCTGCTCTGATACCATTTGTTAAGATCACGGTATCTAGTTTGATCAATTAGATTGGATTTGCAGTGGAATGAGCACACAAATTAACAAATTTAAACAAGAACATATGAAATTTTTCAATGAAACAGTGTTTGTTATAGAGAGGGAAAATCTGCCAAAAGGAATATATTCATTCAATCCACACTTTGGCTCGGCTTATCGCACGGTTACAATTAGGTCATCTTTCCTTTTATAAGGAAAGCTGACGTCTCCTGATGTCACTTTACAGTGACATCTAACTGTTATTTAACTACTGAAAGTTAACACAACTACTGAAGATGTCAAACAACTGACATCTCCTAACAAAAATACCAAGCGTTAACTATCACTACAATTACTGAAAAGAAACTACTGAAACAACAACGACTGAAGAACATGCTCTTCAGTCGTTTTACAAGTACTGAAATAAATAATAAAACTACTGAACGGAAACCATCACAACAACTGAAGAATGCTTCTTCAGCTGTTGTGACAAACTCTGAAAGCTTCCGTACTTGGACTTCTTGAACTTCAGTTGTTGTCATCAGCTGATGTCTTCAGCTTATGTCTTCAGTCTTTGTACTTCAGCTGTTGATCTTCAGTACTTTAGTCTTCAGCTGTTGAAGTCTTCAGCACTTTAGTCATCAGCTGTTGAAGTCTTCAGTACTTTAGTCTTCAGCTGTTGATCTTCAGACTTTGTCAAACAGCTTATCAAGTCTTCAGCAGTTGTAGTGATGTCTTGTGGGACTTAAAGGTTTTTCTGATCTGGCTCATTGGTTCTTTTGGTCCAACATGAAATCATTGGTCTCTATTTTTTGTAAAAATTTAGCCTGGGTTTCATTATCAAAAGTTGGTTTTTGCTTAGGAAGGTCAAGTTTTTGTTTCATTGTGAGATGATTTCTTTGACTCTTCCTTAAATCCTTCAAGTTATTTTTGTCATTTGTTGATCTACGTGTCCTAGATTGAGTATTATGAAGATGAGGTCTCACAGAGTGCATCACAGTAGATGTTATGAGATGGCTTGTGTTGTGGAATTCTCAACCCCTTCTAATTAAAGTAACAATCAGATGTATTGTGATTGTTCATGTCACAGATTGAACAATACTTGTTGAAATAGCAATTTTTGGTTGAGTGATTATTCATATCACAAATAGAACAACATTGATTAAAGAAGCATTTATCTGTCTTGTAATTGAACATGTCACAAATATCACAATACATTTGTTTGTTTCTTGAATCAGATTTTTTTCCTTATGTGACTCAACTGATACTTTCTTTTGATGAGTTACTTTCTTTTCTTTAGGCAATGAATCAGAATCAGCCTTTTTAGTAGTTTGCTTCACAACACTACTTTTGTTCAGTTGTCTGGGCTGTTTCTTATTCTTCAACCTATTCTCACCTCTTTTTCAAACTGGTCAACATGTTCCTTGTTACAGATATCAAACCCAACTCCCTGCCTTAACCTTGATGACTGAGGGCCTGATGATGTTTTATGTGTTGAACTCAGTTTTACAGTTTGTTTCTTTTTCATTGAAACCTTTTCTGATTTGCTTGAATTTTATGGAGATATAATCTCATTATCAGAACTACTCTTAGTAGTGGGTTTCACTTTCTTGACATATTTCTTTTTGCCTTGTAAAATAGATGGTATGAATTTTATAAAAGGTACAATGCTTTTATAGGGCTTGATGGTTTCATGACGCTCACTGTCTTGTCTGAACACTCTTTGATTTTGATTGGGTGACCTAACTTGATTTTATCCTCATTGGCTTCAAAATAAACATGAGGTTTTTTTTGAGGATTTGTCACTTGTTTCACTACTAATTTAGGTTCCATAGTTTTAGGTTCAATTGATTTAGAGAGTTATATAGAGTCAGACATGACAGTGTAATTGTCATTGTATGGTGGAGGACATGAATTATACCCAATCCCGACATGTCCTTTGGATCCTTTTGTGAATCCAACATCTCTTGCAGCTTGACTGAAGACATTTGAAACTTTTCAAGTTTCACTTCAGTCATAGATTGTTGAGCTTTAGCTTGAGCTAACTTTTTAGTAAGTAGCCCATTTTCAGCTATAATTGTGCATTTCTCACCATGCAATTTTTCTATATCAGAAATGAGAGATTTGATTTTGATTTCAAAACTTTTTAGTTCTCTCTTCATCATTTCTCACTTCACTTTTTCTTCTTTAATTTTATCTGCCAGTTTATGGTTGTGTTCCCTATACTCTTGTAATTCATTTACACATTTTTCACTACAAAGGTTAGTTTTTACCACAGTAAGCATTGAAGATGGTCCATCATTGATGTGAGCCATAAGAGCATGATTCTGGAATTGAGGCTTGACTTCCTCAGCATACACACTCCAGTCACATATCCCATCTTGTTAATCTTAAGGGCACTCGCAGAAGGCTGACTGCTTCCATGGGCTTGATTTGTCAATTGTGGTTGATTCTGGTATGTTTGTTGATGATGAGAATGATGATACTGCTGTTATTGATTGTTGGAGTGATAGCTTGAGTTGGGTTGTGATGATGATTGGCTAGGAGAGTTCCTTTGATAGTTGTTTCTTTTGGGGGCCTTGCACTCTCTCGAGAAATGGCCAGTCATGTCACAGTTGAAGCATTTCACCTTGGATTTATCATATCCAAGTTTTGTGTTCTCATTCAGGCTCAGCTTTCTTCCTTTTCTGAAGAATTTCTTTGCTCTCATGGCAATCATTGCCATTTGCCACTATAGATCCATTTCCTCAACGTCATCAGTATCCATTTCTTCCAATTCTTCCTGAATTAGGTGGGCAGAAGTGAGTCTTCCTCCGAGATATGCTTCAAAGCTTGCAACAAAGGCATTGTAAGTTGCCTTTTGCTCTTCTGATTTTGAGTCTTCTCAAGAGGTTTGAGGAGTAGTGGAGACTTTAGATACTTGTGATGAAGTTGATGGATGATTGAATGCTGGAGTTGCAATGAACCCAGTATTGTTCATTGGATCTCTTGATGAGATGAAATCATCTTCCTTAGTGATGAAAGCATTTTCAACAGAATGAGATTCTAAAGGAAATTTGTAGGCCTCAAACACTCTTGGTCCACTCAGGATTCTGCTTCGTTCATCAAGTTCCAAAGCTTCAATTTTTGCTATCATAATGTCTAGAGTGGTACTATCTAGATGAAGAGTATTTTTTAGCATGGTGACATTCTACTTCTAGCCTTCAGGGAGACTGTGAAGCATTTTCTTGTTAAGTTCTTTAATATTGTAAGAAACTCCCATAATTTCCAAATCATTTACCAACTGTACAAATCTGTGCAGTTGTTTTGATATGGATTCTCCTTTGCTGTAATGGAAGGTTTCATACTGATTGACCAGCTTGTCTTGTTAATTTCAGCAACCTCACTGCTTCCTTCACACATAATTTTGAGTGCATCCTAAACAGCTTTAGTAGTTCCTTACTTTTCCAATCTTTTTAGCACATCCATCTTGAGTGTTTGAGTCAAGATTGAGTATGCTTTGAGGTCAATCTTGATCTTCTTATAGTCATCTTTATCCAGAGTTAAGTCTTCAATAGGTATTCTAGTAGTCTTGTAAAGTGCAGCTTGAGCTGTTGTTAGAGTAACAAGAATATGTGGACCCTTACATATTGAAATCCAAAAATCATGATCTACACCTATGATATAATTTCTAAACCTTATTTCCACTGTTTAAACTCAGATTTGAGTTTAAGCGTGGGAGGTTTAGGTGTATGACCAAGTTCAGAGTAACTGTTAGAATCCATGTTGATTTGTGTAAGTATAGATTTAGTTGATTTTAGATTGATTATGTTTGATGACTCCAACTTGTTTAAGCAATTCTTTAGTGGTCAGAATGAGTTCTGTAATGATTTTCTTGCTGTTTGACAGGAGTACTCTTACTGCTTACTAAGTAAAGATGATGATATCCACTACTAGCAAGTTGATTACCAGATCAATCGAGTTCTATTTAGTCTGTGCGCAGATCTGAAAGATAATCGAGAGCCAAAGCTCTCATACCAATTGACTAGGTTGAGTAAGAGTGATATTCTTACTATGAATCGAATATGATAATCAAGTCAAGATTTAGTGGCAGAAACAAACAATCAAAGAACATTCAAAGCAAGCAAGATACTCATAAATGTTGTTTGTATTGATATATGAAAGTTGATAAATTACAGAGAATGATTACAACAAAAATTCTCTATTTATCAGCCGTCACCTCAGTACGAGGTCAACTATTCTATTTATAGGCAGACACGATGCCTTTACAAAATGACTAAACTACCCCTGACTTATTACATCAGAAACTAGTCTAAGTCTTGATCTGCATCTCTGCTTGGTCATCCGCATTGACAAATGCAGATGAGATAATCTTAATTAGCATCTCCACTTGATCATCTGCATTACTAAGTTGGTCATCCTCATTGGTTAATGCAGATGAACAAATACTTATGCGCATTAGGTCGGTCATCCGCATTTGTCAATACGGATGAGCAAAGTCTTGTCCGCATCTTCTTCTATTCTTCCACATTAGTCAATGCAGAAGAGTAACTTGTTCTTCAGCATTACTATTATGTCTTCCGCATTAGTCAATGCGGAAGAGTAAACACTTGTCCACATCAGGGTTATGTCTTCCGCATTAACTAATGCGGAAGATAACACTTGTTAGTTTCCTTGCAGATCTTCATCCGCATTTCTTCTTGGACTGGTGTGATTCTAGCTGAGCAATCATCAATTCACCCATTGAGTTGGCATGTATGATCCTTTCAGGGTGCAACAGAAACCTAGGACTTATATTTATAGACATTTATGTTTCTGTTAAGGAAACACTGGATCTCTTGGGATTCGAAATTGTTTTGTTGACTTGTTAACCGGTAACACTTGTATTATTCAAATACAAGTGTTTTGAACTCCATAGATGCATAGTCTTCTGTAGGTGATTATTAACCCGCATGAATCTTGTTCTTCGAAACGTACTTTGTTCTTCTGAAGCTATCTTGTTCTTCCAAAGCTATCTTGTTCTTCCAAAGATAGTTCGTTCTTCCGAAGGTATCTTTTTCTTCCGAAGATAGTTTATTCTTTCGAAGGTGTAGATACATGTGTACCAAGTTTAGGAGCTCAAATGTAAAATGTCTTTCATGTCTTACATATATGTAACATAATGGGTATGAATAAAATGTAATGTGTTTGTAATGCTTATAATGTTTAATATTTCATTAATTATTGTGTGATAACGCATATTGAACTAACTATATAGGTTTGTGGTTGTTTACATAGTTCTTAGTCAATAATGATTGAGAAACGTGCTTAAACTTAATCGTGTGAAGTTCTTATACGAATGGACCATGCTAATGGACCATACGCATGAATACTTCATGCTAATGAACCAATCGCACGATTGGACAAGGAGACTGGATCAGCTGCACGAGTGTAACATGAGATTGACTCAGTCGCACCACTGGACATTCAGTCGTGCAGATGGATCAACCGCATGCTTCAATCGCACGACTGAACCATGCAACTAGTTTAGTCGCACAAATAGAAAATCCCAACCTATAAATGCCACTTAATTCGTGGAAAAACGTAACAATTCGAATCCCTACGTGCCAAATCGTACCCAAGCCGTCCATAGACCTAAGATAACATGTTCCAGGTTCATAGACCGCAGTTAATCATCCTACAATCATTCTTAAATTTTAGATTCATTCTTAGATTGATTATACTTGCGTTCTCACTAATTGGATTGCCAATCAAATAGGATTTCACCTTATTTGGTTTGGTATAAACGTAAATGAGTTAGTACTCTGTACCGAAACGGTGCTAACAAGTGGTATGAGAGCTTTGGCTCTTGATTTGCGTGTGATTCAATCGATTTTGATATAAAAATCGCGTTTTTACTAAAAACGTAATCTTTTGTGTTGGGGTTTGTTAGAACACAAGACTAAGTTTAACCATTTAAACTTTGTAAAACGCATGAGAAGTTTAACATTATTACATTGTTTGTAATCTGAAAAAAAACATGTTCTATTTGATGTTAAAGGTGTAAACAAACCCAAGAACAAAGAGGATCTTTATGTGAATAAACAAGCTATTAACATAATGAAAGTGTACACAAAATCACAGCTACATAAAGTTGTCATTAACTACCTTTCTCCAGCTGAAATGTCAACCAAAGAAGGGTGATTAGATGCTAGAACTTGGCCAAAACTCCAAGGAAGGAGCCCTCAAGCTGTATAACCCAAGCCTCCTTGCAAAGCACCTTCTTGTTAGGAAGATTCAACACCAAAACAAACCGAAATAGCTTTCAAAACCTCCAAAGCTACTGCTCCTGGCCGTAGCTTTTGTGTGAGAGAGAGAGAGATTATTTTTGTTGTTCTTGCATGTATGGAGAGTGGTGATTCAAGAGTGTAAGACTAATTAAGGTATGTGTGTTTCAAGGCAACAATGGTCCAATAATATTAAAGGGGGGGCAAATGTTTTTAAAACATAAGGTTTCCCACTTAAAACTTGAACATACACAATATTAAAACTAGTCTTTTGTCAGACATTAATAAGTCATCTACTAGACTTAATTAAAATATGACACATGTCTTCTTTAATTAAACAATTTAATTAAAGTACACTCATATGTTATTAATGTTATTTAAACCCTTTTAAATGACAAAAAATAACAATAAACTCATTAACAAATTATCCTTATAATTTGTTCCCTCTCATATGCAACTTATTTAGAAAACCCATTTTCTAATTTGGTGTAAATATTTAATTGTATGATCATGTCATCAATTAAACATTAATTGGTGTTTGCTAAGCTTGTCATTGGGTATAACCCGACTTGGATCATAACGTACTAACCACATCAATATTCTAAGTGTCTTGGGCACATAGAATCCAACAATCTCCCACTTGCCCAAGATTCATAGAAGATTGATGCAAGCAGTAAATACCATCTAAAAACGGTTTACTACCCTTAATACACATGACTTATAGCCATTCAATAACATCATTTTATTCAAGTATCCTACTTGAAATGATTTAGGTGAATTAATCATCTATCCTTTTGTTACAGATGTCATGTTAAATCCAAGGACACAAAGTGATCATCCTTGTTGATTTAACTTATCAGGCCTTAGACATCTAACTCTCAATGAATAAGAGGAACAAATTCCATCTTGACTACATACGTTTCTCACAAACACCTCTTGTCATACCTGAACATACCCTTATGTGTTGTCCACTATTTCAGGACAGTGAAGAATTAGCTCAAGGTATAACACTTGGTGAATATCAAAACCCAATACGTATCTCAGGTCGGAGGATACCAAATGATATTCACCTTTACTCAAATTTACTTAAGATCAATCAATAAGATTCCATGTAGTAAAATTTGAGATGGGGTTAGTCCAATATTTGTATCCCACAAATATCTATGAACCTTGGTAGCAACCCATTGCTCTATATTCATCCTTATGAATATCAACCAATCCAAGTTCATAATAATCTTACCCTCACATTTGTTCCCACAAATATAATGACTACGGACATTTAGAGTAAACAATTTACTCATGGATTAAACATGCTAATTTGGAACATTAATTGAAACATTATAACCAAATAATTTTATTCAAATAATTAAGAGTTCCACATATCCAAATACAAAAGTTACAGATCAAATCCAATCACTAGAATATCGAAGTCCCATGGCACAAGTATGACCTTCATGCTTTGCCTTTTCAAGGAGCTTCGTGAGAGGATCCACAATGTTCTGATCCGTGTGAACTTTGCGAATACATATCTTTCCTTTTTCAACTTCATCTCATATGTAGTTGAATCTCTGCTCAATGTGCCTAGTCTTTTGATGAGCACGAGGTTCCTTGATTTGAGCAATCGCACCCTCGTTATCACAAAAGATCTCTAGAAGGTCCTGAATGGAAGGGGCAACCCCGAGATCGGCAATGAATTTCTTAACCATGCAGCTTCTTGAGCTGCAAATGAGGCGGCGACGTATTCTGATTCTGTAGTTGGTAGAGCCACCACATCCTGTTTGGAGCTCTTCCATGAGACCGCTCCTCCATTCAGAATGAAAATATATCCCGATTGTGACCGAGAATCATCACGATCGGTTTGGAAACTCGCATCTGTGTAACCTTTTACAACGAGTTCCTCATCACCAGATCCATAGATTAGGAACATATCTCTTGTCCTCCTTAGGTACTTAAGTATGTTCTTAACAGCCATCCAATGACTGTTTCCAGGATTTTGCTGGTAACGACTTGTCATGCTTAAGGTGCATGACACGTCCGGTCGAATGCATATCATTGCATACATGATGGATCCAATAGCAGATGCGTATGGGATTGCCTTCATTTTATCTTGCTCATCCTTTGAGCTAGGACATTGAGTCGTACTCAATATCGTTCGTCTTTAAATAGGTACGGTACATTTCTTAGAGTTCTCCATCTTGAACCTTTTCAAGATCTTATCAATGTATGCACTTTGATTCAAACCAATCAACCGCCTTGATCTATCCCTATAGATCTTTATTCCCAGAATATAGGCGGCTTCTCCAAGATCCTTAATGGAAAAACAACTTCCAAGCCAGGTTTTTATACCTTCCAAGGTTGGAATGTCATTTCCAAATAGTAGTATGTCATCAACATACAATACTAGGAAAGTTATTGTGCTTCCACTAGCCTTCTTATACACACAAGCCTCATCAGCGTTTTTGATGAAGCCAAATTTCTTTACCTCCTCACCAAAACGATTATTCCAGCTTCTCGACGCTTGTTTCAATCCGTAGATTGATTTCTTTAACTTGCATACTTTATTAGGAAGTTTTGGATCGACAAAATCTTAAGGCTGAACCATATAGACATCTTCCTCAAGATATCCATTTAAGAAAGCTGTTTTGACATCCATTTGCCAAATCTCATAATCATAATGAGCAGCTATGGCAAACAATATCCTTATAGACTTTAGCATCGCAACAGGTGAGAAGGTTTCATCATAATCAACCCCTTGAGTTTGAGTGAAACCCTTTGCTACAAGTGTAGCTTTATAAGTATCCAAGTTTCCATGCATATCGGTTTTCTTCTTGAAAACCCACTTACTTCCAACTACCTTGGAATTAAGAGGTGGTACAACAAGTTCCCAAACTTGATTGTCATACATGGATTGCATCTCAACGTTCATGGCCTCAAGCCATTTGTCACAATCCAAATTGGACACTACATCATGGTATGTGGTTGGTTCATCTGAATCTACCACATAACATCCATCCATGAAAAATCCGTATATTTCAGGTGGATTACTAGTTTTACCACTTCTATGAATGTTTTGTGTGTATTGATCAACCTCAACATCCTCATGTTGAGTTCTAGTTTCAACCAAACGTGCATCAGGTTGTGGTTCTTGATCCTCCTCAAGATCAACTGTTCTACTGCTAGTTCCTTCCATAAGGAACTTTGCTTCTAAGAACTCACCCTTTCTGGCAACAAACACCTTTAGTTCTAGTGGATCATAGAAATAATATCCCATAGAATCTCTAGGATATCCAATAAAGATACACTTGGTGGATCGGACTTCCAATTTGTTTGGGGTGGGAGTCTTAACATAAGCCTCACAACCCCAGACCCTTAAGTATGATAGGGATGGAACTCTTCCATGCCATATCTCAAAAGGTGTCCTTTCCACCTTTTTGGTTGGGGCCATATTTAAAATACGGGCCGCGGAGAGCAGAGCGAAACCCCAAAATGATAGAGGTAATGTGCTTCTAGCCATCATAGATCGGACCATATCCAATAAGGTTCGATTCCTCCTCTTAGACACACCATTGTGTTGTGGTGTTCCAGGTGGAGTGAGTTGTGAGACAATCCCACAACTCCTAAGATGATCTTGAAAAGCATCACTTAGGTATTCACCTCCTCTATCCGTACGGAGAACTTTAATTGACTTGTTGAGTTGATTTTCCACTTCATTCTTGAAGATTTTGAACATTTCAAAAGCTTCATCTTTGTGCCTTAATACATACACATACCCATAGCGACTATAATCGTCGGTAAAGGTAATGAAGTATCTTTCACCATTCCTAGTCATTGGCTTAAAAGGACCACATACATCCAAATGTATGATTCCTAATAAATCTTTTGCCCTTTCGTTAGTTCCACTAAAGGGTGCCTTAGTCATTTTACCTTGTAAACAAGATTCATATACATCAAATGAATCACATTCATTCGTTTTTAAAAGACCATTCTTTTGAAGTGTTTGTATACGTTTCTAGTTTATATGACCAAGACGACAATGCCATAGATAGGTATCACTAAAATCCAACTTGCGTTTCTTGGTGCTAGTTTGGTACAATGAACTATTTAAAGTATTTTCATGAACCAATTCATAAATACCATTAATGGGTATAGCTTTAAAATAGAACATATCATTTAAAGAAACATGAATATCATTTTCAACAAAAGATAATACATAATCATAAAGTCTTAATTGGATACAGAAATAATGTTCCTAGTCAAACTAGGAGCATACAAAACATTCTTCAAAATAACATCCAAGCCACTTGGAAGTTTCAAGATGTAGTCCCCACGAGCTTCAACTTGGACTTGGTTCCATTGCCCATGAAGAGGCTAACATCCCCTTGATTGAAGTCCCTACTTCTTTTGAACCCCTGCAACAAATTGCAAATATGAGTTCCACATCTGATATCTAATACCCATGTGTTTGAAGATGTAACATTAAGATCAATATGAATCATGTATATTATACCTGAGGTCTGCCCGGCATCCCTCTTGGCTTTCAACTCTTGGAGATGGACAGGACATTTTCTTGCCCAATGTCCAATCTCCCCACACTTGAAGCATGGGTCATTGGTAGCAACCTTTTGCTTCTTCTCTTGTGGTTTGGGTGGCACCCTTGCCACCCCTTTCCCCCTTCCCCTTACAGGTCCCTTACCCTTGGCAACCTTTGCCTTGGGTGCGGGATGAGGCCTTTTCTTGTTCCTACCTTCATTGATGGTGAGAACCGGTAAAACCCTTTTACCCATGGCCGCCTCGGCCGTTTTGAGCATTGAGTGAAGCTCACCAATGCTTTTGTCCCAAGCATTCATGTTGTAATTCAACAAGAATGTCTCGAACTTCTTGGTAAGGCCATTGAGGATCAAATCCATGGCCAATTCCTTCGAGACGGGACAATTAAGTCTTTCGAGGCGGTGAATATGGCTTTTCATCTTAAGTACATAAGATGAAACCGACCGGTTGTCGTCCATACGACATGCATGGAGTGCTCGAACCGTTTCGAAGCGCTTAACCCTTGCTTGCTGTTGGAATGTTTCCTTGAGCTGGGTTATCATGTCATAAGCTCCGTGATGTTCATACTCCTTTTGGAGATCCAGAGTCATGCTCGCTAGCATGAGACAAGACACTTGGATAGAGTCCTCAGTGTACTTTAGCCAATCGTTATAGGCCTCCTCATCATCCTCAGCAGGTTTATCGGGGATAGGGTCGTCTAAAATATATGATCGTCTTTCTTGCTTGAGAACGATTCTCAAGTTTTGATACCAATCAATGAAATTATTATGATGTAGACGTTCCTTTTGGAGAATCGCTCGCAATGATTGGGCGGACGCGGATGAATTATCATGATTATCATTATTGGTGGCCATCTACAAAATATAACAAAGATCTATTTTAGTATTTTCGATATTGCTATTTTAAATAATTAATACCTTTTAAGGTCATTTTTATATTAACATCTAGAACCCAACATTACATTTAAATTGTGGTTAGGTGACCTTTATCCCACGATTTAAATTAATAAGGTGGTCAACGATTGACGGTTGCAACCATTTGCAACTTCTAGAGGTATGGGATCGACTTTAAACATCATATGTAAAGTCGGCATGTAAATCCCATCAACACCATTTGGAAACCATATTGTAGGTGATCCATTTAACATGGTTTGCAAATCAAGTTACCCTACTTGCACACACATGTGAGTTTACCAACATAAGTGGTTAGGTGACCTTTATCCCACAAATATGGAATCCCCACCTTAAGTCACAAGTTCCCTCTAAATGGTTAGGTGATCTTTATCCCATTAAGAGTTTCCAAATGACTCAATGTTGTGCGAAAGGATGGTGTTAAACTTGTTGGAAATATTGTTGGGAAAAAATTAGAGATTTCATAATCTTAGTTTAGAAACTCTATGTACTTGTACTTGCATGCTTTCAAATACAAAATACCTTATGGTCTTTTGATTAAAACCCATTTTAATCTTTGAAATCATTAAATAAATTTAATAAACTTTTATTACTTTTAATGATTAAGAACCATCAATTTTCAGCTTGTTAAGTTTGTTAATTAGTATGTAATGCATGCCAAAATATCAACCATACAATCAAATAACAAACATTCAAACAAGCATAAGATATAAACAACCATATGTGCATAACCATAGTCATTATGTTGACAAAACTTGTTTGCCATCACAAGTGTTGTCATTAGGTCTTTCCTATGGTCATAACAAAACACATAGAAAGCTTCCAAAAAGCTCCCACTTGAAACCGCATCCAAAATGCTCCATGTTCTCTTGTGTCTTTCCTTTGTGCTTCCAAGGCATATGTCTTCATATTACAAGATATAAAGTCCTAATACATGATATCTAGTAAAATGAAAAATACACCTAATCTATTTATTACAACCCAATAATAAATAAATTACATCTTTTATACAAAGCACAAAAGAAAAATATGTACAACCCCATTGAATAAACCAAAGCAACCATATCATACATCCAAACAACACAAGGCCAAATGCTAGGTTATGCACCAATATGAACATTCATCATATCATCCAAATATATCAAAGAATCCCCATTAAAACCCACGATTTTCAGCCAACATAAACTGAAAAATCGGGTTTTAAACATAGTCCAAACAATATACACATCATCATACATATCTATTAAGGTTTAATCACAAGCATGTGTGATATGACCTTGAAAGTTTGGGGATTCAACATACAAGAACATAGCTGCCCTAAAAGGGGTTCCAAGGTCCCTAAAACGAATTTATAAAGGACAATGCAAGCTAGCGATCCACATAACCGGCTCTAGATGCCATTGTTGGGGTTTGTTAGAACACAAGACTTAGTTTAACCACTTAAACTTTGTAAAACGCAGCGGAAGTTTAACATTATTACATTGTTTGTAATCTGAAAAAAAGACATGTTCTATTTGATGTTAAAGGTGTAAACAAACACAAGAACAAAGGGGCTCTTTTATGTGAATAAACAAGCTATGAACATAATGAAAGTGTACATAAAATCACAACTACATAACGCTGTGATTAACTACCTTTCTCCAGTTGAAATGTCGACCAAAGAAGGGTGATTAGATGCTAGAACTTCGGCCAAAACTCCAAGGAAGGAGCCCTCAATCTTGTATACCCCAATCCTCCTTGCAAAGCACCTTCTTGTTAGGAAGATTCAACACCAAAACAAACCGAAAATAGCTTTCAAAACCTCCCAAAGCTGCTGCTCCTGGCCGTAGCTTTTGTGAGAGAGGGAGATATTATTTTTGTTGTTCTTGCATGCATGGAGAATGGTGATTCAAGAGTGTAAGACTAATTAAGGTTATGTGTGTTTCAAGGCAACAATGGTCCAATAATATTAAAGGGGGGGGGCAAATGTTTTTAAAACATAAGGTTTCCCACTTAAAACTTGAACATACATAATATTAAAACAAGTCTTTTGTCACACATTAATAAGTCATCTACTAGACTTAATTAAAATGTGACATATGTCTTCTTTAATTAAACAATTTAATTAAAGTACACTCATATGTTATTAATGTTATTTAAACCCTTTTAAATGACAAAAAATAACAATAAACTCATTAACAAATTATCCTTATAATTTGTTCCGTCTCATATGCAACTTATTTAGAAAACCCATTTTCTAAATTTGGTGTAAATATTTAATTGTATGATCATGTCATCAATTAAACATTAATTGGTGTTTGCTAAGCTTGTCATTGGGTATAACCTGACTTGGACCATAACGTACTAACCACATCAATATTCTAAGTGTCTTGGGCACATAGAATCCAATAATCTCCCACTTACCCAAGATTCATAGAAGATTGATGCAAGCAGTAAATACCCCCTAATAACGGTTTACTACCCTCAATACGCATGACTTATAGCCATTCAATAACATCATCTTATTCAAGTATCCTACTTGAAATGATTTAGGTGAATTAATCATCTATCCTTTTGTTAAAGACGTCATGTTAAATCCAAGAACACAGAGTGATCATTCCTTGTTTATTTAACTTATCAGGCCTTAGACATCTAACTCTCAACGAATAAGAGGAACAAATTCCATCTTGACTACATACGTTTCTCACAAACACCTTGTGTCATACATGAACATACCCTAATGTGTTGTCCACTATTTTAGGACAGTGAAGAATTAGCTCAAGGTATAATACTTGGTGAATATCAAAACCCAATATGTATCTCAGGTCGGAGGATACCAAACGATATTCGCCTTACTCAAATTTACTTATGATGAATCAATAAGATTCCATGTAGTAAATTTGAGATGTGGTTAGTCCAATATTTGTATCCATAAATATCTATGAACCTTTGTAGCAACCCATTGCTCTATATCATCCTTATGAATATCAACCAATCCAAGTTCATAATAATCTTACCCTTACACTTGTTCCCACAAGTATGAACGACTACGGACATTTAGAGTAAAAAATTTACTCATGGATTAAACATGCTAAATTGGAACATTAATTGAAACATTATAACCAAATAATTTTATTCAAATAATAAAGAGTTCCAAATATCCAAATACAAAATTTACAGATCAAATCCAATCCCTAGAATATCGAAGTCCCATGGCACAAGTATGACCTTCATGCTTTGCCTTTTCAAGGAGCTTCGTGCCTAGTCTTCTGATCTGTGTGAACTTTGCGAATACATATCTTTCCTTTTTCAACTTCATCTCATATGTAGTTGAATCTCCGCTCAATGTGCCTAGTCTTTTGATGAGCACGAGGTTCCTTGATTTGAGCAATCGCACCCTTGTTGTCACAAAAGATCTCTACGGGGTCCTGAATGGAAGGGACAACCCCCAGATCGGCAATGAATTTCTTTAACCATCCGCATTGTTCAATCGCACGAATAGCCCAATCACATTCTTTCATTCGCACAAGTACAACAGTTTGTTCTAAAATCAAAAGTAAATAGCAATGGAAGATCAGTATTCAGCATTCACCGCAGGTTGAGATTCACGAATCCAGAATCTATTGCTTCTGGAAAAGGAAGTGGGGAATCACAATAAGCCTCCTAAGCTCATAACGTAAGATGATTATCCACAATGGAAGCAAAGGTTTGAGATATACCTAAATGGAGTAGATCCTAATCCATGGGAATCAATTGAGACAGGGTATAGTATGCTAGTTGGAGCCAATGGAGTTAAACATACCTTACGGGGCATGACTGATGGGCAAAAGGTAAAGTACAATGCAGAGAAGAAGGTGTACGCGCTGTTAACTCAGTCAATTCCTAAGGATATATTCCATCAGTTTTATGAGAACAAACAAGCAAAGAAGCTATGGATGCTCTAGAAAAGTGATATGATGGGAATGCATCGTTAAAAGCCCTAAAGGCTAAGGCTTTGAAGAAGAAATTTGATAACTTCTAGTCAATGGGTAAGGAGAGTCTGGATGACGTTATTGACCGCTTCTACCACTTAATGAGTGAGCTGCACACTCATGGGGTTGTTATGTCAATGGAAGACAAGGTGTCGAATTTCGCAGATGGATTGCCGGAAAAGTGGTTTCGTTTGTGTCAAACCTCAGACAGAATGATATGCTAGCGAAGTTAGATATCAACGATTTCATTTTGAAGCTAAGAGAGGAAGAGTTGAGGATGAAGTACAGGTATCAAAAGGCATCATATGATCAGAACCTATCACTTTACAACTCAACTCCTCAAGCAAAACCGTTTGGAGCACCACTTCAAACGACATTTGTGTCGAGTTCAACCGCCCCGTCTCAAGCCACTACTTCAGGATCTGACACGTCATGGTCATCTTGCACCCAATATATAGCACCTTAAGCCAATGCTACAAAATTGAAGACCGAGAATCTCGGTAACGTGACTGTAGAGGTAGCAAAGGAGCATATGGATCTCTTAGCAGCTGTCATTCACTCCTATGATGGACTAGTTGCAGGGATGACTGGAAACTGCCATCTGGCAGATGAAGACTACAAGCAAGTAGACGAGATTGAGCTGGAATGAATGGATATCATGTGGGCATTGGCAAGTGCTGTGCGGAGGGCAAAGAAGTTTGTTAAGAATACAAGACAGAACTCATGGCCACAAAGGATACAACCTTTGGTTTGACAAAACCAAAGTTACTGTTTTAGTTGTGGAGAAAAGGGGCACTTCAAACGTGAATGTGTTAAGCCCAAGAAGACAGTAATGGTAATCCATTCTTATCCTTCAATCGTCAAGATAAACCCACAAGCAGTCCTACATCCTCAAGCAATGATCCTAAGGCCTTGACTGCTCAAGATGAAGAAGGGCAAGATTGGACCTTTCGATTTGTATCTCCGGGAGAATCCAACATTGCATGTGTTAATGTTTGGATGACGACTCTGCAAGCGAAGGTGATATAGTAGTTGAACTTGTGATGTCACATAATGAAGAAACTGCAAATGTGGTCGATCACCTGAATGAAGAGGGCTCAAGCACCAAATGTTTAGAATCACCAGCAACAGAAGAGTCAGACTCTACTATGATGGCAGATTCAACTGAATCTGCTTAGGTATGTACCAAAGACCAATTGTTTGATAGTCATGCTTGTATTGAATGTAATAAATTTAGAGAAAGCATAGACTTAGAATTTTCTAGGTTATTAGATCACAATGATAGTTTAGTAAATGATTTACAACTATGCACAGAAGCAAATAGGATTTTAAAACATAATAAGCATAGTTATAAAGACAAAATAGAATTGTTAAATAAACAACATAAGGAAACCGAAGTTGTGGCCTTTAGCCAAGCAAATGACATTAAGTTCTATTTGAACTCCAAAGAAGAAACCAAGAAATAAAAAGCAGTTTTGGAAGTCGAAGTAACATCATTAAAACAAAAACTGCACAGTTGGACTAGTTCTTAATACATAGTCCAGCACCTAGTGAGAGAACGCAACAACCGGGAGGGTTGGGTTACAAAGTGGTTCCACCACCACATGAGACCTTGTTGAATGCTAAAGCAAACCAATAAATAATAACCCAATCAAGGATCATGTGGTGTCCACTCCTCTTGTAAATGATCTAGATTCCACAAGTAATTCCATTGAATCTGTCACTAAACAAAAGGAGACCACTTTAAAGTCAAAAGCCAAAATGCCTATCGTTAATCTTGATGAAGAAATTGAGAAGGTTAATGTAAATTCTGGTTCAAATACGTCTAATTCAGAACCCAAAAAGACTAAACAAGTTAACCAAACACATGCATCATGTCTAAGTCCAGATAAACAAAAGAGTAAAGTGTTAAAAAAGTTCAAACAATTAATTTTGGTAAACAAGATAAAACATCTAAACAAGATGTGTCAAAACCCAAACAAATTAAAGTCACACGAGTGACACACACTTCTCCACAGAAACAGTCATACCAACATGTCAAAAGCAGATCATGCTACAACTGTGGAAAGTATGGACACATTGCATCTAACTGTCCTTACTATGAGACACCGAGGAAGAAAGTTGAACTTCATGATCCTAAACCCAGCTTATCTAAAAGGAGTTCTAAAACACCACCAAGAAGAGCTAGTGAACATAAAGTTCAAACCACAAACCAATCGTCCGTTTATCACAAACAGGCCTTACACAAAACTGGCTTATGGAAAGAAAAATCTAGTTCAATGTCTAATAACGAGAACAAGAAGACGAATGATCTTACCTCACCCTTAAATGGACAGTGGGAGGAATTTATGATGTGTGATCCCTCTGGGTCACCCAATCCAGTTAAGGCTTGGGTCCCTAACCTTAACTAATGATTTCCTCTGAAAGTGCTCGGTGTTCACTATATTGCTGCCATAAATACCTAGATCGTAGATTGCAGAGCATCTAGGCACATGACTTGGAATCTGACTCTCCTATCAAATGTCAAACAAATTAAAGGAGGCATGTTATATTGCTGGAAACAAAGGAGGTTACATCACTACTCAAGAGGAAGTGGGAAACCAGAAAGTGAAGTTTGACAAGGTAAACTATGTTCAACAACTTCAAAATAAATTGCTTTCTGTATCCAAATCTATGACAAAGGCTTTAAGGTAGTATTTGACAACAAGAAGTGCTATGTTCTGAAAAAGGACTATGTGATCCGGAGGACCATGTCTTAATGTCAGCTTCTAGATATAACGATCTTCATGTCCTGGATGTATCAAAGGCCTTCACAACGAATCATCAAGTTCAGTTCTTCCTGTCAAAGGCTATAGAGAAGGATTCGATCTGCTGGCATAGGAGAATGGGACACATCAATCCATGGAAGATGAACCACTTGATTCAGTATGATCTAGTGCTAGGAGTAAACGTCAAAAACTTCCAATTACTGGATTTTTGTGTCGCCTGTAAGAAAGGAAAAATACTAAGAAGTCTCATAAGGAAAAGAAAGTTCATTCCATAGAACTGCCTCTTGAGCTTCTTCACGTGGATCTGTTTGGTCCAGTCCTCTTGATCACATCTTGTGTTAAGAAAATTGCTTGATCTATCCAATCCTCTTCTTAATAATTCTACAAACATCTCCCACGTTTTGAATCAGAAGGATTGATCAAAGGTAATCTATTCAGCTCTTTAAAATCTTGCACAGGAAGTTTTATGATACTAGAGTAAAAATGATAAACATCACATACAACATTTACTCTCTTTATCAAAAATGCATCAAACACTTCATCATACTTCCATGCAATGATCTTTACTTGGTTGGTAAAATCTAGAGCAATCATAGCATTCAACAGTTCAGCAACTGATTGTCCTTTTTGCAATATGTTTCTTACCAAGTCTCCAGTTGTTCTTGAACTATCAAGAATATGCGTTTCTTCAGTTGATGCTTTATAAGTCTGTCTTTCTGGATCAGCAAACATTTCTATCAATTCTTTTCTATGAGAATGAGCATCATCAAATCTTGACATTTGTTTTATCTCCTGAGGCTTTAACATTCTTGTTCTCTTTGTTATTTCAAGATAATGAGGGTTATCTGTATCAAGTACTATCATTTTCTTCATTTGTTTCTCCGTCTCTTGGAAGCTTCTGACAAGATTTCTCAAAGATACAGATTGTAATCTCTTTAGCTTCCTCCAAGGGTAATTTCTAGATTGCAACCATGATCTAAGAGCTGGAATACTCATATCATCTGGATCAGGATGGTGCAACTCAGAACTAGATAGTTCTTCTACATTTATTACTTCTCTTGCTCTTGTCCATTCACCATGCTCAACAACAATCTCATTTGGATCTATTGAAGCAACTGACTCTGCATAGATACATTTCTCGTATTCATCGTTAATCTGAGAAACAGTGAGTCCATCCAAATATACTCGATTGTATTTTTTGTTCACAAGATAATATATTTTTCTTCAAAGTCTTGTAGTACTTCATCTTGTTCTTGAATATGTTCTTATGAAGAGAAATGTGACACACATTCAGCTTCATCAATATCTTCATTATCAAGAACTTCATCATACCAATCATCATTGTATATTTCCTCAATATCATCTAAAGCATCAATATGTTCTTGAACATTTTGTTCTTCAACAAATTCTTCAGTTCTTTGAAGCTTAGAAGAGGATTCAGTTTGAGAAATATCTTCTAATTCACTCACTTTCCTTTTGCCTTTTATTTGCTCAAGATTTTATACTAATCACATGTACTGGTGATATAAATTTCTGAGCTTCTCTTTCATTTAGCAATTCAGCTTTGAGATTTTCATTTTCTTCAAATAATTTCTTGAATTTCTCCTCAAGAATATCATAATCTTTAATCATTACTTCAAAGTTCTTGATCACGTCTTCTTTATCTTTGGCAAAACTTACAATCTTTTCATCTTTTAAAACACATTCTTCAGACAACTTTAAATTTCATCTTTTAGCTTTTGAATTTCTTTTTCACAAGATCTGTTTATCTCTTTTCTTCTTTCATTCTCCACTTTCAACTCTTCAATCTCTTTTTCTTTGCTTAAATTTTCTTCTTTCAATTTTCGATCTCATCAACGACAACTATTTCCTCTATTTGTATAGACACATTGTGTGACATACTAACAGGGATTTCTTCTAATCCTTCATTTGTATCAATTTCAAATACTGGATTGAATAAAATATCATTTATAAAGTCAGAATCAAATGTTTGATTTTGAGAATTCGTTTCTTGTACAACTTCCTCAACATTTTCTTCAGTCATAGGTTGTGGCTCATTTCCAGTATCTTCTGCATTTCTTTCTTCATTTCCTTCTTGATGTGCTTCAGTGGCATCATCATTTCCATCATCATCATCATCACTTTCTTCACTTGATGAAATTTCACACACATCATCATCACTTTCTTCATCAACTTCTACATCTTCAATCAGATCATTCGGATCTATTGGTTCTTCTTCAGTTACATGGAAGTGTGGCTGAGTAATATCAACTTCATCCATTGATACATTCCTGATATAATCAAAAACTGGAATGTTTTGAGCACGGGAGATCATTGCCAGTCTTTTGTAAACAATATCTGACATGTGCTCTAACTAAATCTTTTCACCAATAACTTCTTCAACATACAGATCTGGATTTGCATCATTAATAAGAAGTTGAAGAAATCTTGGGTACATCAAATACTTATGCCTTACTCCTCTTTCAAGATTAAAAATGAATCCATTCATTTCCACTTAGCCATATTAAATCTTCTATTTGTGGATAAGGCTATAATTGGAGATGCAATGTCTACAGGGAATGAATCCCAACCAACACTTCGTTTAGACATGTAATGTTGGAAGATATAGCATAAAAGCTTCCAATGCTTAAATACACGAGCTCTGAAAAATTGCTTCTTAGGGAAATGATCTAGATGACCCATCTGTAGAAAAACCTCTCTACATTCATTAAATGTATATTCTGATAAATCTTCAGGATCATTATCACCCAGTCTTAGAGCTAGTCTGATTGCTTCTTTAGAAACTTCAAGCATTCTTTCTGATGTGATGAAAGCTCTTAAAACTTTGTTTCCTTAATCATCTCTTTCAACTTGAGCAGTGCTCTAGTATTTCTTAATCATTCTTCCATTTATCATGGGCCTTGCACACACAACATACACATATTTTGTTCTGAGTAAAAATATCATAATATCTTCATATCCAGTAGCTTCTCTATTTTCATCATTTAAAAAAGGAGCTACATTATGCTTTGGCTCAAATTTTAATTTTGCCATCTGCAAAGAAAAAGATATTATGTGAAAATTTAATATTGATTAATAACTATATTTGTATTTATGGATTATCAATTGAATTGATTAAAATTATTTATTTATTTATTATTTTTTATTTTATTATATTCAAAGAAGACAGACTGTTCATCTTCTTCTTCTTCGGCTATGGAAAATCGACTGAGTTCATCATCAACAAATCTTTTTCACTTTTGGATTAAAAATAATACATCAACAAAACCAAATCTGTTGTTATTAATAATCCAGTGTCAATTTTAGATATGATTCACATTTGATTAGTTAAATTTGATTATATAGGGTTCGAACACCCAAATAGCATTCAAACGCCTATATCAATGTACTGATTTAACTCAATTTTATATATTTGAATCACAAACTTACATTTATATATTCAAATACAATGTATACTCAATGGATTTGATTCGATTTCAGATGAAATAAGGATGTGATGATACTCGACAGTCGCAAGTTCGAGGGTTTTGTTCTGAGAATTTTGAAGTGAATGAGAAATACACATAAGTGTTCAATTATATAAGTGAAATTTTAGGCGTATGAGCCCTATTCGGACGTATGGTCCCTTTTTGGGCGTATGAAAACCTAGAATTCACTTGTTTTGTTAGACGCATGAGCACTGTGTGCGTTTTATATCAGACGCATGGGAATTGTTCAGACGCATAAGCACTGTTTAGGCGCTTTTGCACTATTCAGTCGCATGGACTTTGTGAAACGTCTAACACTTGAAATTTTGAAACTATGTAGACGTATGAGACATGACAAACGTCTAACACACAAACACTATTTAGACGCATGGGATTATCACAAACGCCCAACACTTGTAATTTTCATAGATGTATTACAACCGTTTAGACGCATGGGAATAAATCAAACGTCCAACACTTGTATAATCCTGAAAATTTCATCATGCTCCTATTGAGGTGCATGTGCACTGTTTAGGTGCATGAGTTGACTTTCATGATTTAAACACTTGTGATTTCCAATTTCTTCACTTCCACACTTTTTACCATTTAGATCCCCAAATTTTGAACTTTTTGCATATTGCACTATCAATTTATAAAATTTTATTTTCTATTTTTTTTATTTTTATTTTTATTTCAAATTTAATGTTGTCCCTTCGTTTTAGTCTGAACATAAAATAAAATATCATCTGATTTTCAACTTAGAAAGCATTTATTAGCAAAGATTATGTAGATTCATATTGTAATTTTCAAACACATTCTATTTTCAGTTTACAAAAATACTTTGAACATAAAGCATCATCCTTTCAATTCAACATTTCAAATTTTGATTATAATTATTGAATATTTTCTGAGAACAACTCTTTCATTTATTTCTCCCCCTAAACTTTTAAGTTTGAAAAACTTATAAGTTTCTTATGAAAGAGAATAAGATCACCCAGCACATTGATACATTGCCTTCACACACAAAGACATGCATAAAAGAAAAATGAAAATAGAATCATACTCTAATATAAGCACAGAATATTTCGTCTGCAGAGAGATCATATTAATGAAGATGAGCACATTAAAGTAAAAAAAATGTGGTGAGTCATAGACAATGAATAAATCCTGATCAAGTATGTTCCAGGTCAGTGATATCACAGCAAAGGAGACACAAAATCTAAGGACAGACAATGAGTGTTTTTGACACAATTATCAACTCGCTTATTTTTCAATTCTTGGATTGATTAGTGTTGATTTAGATATGACATGATGTAAAGCATACAAAGACTAAGAGAACTCAACTATCATCATGAAATGTAAGAAGGAACACATGCTCAACTTATTACCTGAAACATAGATATCATTAGAGTTCATGTTTCTAAGTTAATAGAGGATGATCATGGATAACCATTTGATCAGCTTTCACTATTCCTTTGAATAGGTTGTGCACATTGGCATCTTTTTGCATCAAAAAGAGAATCCAGGTCTGTAATGACTTACAACAAAGGATATCTCAGTACTTCAGGTCTATGATGACTCATAACAGAGAAGTGAAATGATGCTTTGTAACAGATCTCATGATTTTACATAGTTTCAACAGGTGTGAGAGATGTATCTTAACAAACATTCATTCTGATAAGCTAAAACAACTCAAAAGTACTCAGATGAATACACACAAGCATGTATGTTTAGTTCGATCACAAGAATTTACTTTTTCAGCATAATAGTCAGATATTGTCTACATATCATATGATCATGTCTAGACTTTATTAATGAGTGAAGTATGCAACTGATCTCACTAATGTACTATCATTTCTCACATGTTGCAAAACATAATCCTTTCTAAAAAAAACTCTATTTTTGTATTTTTGATATATATTTTTGTATTTGATTTTTCTATGAAAAACATAAAATCACACACACAAAATATAAACAGGCAATTAACAATGAGAGTATCACTTATTATGATCTTTTGATTTAGGGAGATCACATATGATTTATAAGACCAATTGATTCTACTAATACTCAAACCGTCCTGGTAGGAAGGCTTTAGTAAATAGATCTGCCAATTGTTTTTCTGTTGCAATTTGAATCAATATGATTAATCCTTTTTCAGAGTTATCTCTAAGAAAATGATATCGAATTTCGATATGTTTTGTTTTTGAGTGTGAACAGGATTAGCTGTTATGAACATAGCAGTTGTGTATCAATGTAAATTGGTATTTTAAGAAAGTTGAATCCATAATCTAGTAATTGATTTTGCAACCAAAGGATTTGAGAACATCCTGCTGATGCAGCAATGTACTCAGCTTCTGCAGTTGAAAGAGAGACATTTGTTTGTTTCTTACATTGCCACGAGACTAATCTGGGACCAAGAAATTGACACCCACCCGAAGTAGATTTTCTATCTTGACAGCATCCACCATAATCACTATCTAATATCCATATAGTTCAAAGTTACCCTCGTAAGGATACCAAAGCCCTAAGGCTGGTTTACCTTTGAGATGCCTGAATATCCTTTTGACAACAATTAAGTGAGATTCTTTCGGGTCTGATTGATACCCGGCACATATACAAACAGCATACATAATGTCTGGTCTAGATGCAGTAAGATACATCAAAGAACCAATCATTGATCTGTATAACGTTTGGTCAATAGATTTTCCGTTTGTATCAGGTTCAATCTTGGTGTTAAGATCTGTTGGAGTTCGTATGGACTGACAGTCTTGCAACTTAAATTTCTTTAAGAGCTTGTCAACAAACTTTTCTTGATTGATGAAGATTCCATCTGTAGTTTGCTTGACTTGAAGTCAAGAAAGAAGTTAATCTCTCCCATAGAACTTATTTGGAATCGAGATTTCATGATTTCTTCAAATTCATTGCACAATTTTGGACAGGTAGAACCAAATATGATGTCATCAACATACACTTGTACACATAAAAGATCATTATTATCCTTCTTTATGAATAAAGTTGGATCAATTTTCCCTCGTGTGTATCCATATTGGATTAAGTGTTGTGATAACGTCTCATACCAAATTCTAGGGGCTTGATAAAGTCCATATAAAGCTTTACTCAGTTTATATACTCGATGTGGAAATTGTGCATCCTCAAAGCCTGGAGGTTGCTTCACAAACACATCGTCAGTGTCTGGGCCATATAGAAATACACCCTTTACATCCATTTGATACACCTTGAATTTCATGAATGAAGCATAAGCCAGAAAAACATGAATTGATTTAAGTCTTGCAACTGGTGCAAACACTTCATCATAATCTATTCCTTCTTCCTGTGTGTATCCCTGGGCAACAAGTCTCGCTTTATTCCTTATTACAACACCACGATCATCAGTCTTATTTCTAAATAACCGTTTCGTGCCAATTGAATTTTCTCCTTCAGGTAGATCCACCAAATTCCACACTTCTTGTTTGCGGAATTGAAGTAATTCTTCTTGCATGGCTTCTATCCAACCATTGTCCTTTAATGCTTCGGTAACATTTTTAGGAACAATTTGAGAAAGAAAACAAGAGTATAAGCATATGTTTGCTTGTTCTGATTTACTCCTTGTTGTTCTCTCATTCAATAAACCAATAATCTGAGAAATTGGATGATTCTTGTGAATACGAAATGTAGTAATCTCAGCACATTGAACATTAACATCCAGATTTGTTTGATTCAAGTTGGAAAACTCATGTATCAAAGTAGAACAATGTGGATTGAAGTTTGGAACTTGAGTAGGTGAATTGACAAAGTAATCAAAGTTACCTATATCAACTACATCACCTGAAATGGATGATGTTCCAGACTCAGGTATCACAAACTCATTACCATCATTAGGAATATTTTGTGATTCTTCCTGATTAATTGACTCTGAATGATCTGAAACTATATTGTCATGGTTTTGTATTGTTGAATCCTTGACAAATGAGAAAAATGGGTAGTCTGAGCTTGAATCATCTGGGTCATCAGAATCTGAATCTTCACTGAAAGATCCAAGATCTCCTCTTGAGTTCTTCTTATCTGAAGAATTATGAAAATTTGGTTGATCAAACAAATTAGATTGAAAAGAGTTTGATAATGAATCTAAGTCAAATAACCATGCAGGACCATTTGAAACTGATGGAAAAGAATTTTCCAGAAATTTACGTTAATGTTTCAAGGATTACATTTGTCCTAGAGTTGTAGACCTATAGGTTTTGAAACCGATGAATATCCAACGAAAAATCCATTATCAGATTTTGCTTCAAATTTTCCTAATTGATCACTTGAATTAAGAATCATAACAGGACAACCAAATGATTTTAAAAAGTTTATGTTCGGTTTTCTGCCAAACATTAACTCATATGGAGTTTTCAGTTTATCTTTGACCATTAAGATTCGATTCTGAACGAAACACGCAGTTGATATGCTTCATCCCAAAAAGTGATAGGGATTTTTGCATCAGCTAACATAGAACGAGCAACTTCAATCAGTGTTCTATTCTTCTTTTCAGCAACTCCATTTTGTTGAGGAGTTCTGGGAGCACTGAACTGATGAGCTATCCCTTTCTGTGCACAAAACATTTCAATGTTAGCATTTTTGAATTCCGTTCTATTATCACTTCTTATTATTTTCACTTTGTTGTCTAATTGATTTTCAACTTTAATGATAAATTCTTTTAGTAATTCAGCTGTTTCAGATTTGGCATAAAGAAAGAAAACCATGAAAATCTTGTGAAGTCATCAATGATAACTAAACAATATGATTTTCGTCCAATACTCTTGACGTTTGTTGGTCCAAAAAGGTCCATATGTAACATCTTGAGAGGTTTGGATGTTGAGTTTATAGGCTTGGACTTATAAGACGCTCTGTGTTGCTTTCCCTTCAAACATGCTGAGCAGTGATCATTTGTTGCAAACTTCTTAGATGGAAGTCCAATGACATGATTTCCTGCTACAAGCTTGTTCATGTTCTTGAAGTTTGAATGACCGAGACGTCTATCCAAAGCTGGCTTTCATCATTTGATGCCTTTGCAATTAGGCATGTTGTTTCATTGAAGGATCAACTTGAGACATATCCAATTTGTATACATCTCTGTCTCTCTCAGTTGTAACAATCACCCAATCTTTGCTTATCTTGAAACCTGGCTTCAAAACATAACAAAAGAAATCATCAAACAAAATAGAATAAGATTTGTCACATATTGAGATACGCTTAAAAGATTAAAGTTCAACTCTGAACATAAGTTGACTTTATTAAAGCTTATTATCCCATTGGATACTGTTCCTTCTCCGGTTATTTTCCTCCGGCATCGCCACCAAAGGCGACGTGAGTTCCATCTTTTGACTTAAAGTCTTGTAACAAGGCAGTTTGCCTGTCATGTGCCGACTACACCCACTATCCACATACCATGTATTGATTGGTCTTTTTGGGCGTACCTGCACTACAAGAAAGTTAAGTTGAAATATCTACCCAAGCCGAAATAGTCTTGGGCTTTCTAAATTTATCAACAATTGTAAATTGTTTATAATGGAGATTATTCAAATCAGGTTTATTTTTGATGAATTTACCAATTTTATTTTGAAAATTGTTTGATTTATTTTGAAAATTGTTTGATTTATTTTTGTGAACATTCATATCATTTGATTGATCATCTTTTGAAATGTATTGATGACTAATATTTTTATTATTCATCCTTACAGATCTTGGTATGAATTGTTCTTGCATGTTATGTTTTGAGCTCATATAGTTTTTCTTAGGAAAAGATCTCAAACCTACATTAGGTTGATTAATGTCTCTTTGAAATCCATTAGTTAGATTTCTCAAATATTGTGGATTAGCAAATCCTTTGCTCATGTTTGATTTTGCAAAGTTTCTAGTGAGAGATCTATTTCTAAAGTAACAATTTGCAGTGTTGTGAGTCTTTTCATCACAATAAGTATAATATTTGTTATAATAACAATCTGCTTTCGAATGATTACTCATGTCACATATGTGACAGTACTTGTTGAAGTAGCATTCAACAGTATTATAATTTTTCATATCACAAATTTCACAGTACTATTATGGAGTTAAAAACAACTTTTTGTTAACTTTTGACAATGACATAATGTTTGATTTTGGTGTCAAATAGTTAAACCGTTGTCTTTCATTTTTCATAGTTTGATTTTGTGTCAGATTATTGTTTATTTGTGTAACATGAGCTTCCTTCTTGAATGTATTAGAAACAAATCTTTTTGCTAAAGCGGAAGTCTTTGAATCTGAACTAGATTTCAGATGAGAGTTTGATTTGTCATAATATTTGCTTTATTATTTGGAAGAGAATTCATATTTAACATACCTCCTGACACAATTTAATTGGTTTTAGTTTTGATGTTTGATTTGTTGCTTTAATCAAATTTTCTGAACTTTTGTTTGTTTAGATGTTGCTTTTGCAGATTTCTTTCTCTTTCTTTTGATCTTTGATTTAGAAGAACTTGGTTATTTTCAGATTGAACATCATGAGAAGAAGATTCCTTTTCTGATTGAAATTGTTTCATATTGATGGTGTTTGAATCTTCTGATGTTCGTATTTGTGTTTGTCCTTGTTTTGAACTCCGACTTCTTCTATACATTATGAATTTGATCAGAAGAGATATTTTGTTTTGGTTCATATGATTTTATCTTGATTGGATGACCATTTTAGATTTTTTCTTGATCTTTTTCAACAAACACTTGAACATTTTCTTTTTCTTCTTCTACATTCTTGTTTTTGATCTGGAAGGGTTTAAGCTTTGCTTTATTTTCAGGTGAATGATCATGAGTATTGAAATTCTCTCGTAGTGTGTTTGTGATAGATTCAGGCATAGGTTCATGAGTGAAACCTAACCCTGCTTTTTGTTTATCTTTCCTTTCACTGATTAGTTTTTCTACTATCATTTTGAACTCTTTACTTTTGCCAGATCAACTTGAGTAGCAGCATGTGCTATTTTCTCTTGTTCAAGATTCTTGGTCATCTCTTCTAGTTGTTTTGTAACAATTTCTAATTCTTTGATTGTTTTGTTCCATGAAGTTTGAACAGAGATAATCTTTTGATCTACAGTTTTATGATAAGATTTAAGTTGGTTATGCATAGATTCTTCTTGTTTTAGCTTTACACAGATTTTGAATGAATAGTTTCTGTAGTGTTCAACATGTTCATAGCATGATTGGTGCAAAGCTTTTCTCTTACTTCTGATGGTATTTCAGGAAATTTTGGAACTGTGGTTTCAAGTGATGAAGCAGAAGAGTTAACCTTTGGTTGATCAGACTGAACCATTAGAGCTACTTCCTCTGTATCCTCTTTAGGATCAGACTTGTCACTGCAATCATAGTCATCTTCCTCTTCATCACTTTCCACTTTTGGGTCATTGTTTTCTGACCAATCTTCTTCTTGAATTTCTGCAATAAGAGATAAACTTGATGTTAATTCATTTCTAAATTGATGTGCATATGCAATCCAATCATATCCATCTTTTATGCTGACTACTAGTGCTTTCTTTGTTTCATTAGATGATTTGGTTTCATCTTTAAGCTCTGGCATAGGAAGACTTTGATAAGGCTTTTGAAAAGTCTTCTGAGCTTGTCGAAACCTTTGATTATTTGAGCTTAATTGAGCACTTCCTCCATTATTCCTTGGAGCTTTTCATTCTCTTGAGAAGTGTCCATAACTATTGTAGTTAAAACATCTAGCTTTTGACTTGTCAAATCCAACAGTCTTGTCTGCAATAGGCTTGTATTTCTTGTTGACATAAGAATGTTTTGAGTCCTGTAGGCAATCATCACCATCTGCCAGTTCAGGTCCATCTCTTCAACATCTTCAGGATCCATGATAAATAAATCCTACAAAACAAAATCTAGTTGAGTTAAATGGCTATCTTGATATGCTTGAAAGCTAGCCACAAATGCAGTGAATGCAGTTTTGGACTCGTCATCCTCTAATAGGATGTTAATCACATCATTAACTTTGCTAGATTTAGCAGAGTTAGATGATGAAGAAGTCTCTATCTGAATATTTGATGATTGTGACTGTGGTTTAGGAGGAGATTGAGAATGAGACTGAGTTGTATATGCAGGTGCACTGGTAAATGATGAGTCGGTGAAAAATCCTGCTCCAACAAACAAATCTCCCTTTTCTTTAGAACTTTTCTCACTCTTTGCCATGAATGCATTTTCTATGGTAGTTGCAGGAGAAGCAACAAACTAATATTGAGACATTGACGCTGCTCTATCATTATTCCTTGAGCTTTCATCAATCTCCACTGATTTTATTTTTGCAATAAGAAGATCTAGATCCATTGGAAACTTCTCAGTATGCTTTAGTAGAGTTACAGTTTGTTTCCATGATGATGGTAAAGCATTGAGTAGTCTGAGATTTAAATCTTCAAGATCAGGTTTGATACCAGCTGTTGACATCTCAGTTATGAGTTGAACAAATCTGTTCATCATCTGATTATTGTCTCTCCAGACAAATGTTGAAACAATTCTAATTGTCTTTTCAGCTTTTGTTTCTTTAAATTTTGAATCTCCTTACCTCTTCACAATGATCTTCAATGCTTTATATAGTGTATATCCAGTTTGATATGCATCAAGCCTTGTAAGAACTTCCAAAGGCAGACCTTTACACATCAATGAATAGGCTTTAATATCATTCTTAACTCTTTTCAGATCATCTCCTTGAAGATCATCTTCCGGATAAGGTTCTGGAGAATCTTTAGTATACACAAATCCTCTGTTTGGTCCATCAGTTATTATAGGAATGTATGGTCCTTTTTCTATAGATTTCTAGAGATCAGTGTCAATGGAATTAAAATGTTGTTTTAGTCTAAGAGACCAATTTTTCAAATCAGCTCTATTTTTAAGTTTTGGAACTCTGTTTTCAAAATCTTCTGATTTTACCATTCTTATATTTTTGTTGTTTTCTTATATTTTGAATTTTTTTTAACAAAAAATGATAATGTTTTCAAAGAATTTACTTAAAAAAAATTCTAAGTATCAAGGATGAAACGTCTGAACAGTATTCAAACGCCTCAACAGTTGATGCGTCTAAGTTGAGAGTTGTCTAAGGGAATGCCTTAGAAAATTTTTCCAAAACGTCTAAGTATTAATGCCTGTGGAAGGTTTCAAGTGCCTAAACAGTTGTCAAACGCCTGAATAGTTATCAAACGCCTAAACAGTTGTCAAGCGCCTAAACAGTTGTCAAACGCCTGAATAGTTATCAAACGCCTAACAATTATCAACTCAACAAAGGTGATTCGTCTGAGATTCTTCTCTACAATAGTACTCAAACGACTGACTAAACACGTCTACACAGTGTTAATGTGACTAACACTTAGAAAATTTTCAGTCAATCTCAGCTCATGCGACACATTCATCATCTTCAAATGAATGTAACAAACTCAAATCTTCTGAATTCTTCAAATGTTGATGAATTCGATTGAAACTTTTCAATTAAACGAGTTTTATGCCGATTAACATTCTTCTTAATATCAATTTCTTCAATGTCAACAACAAATCACTCAATTTTGAGATTTTCAGTTCGAAACTTCAAACCTTTTTCGAACAACAACTGAAATTCAATGATATGAAACACAACTGAAATTGTGATTCAAATCAGGTTTCTGATGATGAAACACAACTGAAATTCACAAATTTTCAATTGAATTGTATCTCAATCACAGATTCAGTGAGATTTTGAGGTTTTCAAGTTCGATGAACTTAAAAAGAAAATCAATCACTAATAGCTTACCAACAGCTCTGATACCATTTGATAGGATCAAATGAATAAATTTGTAATGATTTATGAACACAATTCAATGATATTCACACAAAGTAATCAAATCAAAACAAGATATCAATAAACTTCAAGTTTTCATTAATATCAAGCTAAGACAATTACAAGTATGACAAGCAGATTCGAATATCTTGTGTATTCGTTTCTATCTACCTGCAAATCTAAGCTATTTATATTGAAAACAAAAAGTAAAGGAACTAACAAATTACACAAATAGTCCCTATACTATTACAAACTATCAAAAGGCAAATAAAGACAACATGTTAATCTTTCTTAGAGCACTTAACAGTTTGTAGGGGAAATTCTTAGTCAGTTTGATATGGTGAATTCTTCCGCAGCTGGGACTCCACTTGCTACAAACCATGATATAGCGCCCGACGTGAATGGTGATCTGGTGGATGCTACCATGTACGAGGCATGATTGGATCTCTCATGTATCTCATGTATCTCACTGCCTCACAACCTAACATCATGTAAACAACGTGTCTCTGCTCAAGATATCAGGCGAAATCGAAAGTCTACCATCTAATTAGAGTCAAAAGGATATTTCATTATCTGAAGGGTACCCCAACACTCGGGTCGCGGTATCCTCATGATGATGATTTTGAGCATACAGCGTATAGTGACTCGGATTATGGCGGTTGCAAAATGAACTACAAGTCAACATCAGCAGGGATGTCAATTCTTTGGGAGAAGATTAGTCATGTGGCAGTGTAAGAAGCAGACATCAGTTGCACTGTCAACTTGTGAAGCTGAATATGTTGCTGCGGCAAGCTGCTGTTCTTAAATCATCGGGATTGAACAGCAAATGCGGGACTATAGTTTGAAATTCTCTAACACTCCTATATTTGTTGATAATTCTGTTGCTATATCCGTAACCAAAAATCCGGTCCAACATCCTAAGACCAAAGACATCGACATTAAATATCACTTTATACGTGATTGTTTTGAAAAAAATTTAATCGATGTTGTTAAAATTAATACGGATTTTTAACGCACTGATCTCTATACCAAAAGCCTTTAATAAACCACATTTTCTATATTTATTAGAGGTCAACGTCATTAAAAAGAAAAGTGATGTGATTTCCGATGATGACAATACTTAGTCAGACAAGTAGAATTCATTGTTACTTTTTTGTTGTATTTTATTTTCTTTTATTTTATTTCTTCGCCTAATAAAATTCTAAACGCAAAACTTTTTCGGTTTTAGAATTTTAGGGGGAGAATAGGTTAAGTTAGAATTAAACTTAGTTGGTTTAATTTCAATAGATAAAAAAACGAGGGAGGAGGACAGGCAAGTTGAGAGAAATGAGATCGGATCAGTGATACTGATTCAATGACTATGGAAAATGATAGTACAAAGGAACAAATAGTTTGGGACTTTAAAAGAAGAAATTGTTTAAATTGCAAAATTTGAAGCATAAGTCTGAGAAGTCGAAGCAACAATAAATGGAAAAATGATAGTAAAACTAGCGACTACTAAGGTAACATGGAAAAAGTAGACCTAAATGTTGCTAGACCATTAGATAATGTGTCGGTAGATTCAACACACTAGATAAGTAGTCCTCGTTGGTGACTTCAAGTTCAAACTAAGCTGTTCAACAAGCTGTGGGTTATCATCTTATCCCTAGTTAACACAATCAACAAAGTTCCACTAAGGGGTGAAGAGCAAACTAAACGCCACAAATGTGTGCGGATGACCATAAAATAAGCAAAGCACATGATGAAAAATGCAAAAAGCAATCAAGCTAATAACCTACGTTGTTGGTGCGATCTATGTAAAAAGAATAAAATTGCTCAAACAAGAAGATAGGTTGTTTGCCTCCCTATTGTGCGGTGGCACTGACCTGAGGATAAGCACAACCTAAATATTCTAGAATTCATTGGTATTTGTGCCTCTCTGTTGTGCAGTGGCACTGACTTGAGGCTTAGCATCTCTTTCAAAGCTCTAGAATAGTTTCTTCTTGAATACTACCCGTAGACCGCTCAAAAATCTCCTGAGGAATGTCGATTACCATATAAGCATGGGATCCACAAATGCTTGTGGAAATAATTAAATCTTAAATCATCACCAATTTGTGTCAAATGTCTGTGTCTGGATTTAATCGTGGCTGCAACTCTTGAAAGTCAACACCACTGTGTGCATCTTGTGGTACAAGAATGATTTCCTAGATTGCTAATGACTCTTGATGAAAACAAGAATCGAGCATCAAAAGGCTTCCATAACATATCCCGAATGATTTGATTTACCTGTATGATTCCATAATGAATCGTTCCACTTATGGTCAAAATAACTTGAAGCTGCCTGTTTGAGAAATAAATCTGTTAGATATCTATCTTAGGATTTCCACCTCACACAAAAAATTACAAAAATATGTTTTAATTTGGTCTTTTAGTTCTAGTTGTTTCTTTTCTTTAATTTTGTAAGTTTTGTTGCTAAACATCGGACTATGAATTGGAATTCTGTCTGAGATTTTAATCACTAAAAAGGGTCACATCTGAGGTGACCAAACGGGTTTTCTAATGTTAAAAAGATCACGTCTGAAGTGATCAAAAGTTCTCAAAGTTCAAATGGTCATGTTTGTGATGATAGAATGCTCGAAATGTTTTATCCATAGTGAAAAGGGTTAAGTGTCAAATGGTCATAAAGTCAAAATCATAAGTATGAGGCCATTCACATGATTGGACCATGAGTATGGATCAGCAATACGATTGGACCATCCGTATGAGCCCATTCGCACAACTAGACCATGAGGATGGACTAGGCGTACGATTGGACCATCTGTATTAGCCCAATTGCATGACAAAACCACACGCATGGCCTAAACATGCGATTGGACCATCAGCATGAGAAATCTCACACGATTGGTTCACAAAATGAACCAATCACATGAATGGAGGTGATCGAATGACACAGCCGCACAACTGACATCTAGTCGCATAACTGAAGTTGACCGACTGTGCCAGTCGCACGATTGATCCTTAGTCGCACGAATCAAGTATGCGACTAGGCTCAGTCGCACGACTGAAGGAAACCCTAGTATAAAAGGAGGGGGAGTCGGTCGCAATCGTTCATCACTCCCAATCGCCCCCAAATCGCACGACTCTACCGTTACTCTGCCCGATTTTCATTTGACCATTCTAGACTACAACTTGTTGTGTTCTGAAGATTACCAGTGATTATACATGTAAAGTACGGTGCAATCCACTCAAATGTCCATCGATTTGTGCCCTAAAAATTGAATTTAAGCCCTAAACAGAACCGAGACTTAGTTTGCCTAAGAAACTAATAAAACTAAATACATTGTGAAATTAAAGGTTATTAGGTGTTATATCGGTCATTTGCGAGACTAATGAGCCAAACCACGACGTCTAACATTAAGTTTTGCTCAAAATTTAAATTTGAATCAAAAAACACTCTTTCAGGCGAATGGACACCCTGATGAACTTCAATCGCACGACTAAGCTGGGATCGCACGACTAAGCTGGGAGAATGGCTCAATCGTACGACTGTACCATGCATATGAGTTCAGTCGCACGACTGGTGTAACCGCATGAGATAGCATACGACTGATCCCAGTCGCATGCTCAGTCGTATGTAAGAGCTCAATCACATGACTAAATCTCAGTCGCATAGTTCATTCGCAGGACAGTACATAAAACTTCAAGTTCAAATGAATCAAATTGATACTCATTGACACACATTAACGTTTATTTGCATTGTGTAATAGATGGCTAGTCGTTGGATTATGAGCACGAAGCACAAAATCTGTGCTCATCTGGATCTGACCTCCCAAAACGCAGCTAACTTCTTTGGCATTATTACTTTCCTACGGAGATCGAGGATCTTCCATGCCATATCGACTCGATGCACACCATACCGCTTAGTTCAACAGGCCTTCTGGGATGGCGCGGTTGTCAACAGGACGTCAGAGCCCCACTGTATCAGGAGCTCTATCTTTGGTCAGGCTATAGAGATCACTGAGGACGATCTCAGGACAGTATTAGAGTTTGGGGACGATTCTGACTGCCTTACCCGATTACACCCACTGACAGTACGAGGCTGTTTTCTGCGGGCCAAGTACTCAGGGGATATCACCGCAGGTGTGCTAAACAAGAGCAACCTGTGCCCCCAATTTAAGTACTTGGCCCATGTGCTGCTCAAGTGCATTGCCTCCAGGAATGGAGGCTTCGATGAGCTATCAGATCAGATTCAGAATGCCTACATGGCGTTGGTGTTGAACCATCCGTTCAGCTTCTCCAGGATGATCTTCACCTACCTCGTGGAGAACATCGAGGCGAAGGGCAAGGAGGGATTTTTCATGTACCCTTGCTTCATGCAGATGATTATAGACCACAAGCTCCCTTCGCTGCTAAAGGAGAAGGAGGACGTCATGGTGCTCGAGGTGATGGACAATACCACCTTGGGCAGGATGAAGGTGTACAGGGGTAAGCAGGTGAAACCCCCTGTCAGGCGGCTGTTCGGGCATTTGGCCCCTGAGGACTATGTGGTGCCGTCACGAAAGAAGTGGCGCCACGATGACAGCGACTCGGATACTGAGCAGATTGAGCTCCCCACTAATGAGTCAGATGATGATCACAATCGTGATAGTGGAGACTCTAGCCCTACTTCATCTAGGGCCACCACCACAGATGGTACACCTCCACCACCTACTCACGGAGATGCTACCACAGCTGGTTTCCATTAGGATTTCTGTCCTCCTGAGGAGGAGGAGGATGAGGAGCCACTGACTCGTATGGTGGGCAGCAAGGTTGTTGCCACCGAAAGAGCCATTCAGGCGGTTGGTGGACGCCCGGGCGAGTGTGGGGAGACTATGACTGATCCTACCTACACCCCAGCTCGGTCTAGCATCCCAAGGGGAGCATCCTCCTCGAGGGGTTCGAGGAAAAAGAGGATGCCTCATCCCCACGGGACGAAGCCCAAGAGACGGAGGTACACGATGATCACAACATCTTCCCCCACTGCCACCACTTCCACCACCACCACCACTACGTCACCCACCATCACTACTACAGCCACTCCACCACCCATCTACACTACTTCCACCACTATAACCTACCCATCACCACCAACTCATATACCACCACCATATTCACCACAGCCACCACCACTACTACCACTACACTACTCAAACACCACCACCCATCTTCACCACTTCCACCACTACCACCACCAGCCACCAAGCGAGACCATCATTCCACCTATCATTCCCCAAGATCATCACTACCTCCTAGTGGGGTAGAGGAACAACTGTCAGCACTAAATCGTATGGTGCTGAAGCTGTTGGCAGCTGATGATGAGAAGACTACTTAGCTAGAACAGTTGGTGGAGCTAACTGCAGCCCAATCACAGCTGTAAGGCCCCGTTCCCGGGACGCTTACAGCTGGTAATTCATCACACATAAAACATATACTTTGCATTTAATCATCAAAACATTGCAGCGGAAACATAAAACAAATGGCATTTCATTTCATCGTAAAAGCTTTTGCAAAATAATGCATCGTTTGTCGGTTACAAAATTTTATTGTTGTATTACATCACAAAAGCTTTAAATAAATGGATGCCATCCAAAAGAGCTGAGCAGCTGCCTCGTGCCATCCTCAGCAACCTTACCTGCCAACTAGAAATGCATAAAAGTCAGTGTTGCTGAGTGAGTTCAAGTTTTATAGCAAAACATACTTTTCTTTCATTAAAACCCGTCATTTCAAGTGTAGGTGATCATACATCATACGTACATACAGATAATATCATTATTATCTTTTTCATTCTTTCGTTCATACTTTCATTCATCATTTTATTACTTTCATCATCACCATGAACTTCACCCTTCATGCTCGTGATACTTTGCCTAAGCCTATAAAAGACCTTCATCGGTGGTGCCCAGCACCAAGTGGTCAGAGTACCTAAGGTAAAGTTTAGGTATACCATGTCATATGCAATGCCCTTCATGTTTGTGATACTGGACCTAAGCCTTTAAAAGACCTTCATCGGTGGTGCCCAGCACCAGGTGGTTACCGTACCTAAGACACGCGACAATGGTTCATCCTTATGGTCAATCATAGAGAAAGACCCCGATGTGCATCCTCCCAGGGTAGCGAATCCGCATACCGTTGGGCTAACACCTTTCAATGGTGTGTCCCGATGTACCGTGCTTGCAAGACTTTCTTACGTTCATTCATTAATGCATGCATTCATCATCATGTTCCTCTTTCATTATCTTTCACTTTACAATACATAATACTTTGTTCATTCATTCATAAGACGTAAAGCCACAGGAAGATAATCATACATCATCACAAGGAACATAAACATATCATTCATACATCATCATGCAGGGCATCATACATACATAACATACATCATGCATAACCATGCAACATCATCATCATCATCATCATGCATAAGCACACATCATTACCTGCCTATCATACCATCTATGACCCCATAAGTCAACATTCATAACTCCTAGGAATCTCCTAGGTCAAAGCCTGCATTACCTCATTTCACAAAAAGTTAGAATTTTTCTAAGTGTTCATCGCATTTCCTATACTCATCCGCATTTTCTACAGTTCATCCGCATTTACTATAGTTCATCCGCATTGACTCACTTCTTCCACATTGACTTACTTTAGTCATCCGCATTTCCATACTTAGTCAAACACTCATCCGTATTGACTTACTTGCTCATCCGCATTTCCCTACTTAGTCAAATGCTCATCTACATTGACTGACTTGCTCATCTGCATTTTCAGCACTTAGTCAAATGCTCATCCGCATTGACTCACTTGCTCATCCGCATTTGCAGCACTTAGTCAAATGCTCATCCGCATTGACTTACTTGCTCATCCGCATTTACTTCCACACACTTAAGTAGATTTAGAAACTTATCAAGTGGATCTAAAACATCATTTTCAATTTCCCTACATCATTCATCATGTTCTAAGCTTAATTCTTACCCTCTAAGCCTTAGAAACACAATCATACATCATCAAGCATGAACATAGTCACACATCACATCATAACATCATCATACACGCAATCAAACATACGGGTCCGAAACCCAGTTCAATGGAAACATACATTCATGCATTTCCAGCCGCAAAATCAGTTAAAAACTAGTAAAAGAGGGGTCCTAGAACTCACCTTTGCAGCGTTTGAGTATGGCTTCCTCCAAACTCGTTTGCAAATTGAAATCAACCGCTTAGAAACCCACTAAAAACATGCCCCAGACACGTACAAACACACATAAGCATAAACCCGAGGATAAGACCAGCCAAGAACACCATAAAAGCATGAATTCTTACCTTGAATTTGAACTCTTCCTTGTTCTTGCTTCAAAACCGAGAACTTGCTGCTCTTTCTCTCTCTAATACCCGAAAATCAGAGGTGCATGTGACATATGGGCGGCCATACCACCTTTTCCACCCACTTTTCAAATCTTTTGTCCTTTTGGACACTTTTTACCCCTAGACTTGGATTTTATTCCTTTTTCTGCTTTTCTTTCACTTTATTTATTGTTTTCTTTGACATTAAAATAACCGGGTGTTACAACAGTAGATCTCCCAGCATGCTTAGGAAATTTCCCAACTTAAGGAGCATAAAGTCCAATCATTAGAGAAGATAAAGGAGTTGGAGGCTGCCAAAAAGACTATCCTACTTAAGATCAAAGGAACAAAGGACGAGCCTCTGAAGATAAGAGAAAGGGATGGTGATGACAATGGTGATGGCGATGATGATAAGGATGATGAGGAGGAGGATGATGATGAGGAAGAGAAAGAAGAAGGAGTTGATGATGGTGCAAGAGATGGAGGAGATGGTGAGGAAGGAGATGATGCAGCGGCATCAGGGCCACACAAGCTAGAGAGAGGCGCACCAAGAAGACTCAGGATTAGGGTGCCTCGACCTCAACCACGTCTACAGAAGAGCATATGATACAGGACAAATGTAATTTTTAGACATTTATGTAATTTAAATCTTGTGTAATTGAACCATGTATTATACTTATGTACTTAATGTTATATATATATATATATATATATATATATAAATTCTGTTTAACTATCTTGATTATTGAAAAATGATTGATGTGTTAAATGTTTAAATCAAGCAGATCAACAATCTCAGCAAGACCAGTACCATGTTGCTCCCTTACAGCAAATCAAGTCTCAAATCACTATGATACTTGATTTGCAAGGGATTGTCAGGATGTCTGTGAGTTATACTCCCGAAGAAGGAGAAAGAAATGGCGACCTTACTGATGAGCAACTGGCGGAGATGTTCTAGCTGAATCAGGATGAAATAGTCAAAGATGCCCCTACTGTTGGCGTGGCTAGTGACGACGAGCTTAATGATGTGGACGAGATAGAGATTGAAGACGTCTCAACAGAGCATTATCTAGAGTATGCTGACAAAGAGGGAAATGTAGTCCCCAATCTGGATGACACTCTTGTCAGGGATACATTTGAGAAACTGGATCAGATGGAGCAAGAGTCAGAGAATAATCCGGATCAAGCCCAAGCCTCAGACGCTAATATCGACATCCAAAAGGATGAATGGGCAGCTTGTTTTGCAGAGACCCGAGCCCAACATGCTACTCCAAAGCCGAATGTCTACACCAAGCTCTACAATGTGAAGAAGCATCTGAAGGTGTCAGGAAAGATTATAGTGTGGGCATATTTTGAGGATCTAAATGTATATGCTGTCAAAAGGGAGAAGGGAATCGAGTACTTTGGATTCCCTCATGATCTGAAGACACTCCCTGGTTTTGAGCTCAACCAGCAGGCCAAACTGAAGTTGCTATATGTTAATCCAAGGCAAATGTCAGGCTGGTTTGAGGCTGCATTACAAAAAGAGTACCTCACTAGGTGGGTCAACTTCAAACCTCAACAACCAACGAGGTATATCAGAAGGTCTGAAGTTGATGCCATTACTGGAAAACCAAAGATAATGCTGAAGTGGAGTCCTCCACGCAGGATGTGAAGAATCCCTCTAAGGGAAATGCCATAGGACTTCACTCCACACTTTAAGTGATGGTACTATGACTGCAGAATAGGTGAAGCTATTATAGTCTTGCAAAAAGAGGGAAAAATGGTCACTATTTCACCCAATGTGGATAACGAACTTGTCGACTAATGATGTATACACATTGTACAAGTGGCCACTATTTTATGATTCGCAAGGCATTGTACAAGCCCTCCAATTCCAAAATGTTATAAGGCTTTGTTTCGTATTTGAGATACACGCTGGAGCTACAAGAAAGGAGAAGTATAAGAAGTTTGAAGAGCTGATGAAGAATGTTAGACAATAGAGTAAACTAGGTCCAAGGGGGAGTTTATAGATACATGTGTACCTAGTTTAGGAGCTCAAATGTAAAATGTCTTTCATGTCTTACATATATGTAACAGAATGGGTATGAATGAAATGTAATGTGTTTGTAATGCTTATAATGTTTAATATTTCAATCGTTATTATGTGATAACGCATATTGAACTAAGTATATGGTTTGTGGTTGTTTACATAGTTCTTAGTCAATAATGATTGAGAAACATGCTTAAAGTTAATTGGTGAAGTTCTCATGCGAATGGACCATATGCATAAATACTTCATGCTAATAAACTAGTCGCACGACTAGACCAGGAGACTGGATCAATCGCACGAATGTAACATGAGATTGACTCAGTCGCACGACTGGACATTCAGTTGTGCAGATGGATCAACCGCATGCTTCAATTGCACGACTGAACGATGCAACTGGTTCAGTCGCACGAATGGAAAACCCTAACCTATAAATACCACTTAATTCATGGAAAAACGTAACAACTCGAATCCCTACACACTAAATCATACCCTAGCCATCCAGAGACCTAAGATAACCTGTTCAAGGTTCATAGACCGCAGTTAATCATCCTACAATCATTCTTAATGTTTAGATTCATTCTTAGATTCATTAGACTTGTGTTCTCACTGATTGGATCGCCAATCAAATAGGATTCTGCACTATTTGGTTTGATATACACGTAAATCAGTTAGCACTCCGTACCGAAACGGTCCTAACAGAAGGTATCTTCACTTGAACTTCAGAGTTGGTTGTTCATCCGTAGAAGATCTTTGAATGATTGTGTTTATAAGAAATGTATCTACGGAAGAACATATATGTTCATCTGTAGATGTTTCTTACACTTAGTGAATTTCACACATTGATCAAGTATAATGTTTTACGAGCAATCATACATAAAGCAACACACATATGGGTTAACCTATATACATAATACATATATCAAAATAATGAATTATAATCATTCATTACAAGTATGGATTAAAGTTCTAAGCCTATACAAAATGATCTAGATTTACTTTTCCTAGATCTAATATTGATTATCATTTAGAGAAATTAGGTCCTTATAAGTATACATGATGATGGATTATGATGAGTGATTAGGGAATCGTGTTTGGGGATTGTAATTGATCATTATTGTGTATGTTGAATACTATGAATTCTTTGATTGATGCAATTATCATTGTTATACATGTGTGGGAATCTGAGGCCCCTACTTAGTAGGATTGGCAGGGTTTATGATATGAAGTCATGAGTGGCTTCACATGGCATGTAGTTCATGAATAGACTTCATGTATGATTGTTCATTGTTTTCAAATTTACATGACAGATTCTTTTATGACAAGGAGTTGACTTATTAACATTATCTTTGAAAAGAAAGCATGATACTTCACCCAATGCGGAAGCATTGTTCATATCTAGCATGTACATATCCTCTTTCCTGGGAGATCTAAGAACCACCAATTCTTGAGGAATTGTCATCCTAGGTTTGAGGATAATGCACTTATGTTTTGTAAAAAGCCTTCGTGTTTTTTATAATAGAATTGAGAAACACCTAAAATATTGTGTTAAAGCTATTTGAAAAAGTTTACATTATATACCTTTAACTTAACATTGGATACACTACCTCTACATGAAATGTATCCTCCGGTTTCACCTTGAAACTAAACAGGTCCTCTATCAAAATGTTGAAATTGTTGAAGAAGAGATCTATTCCCTGTCATGTGCCTGGAGCATCCATTGTCCACGATCCACACATTTCCAATTTTGTCACGTGGATGTCCCTGCACATAAGGTGAAAAGATTAATTACTATCGGAGACCCAAGCCTTGTTGGTCTTGGGTTCTTCCAATGTGGATGACATAATGCTGGAACCCCAGATAAGATTAGCATATTAGTCTTTAGATAAGTTTTGTCATAGTTTTGGGACTTATTATGTAAATCGCTTTTATTTGGGCAGGTTAAGACTTTAGGTATTATTCTCTCAATTTCACTTTGTAAATCTTCTAATATCAATGAAACTTTTGGGTCTTGTAACATGTTAATAAAGTTAGTTTAACCAATTAAACTATGAAAACGCAGCAGAAATAAGGGTTTAAACATGTTCTTTACAATCTAAAAATATAAACCATTTTAAACCCAAAAACAAAACCCAAGAACAAGGATCATAAGTATGTGAAATGAAATGCTATCAAAATCGAAAAGAACAACCATAGGGGTGTTCTTGAAACTACCTTTCAAGAACAAGGTGATGAAGTATGGATGAGAAGAAGATGATGATGCTCTTGAATGTCTAGCCCCCAAGAGAGAAAGCCTCAAGATTGTATACCCACAAACTCTTCCAAACACCTAGCTTGTAAGGGAGTCCAACACCAAGAATCCTCTTCTTATGCCTCCTTCATAGACAAAATTATCAGCTCCTATTTTCCTTCTTAGATCAGAAATTTGAGGGGCTTTTGGAGAGAGTTCTCTTGCTTGTATGTGTAAGAGAGAGTGTGTTAATGGAAGAGCGGAAGAGTGATTAATGTCTTGCAAGGACCAAGAAATAAAATTGATTCCCAATGCCCACTATAGGCGGCCGAAATCTTGTTTTGAAATGGGTTCCCCCCATTTCAATTTTTATAAAAAAAAGTTACACTCTTCACTCACAAGTTTATAAAACTAAAACCTCTTTTAATTTTATAACATTAACACAGTTTTATTTGATATTATTTAACTCACTTATATAATGAAACAAATAATTTCTCACGAACAAATTATCCATATAATGTTGTTCTTTTACAAAAGCGAAGTTTAAGAAACCCATTTTCTAAATTGGTGTCAATATTTATTTTTATGATCTCATCTGTTGGACCAAAAGAACCAATGAGCCTGATCAGAAAAACCTCTAAGTCCCACAGACATTACAACTGCTGAAGAAGATTACAACAGCTGAAGACATCAGCTGATTACAAGGTCTAAAGACAAAATCTGAAGACTTCTACTGAAGACAAAGTCTGAAAGTAAAGTATTGAAGACAAAGTCTGAAAGTAAAGTACTGAAGACAAAGACTGAAGACCAGAGTGATCAGTAGTTGTCACAATAGTTGAAGTTATTAACTTCAGTAGTTGTCACAACAGCTGAAGTTATTAACTTCAGTAGTTGTGATGGTTTTCCTTTCAGTACTTGTAATTTAGTTTTCAGTAGTTTGTAGTTTCCGTAGTTTTAGTTCAGTAGTTTTATGTTTTTGTACTTAGCATTCTCTGAGATGTGATAAGTTGTTGAGAACATTCTCAGTAGTTTGCATAGTTTCAGTTGTTTGTATAATTTTCTTAGATGTCACTATCAAGTGACATCAGCAGACGTCACATTCCTTATATAAGGAATGTTGACCTAATTGTAACGTGTGACTTTGAGCCACCACGAAAGCATTTGAATGAAATATTCCTTTTGCAGAATTCTCTCTCTTTCTATAACCGTGCACTATTCCATTGAATATCAATTGTGTTCTTGCAAAATTGTTTAATTCATTGATCGAATGCTGCTGCAATCTACTCTAATCAATCAAACTTAGATCGCTGATCCTAACAAATGGTATCTGAGCTGGTTAATCATTGATCGATCTAACAGTTGATCATTGAAACTGCTATTTCAATATCTAAGTTTGATCGAATTAGCATATTTGCAAGAATTGGTTATAGAGATTGAATTTCTGTTTCTTTCGGTTATTTGCTTTGAGATTTCTCTTGGTTCATATCGAGTTTGTTGTGTTTTGCGCTAAATCAGTTAAAACTTAATTGAATTTGATTGAATCTGAGAATGACTACTCCTTCTAATGACCCTCACAATACTGGTTCCTTAACCTAGCCTCCGATGCTGGTTAGGACTGAGTATAACATATGGCAATGAAGAATGCTTCATCACCTGTCTGTTAACAGTTCATGTTATTGGACATCTGTGGTACATGGTCCACACAAGCCTATGGTGAACATTCCGGAAACCAACCAAATGGTTCCGAAGAAGAAGGAACAATACTCAGATGAGGATCGAAAACTGTTTGAGATTGATGCTAAAGCACATGGAATTCTGGCCATGGCACTGCCGAATGAAATTTATTCTCGGCTTATGCATCATGAAACTGCTCATGACCTCTAGAATGCATTGAAAGAACAATTTGGTGGAACAGACGAGGTCTTAGCAAACAACAGAGAAATCCTTGCCCATCTCAACCATCTTAACCATCTCAATCACAACCTTATCACAACTTCTTCACCCCTGATGTTGTTGACTGGAGCAGTTTAGCAGATGATCTTTCTGGTAATGAGCAATTATTTGCTAGTGAAGGTCAACATGGTGGTGAACATCCTTTTGGGAATCTTGCTCTCATGGCCCTGGAGTCTACTGTGGTTTCATGCTCCAATGCATCTTCATCACAGGTAACCCAGGTATCCTCTGAGGCTAAGGCCAAGCTGTGTTCTGAATCTTCCATAACTGCATTTATCTCTATTAGAGAGGCAAATGTAGCTTTAATAAATCAAAATCTTGAGCTTGAGCAAACCTTTCCAAAAGAAAAGTTGAGCATGAGTCTGCTCTTAAAGATAAAGATGATGAGATTTATAAGCTTAAATGCCAATTAAATGATGAAAAGGCTAAGCTAGAGGTCATTCTTGAGAACCATAGAGATCTCAAAGAAACACTTGCAGCTACCCAAGTTGAGTGTGACCGCTGGGTATCATCCTGCAAGGGATTTGAAATGCTTCTCAGCAAGCAACTGCTTCGAATGTGAAGTTTGGTATAGGTTACAATCACATTGCACCACCTACGGATTTTACTCCAAAATCAATAGTAAAACCTCAAGGTGAAAGTGATTTCCAAACCACATCATCATGTGTATCATCCTCAAAAGATCTCCCAAAATCAGAGGATGAAATCAGTGTTGACATCTCAGCAAATCAATTGCCTGATGAGTTAACTACTGATAAGCAAATTAAGCTGAGTACCTCAGATGTTGTCCCTCAAAATACCTCAAGTACTGAAGGGCAAATCACAACATCTGAAAAGCATTTCAAATCAGCTGAAATAAAAGGATTAACAACTGCTGAGGAATCTATCGTACGCTCATTAAGGACTGATAGAGAACAGCTGAAGAACAAGTCTTCAGTTGTTACAGATCTTCTGTACTTAACACAAGTACTGAAAGGAGGAAAGTACTGAAGATCACACCTTCAGTAGTTTCCACTTCAGCAGTTGATCAATCCAAGATGAAGAATAAGCCATGTGAAATATGTGGTAAATTCAATCATCTTTCTGATGAATGTTGGTACAAAAAGGGTTCCAAACTCAATAGAGATAAGCTTATTAAAATGCAAACGGATGAAATGAAAAATGAGTTTGAGACCAAGTTTGTACCACAGTCATCCTAATGTGATAAACCAAGACTTCATCCAAATCCAAAAAGAAGGATAGGGCTTATTATAAAACAGCTGATAGTGCTCCTCATGATAAACATCAGACTAAGTCTGTGAATTTCAAGGAGGAAATGGTGGGCCATTAGAACTCATAAAAAACAAGTACTGATATGTCACAAGAGTTGAAAGCTTTAGCTACAAATCAGACACAACTTGTTATGATGGTTCAACATTTGTTGGGGAGAGTTAACCAACTAGATGCACCTGTGATCAAACCACTGAAAAGGTATTCCAAGCCCAAATCCAAGGAATCCATTTCAGCACCATCTCCACCTTCATCAACTGTTAATCATGAGAAACAAGTTATGGTTAAATATGTTGATGAATACAGACCCAAAACCAAAAAGGTTTGGGTCTCATAACCTAACTAGTTCCTTGTGCTAAATGCAGGGTTCTTCAGCATGCCAAAGTAGCATCTGGAATGTAGACAGTGGAGGATCTATGCATATGGCTGGAAGCAGTTCTCTTCTTAATGACTACTCTCAAGGAAAGAAGGGATTTGTTTCATTTGGAAATGATGCTAAGGTTTACATCATTGGGAAAGGATATGTGTCAAATGGAGAAATCAGATTTGATGATGTTAACCATGTGGAGAATCTCAAGTATAATCTACTGAGTGTCAGTCAGATGTGTGATAAAGAGCATGTTGCACTTTTCATAAGCCAGAACTGCAAAATTCTGTCTTTCACAGTTCTGAGGCTGATTGACAAGGTATTGGATGAACATACTCTCCTGAAAGCCAACAGGATTGGAAGAGTATATGCCCTGGATTTGTCAAAGAAGATTGATTTGAAGGGTCATCCTTGCTTGTTCTCCGAAGCCTCTCCTAAGGAATCTATACTGTGGCACAAAAGGCTAGGTCATGTAAATCTCATAAACATGAATCAGCTGATCCACAATAGTTTAGTGAGAGGTTTACCAATAAAGGAGTTCCAATGTGATGAAACCTGTACCGCTTGTTGAAAGGAAAACAACACAAAGTCTCACTCCTTCCTATTGAAGAACCTAAGTCCACTGCCTGCTTGTAGTTACTGCACATGGATCTATTTGGTACTGCGAGAGTGATGAGCATGGCCAAGAAGAAATACTGCCTGGTAATTGTGGATGATTACTCCATATTTGTATGGACTTTCTTCTTGTATTCAAAGGATGAGGTTACTCAGACGATTATAAACTTTGTGTTGTATGTTGAGAAGCAGTATTCCCTATCAGTCAAGTGTATAAGAAGTGATAATGGAATAGAATTCAGAAACCATATACTTGATGGTTTTTATCTCTCAAAGGAAATCAAGAGGCAGTTTAGCATCCCAAGGACTCCAGAACAAAATGGAGTAGTGGAGAGAAAGAACAGGACCCTAATTGAAGCTGTAAGGTCCATGTTGGCTGACTCTGGTTTGCCATTGACCTTTTGGGCTGAAGCTGTCAACACAACTTGCTATGTGCAGAATAGAGTGTTAGTAAATCAGAGGTTGATGAAGACTCCATATGAAGTTCTACATCATTTGGCTCCTCTAATTTCATTCTTCAAAGCATTTGGGTGTCCTTGTTTCATTCTCAACACAAAGGATCAACTCCAAAAATTGGATCCTAAGGTGGATGTAGGGTATTTTGTAGGATATTCATCCACATGCAAGGATTACAGAGTCTTCAACTGCAGAACAAAGATAGTTGAAGAAACCTTGCATGTGAAATTCAATGAATCTCCTAAGGATAAAATTCCACAAAACCCTGTGGAGTTGTTTGATCTGGATATATTGCAATATGTTCCTTATCAACCTCCAGTTGTTGCAGATCATGTGAATAAATCATCTTCTGCAACAAGTCTTCCACCTGGTGGTACTAAAGATGATGATGATATCAGTACTCACCTTTTCAAGTTTAGTGATCAACTACCTGAGTCTACTAAACTTTATGTTCCTGTAGCTTGTACAGCTCTATCCACAACAAATGCTGATGAGATTTCTGTCTCCTCCACATCATTTGAAGTGCCATCTCATACTTGGTTTCAAGAGTGTGGATCAACATCTGTTGTTGCTGAACCTGCTACAAACACTTGCACTGATCTTATAGTGTACCAAGAGCTGAAGAATCACCCCATGTCTCAAATCATTGGTGATATCAATGCTGGTGTCTCTACCAGAAGTCAATTGTCCAATTTCTGCTTCTATGCTCTCTTCATCAGTCTGCTAGAGCCAAAGAACTATCATGTTGCTTTAAGAGACAATGGATAGTGTTAGGATCAGTGATCTACATTTGATTGATTAGAGAGTATAGCAGCGGAATTCTAACAATGATTTAGCCAATTCACAAGAACGAAAAGACATTCAATGAAGAACAAAAACGGTTATAGATAGAGAGAATTCTGCAAATATATTTCATTCAATATTCGCTTTCGTGGTAACGGAATGTCACACTTACAATTAGGTCGACACTCTTATATAAGAGATGTGACGTCTGCTGATGTCACTTGATAGTGACATCTAACAGAATAATTCCAACTGAAACACAACAACTGAAGATGTCAAAACAGCTGACATCTTCTTACAAAAATACTAAGTGTTATCAGTTACTACAACTACTGAAAAACATAAAACTACTGATACTACAACAACTGAAGAACAAGCTCTTCAGTCGTTTTACAAAACTACTGAAAGTAAAAACATAAAACTACTGATATCACAACTACTAAAGAAGTACTCTTCAGCTGTTGTGACAAACTACTGAAACTTCAGTACTTGGTCTTCAGACTTGAACTTCAGACGTTTTATCACCTAATGACTTCAGTAGATATCATCAGCTGATGTCTTCAGTCTTTGTCTTCAGACTTTGTACACCAGTTGTTGATCTTCAGCACTTGTAGACTCTTCAGCTGTTGTACTTCAGTACTTTGGTCTTCAGCTTCAGCACTTGTGTTCTTCAGCTGTTCAGCTTCAGCACTTGTGTTCTTCAGATGTTGAGCTTCAGCACTTGTGTTCTTCAGCTGTTGAGCTTCAGCACTTTCGTCTTCAGCTGTTGAAGTCTTCAGTACTTGATCTTCAGCTGTTGAAGCCTTCAGCACTTGTTGTGATATCATGTGGGACTTAAAGGTTATCTGATCTTGGCTCATTGGTTCTTTTGGTCCAACAAACTCCCCCTGAACCAATGCAGCCAAAACCTCTAATTGATTTATTTTCCCACTTATTGTTGGCAAAAAGGTTGGTCTTTTTCCTTCTTGATCAGTAGAGAAGATGACCCATATAAGCACTGGCCTGGGAAGAAATCTCAGAGATCTGTATGGCAAGGTATGAATGGGAACTCTGTTTTGGGGAACTGGACACAGAGTTGTTATCCCATTCATGAGATCTACTTCCCCATTATGAGTCTGTACGACTCTCGAACATAGGCCTCAAGGAGAACAACCTGTTCCTCCTTGGAGAGTTCTTCTACTCCTCCTTCAAAGAAGAACTCTGTACGACTCCATTTTTCAACTATAGACAAATTCATCAGGATGAGTGCCCTCAAGGAGTAACTGAAGCTCATTCTTCTTAATATCTTCAAGCTTCTTGTATAATAACCCCTTTTTGATCATCTTGTTTTCCAGTAAAGCTTGAGGGGTCATTTTTGATTGATGAGCCTTCTTGAATTCATCAATTATTTCCCATGGTGAGACTACAATGGCCAACATGATTGTAGAGTCTATTGTTTTTCTAACCTGGCCATTGTATCTATGAGGAATAGATCTTTTGTGGATTCTAGAACTCACCTTGGGGTCTGGCCATACTCTCACTCTCTCCTTCTGATACTGAAATGTGTGTCTGAGAGTGTACAGCCTCTGAGCATGCCCTTTCATGGCTTGTATAGATGATGACTGAGGAATTCCTTGTCAACCATCTTCAGTAGTTGCTCATCGTGCTGCTTCTGTTGTTCTTATCTTCTATCTTGACTCTAACCGTTTCCCTTTGAGAGTCAGGTGTGATCATGGGTTGACTCCTGGGTTCTGGTAGCCTTAGAACAGCAGAGAGTGGCAGACTATCATCTTCATCCTCTTCTTCTTCTTCATCTACTTCTATCCTCAGCACCCTTCTCCTCCTTCTAGGTGCATCACTGGATGATGGTTGGGTTGGTAAAGGAATTGGTTTTGAAGAATGAGGATGTTTGGATATGGGTTTTGAGATTGGTTTGGAGATTTGAGGGGTAGGCTGTTTTTGAGTGGGTGATTGGGAAGGTTGTTCAAGCATTTTGGTTGTGAGTTTGGCTTTTGTGAGTCTTGCCATTTCAAACCTTTTTCCAGCCCCAGCCTCATCAAGTGCTTCAATGATTATCCCCTTATGAAATTGCTCAGACAAACAGGAAAAGCCCAGGTCATCATAGAAAAAGCCCCAGCCTCATCAAGTGCTTCAATGACTTACATCCTGAGACTTCTTGGCAAGCAGTTCTTGTAGTCTACTTACCTCAGCCTCCAGGATGGTGTTGTGGGCTAGAACGTCATAGAAAAAGCCCAGGTCATCATCAGCAGATGCTGAATCACCTGACCTCCTGCTTGTAGTAGGATTTACATGCACTGGGTGTAGACCAGTTTTAGCATGTGCCCCTTTTTCTTGGAACTGGGGACTTCCAGCCTCAGGACTATGTCCTTTATCAGCTGTTGCCTCTAGTGAGGTCTTAGTAATGTTACCAGCCTCATTCTGATCATGTGCTGATGCAGAAGAGGTGGCAGCCTCACTAGATGTTCTAATCTCCCTATCCACACTAGGAGATAGAACTTGTAAACCCCGGTGTTGTGGGTTGTCAGAAGCATGATGATCCTCTTCCTCAATATCTGTGGTTCTCCCCTTTGTCGGTGGTTGTTGGGGAGGACGAGATGCATGCAACTGAGCCAGCACGTTTGCAATAATGATGGTTAGACTTTGGGGGGCGGTTGCATGGGGAGATGGGGTAGAAGAAGTGTGCACCTGGGGAGGATGGTGCTCTTCAATGGCAATCTCCTCAAGTGAGGAAGATCCCAGATGTGTGGGTACCCCTTGTGTGGTGGCTGCAGGCTCATTTTGAGAGGAATCCTGAGCGGCTATGGCTGGTAGAGTCTTTGATACTGCTGGGGGGTTTAAGCCAGCAAGTATATCCTGCATTGGTTGTACAGGAGCATCTTCAGGGGACTCATCTCCCTGAATAGCTGTTTTGGGTTGTTTTGGTTTTGGTTTAGTGGGGACTTTTTTCTGATGCAGGAAGCTGTGGGTTCCCTGTGCTTGGGTTTTAGCATTCGGGCAGCTTCTTTGAGTGTAAGGTCTAAGTTGTGCCTGGAGTATACCTCAGCCAAAACAGCTGGTGCAGGGACTCCAAGGCCAACAAGGCCATCAGATTTTAATTCATCTAAAATAATGGCCATCAGAAACCTGGGATATAATAGCCATCGGTTTGCCACAGTTTTCTGAGCCAAGTTCTTTATTTCTAGAAACACGATTTCAGAAAAATTTAGCGGTTGATGTTCTAGAATAGAATACAATACCTGTTGCCATTGGGATGACATTTGATCCCAAGAAGATGTCTTGGAGGCTAAGAAGACATTTACCATGTGAAAAATGACTTTCTCAGCGTCATGGAAATGTTTCTTTAGAAATGTTTCTGGTTGATAAGGGACCGAACAGAGATCTGGCCGGTAGACTCATCAGTATGAACAAAAGCATTTGACCAGAATTGACTGAGGGATTCAGGGTAGATGGTTGGATTCAAGAGAAAGGCTGTGCGATATGGGGAATCCACCATTAGGTCAATGGCATTATCATATTTGTTCCAAAAAGCCGACTTTGTAAGGTAACCAACACAGTTGTGTCGTGGTTTCAGACTCATGGTCGCCATGTTTGAGAGAGAGAAGTTCAGAAAATAACGGCTAATGAAACATTAAAGAAGAGGACAGGTATTTATAGGGTAGGGGTGAAAATGACTGAAGGGTGTGGTGTTTAGTCATCAGTAGTTTTAAACCGACTGTTGACATGGTATTACCCTTTCAGATGTTAAAACAGCTGAAGTCGTGGTTTTAGGCATCAGCAGTTAGAAAACTACTGAAGACCATGGTTTTAACTTCAGATGATGAAACAACTGAGGACTTGGTGTTTGTCATCAGTAGTTGTGAAACTACTGAAGACAGTGGTTTTGTCATCAGTTGTTGTAAACAGCTGAAGATTTGGTGTTAGTCATCAGTAGTTACAAAACTACTGAAGACATGGTTTTGCTTCAGTTGTTTAGAATGAAACAGTAGTTGTAGAAACAACTGAAGAGAAAGTTCTCTTCAGTAGTTTTCGTCAATTCATAGCCTTTTAGTTGTTTCATACTGTCCTCGACACTTACTCATCAGACTTTGCATCTTCTTTTCAGGTGTTTCATAGGACGTCAGTACTTATCTGTTTGTACTGATTTCAGTAGTTGTAACTACATGAGTAGTTTAGAACAGATAAAGTACTTCAGTACTTGTGAGGCATGTAGCCATCAGTAGTTATAAAAACTACTGAAGGTGAAAGGACTCATCAGTACTTATATGTTACATGGTTACCAATGATCACCAGTACTTTTTACTGAAATCATCAGTAGTTGTCACTTATTCTAGCTGCAGCATACCAAGCCTTAACACAAGGTTTTGGAAAGTAGAACTATCCAAAGGCTTAGTAAAAATATCTGCAAGCTCATCAGCACTAGGCACAAACTTAGGATCAATCAGACCTTTTTCAAAACAATCCCGAATAAAGTGATGTCTGATCTCTATATGTTTGGTCCTAGAGTGCTCGACTGGATTTTTGACAATACACAGAGCTGAAGCACTATCCATTAATAATTGAGTCTTAGTCTCTGTAATGCCATAATCCAGAAGTTGGTTCTGAAGCCAGAGTAGCTGAGAAGTACAACTTGTAGCAGCAATGTACTCGGCTTCAGCAGTTGATGTAGCAACAGATGTTTGTTTCTTACTCTGCCAAGAAATCAAACAGTTGCATAGGAATTGACAACCACCAGAAGTTGACTTTCTAGTTAACTTGCACCCTGCATAGTCACTATCTGAAAAAGCAACTAATTTGCAAGAGTGTCCAGTGGAATATGTTAGGACCTGGTATTCGACTGAAATACCTAGAGATCACGTGTGTACCGAATCAAATAGTGCGGAATCCTATTTGATTGGCAATCCAATCAGTGAGAACACACGAAGAATCAATCAAGGATTGAAACTAACGTTAGAAATCGATAAGGAATCGATCTAATATGTTCTATGAACTTGGAGAACGATTTGGAAGGTTTCTGGACGGCTAGGGTTCGTATGGAATTGAACTTGATCGAATCTTTCTATTTCTCACGAATTGAGTTGTATTTATAGGTTGGCACTCTTCAATCGTGCGACTGAACCATTAGTTTGGTTCAGTCATGCGATTGAACCATGCGGTTGGTTCATTCGTGCGACTGAGTGTTCAGTCGTGCGATTGAGCCAATCTTATGTTACAGTCGTACGATTGATCCAGTCTCCTGGTTCAGTCGTGCGACTGAGTCAATCGTATGAGGTTCTTCATGCTTATGGTTCATTCGCATGAGCCATTCGCATGGGAACTTCATTAAGGTAAGTTTGAATGTTTTAGTTAATTAATATAATATTATATGTAATCATTCAAGTAATCATAAACCCAATCAATTCATTTACGACTCATTAATGAACTATTAAACATTATAACCAACAGACTATCAATATCAGTTCATTAATCATACCAAACAAGATCTATTACATCACATATCACGATCTAGGGACATATATGTATCAACAAACTCCCCCTTGAACCTAGATCTCTCTAATGTTGTTTTCTTCATTACCTTCTCATATTTCTTGTACTGGTCCTCTTGTTTCACTCCCGCGTGAATATCAAACGCGAAACAAAGTCGTATAACATTTTGGAACTGGAGGGCTTGTACAATGTCTTGTATGTCATAGAACAGTGGCCACTTGTATAATGTATAGACATCATTAGCAGACAAGTTGGTTAGCCACATTGGGTCGAATACCCTGATAGTATCCATTTGATCCCCTTTGTTCAGAACTATGACAGCTTCAGCAGTTCTCCAATCATAGTACCACCATTTATAGTGTGGAGTGAAGTCCTGTGGCATTTCCCTGAGAGGGATTCTCGACATAGTGCGAGGAGGACTCCACTTCAACACAATCTTAGGTTTTCCAGTAATGGCATCCATCTCAGACCTTCTAATATACCTTGTAGGTTGTTGAGGTCTGAAGTTAATCCATCTGGTGTGGTACTCTTTCTTGAGAGCAGCCTCAAACCAGCCTGACATTTTTCTCGGGTCAGCATACAACAGCTTCAATTTGGCCAGCTGGTTGAGCTCAAATCCAGGTAGAGTCTTTAGATCATGTGGAAATCTAAAGTACTCTATACCCTTTTCCCTCTTAACGGCATAAACCGTAAGATCATCAAAATATGCCCATGCTATAATCCTGCCTGACACCATAAGATGTTTCTTGACGTTGTAGAACTTGGTGTAGGCATCCCTCTTCGGTGCATCACGTTGGGCTCTGACTTCTTTAAAATATTCAGCCCATTCAGCCTTTCGAATGTATACGTCATCGTTTGAGGCTTGGGTTGTTCCTTCGGTCTTTCCTGCTTCCTGCTCCATCTTGTCTAGTACCTCAAACATATCACTGACTAGGGACTCACCCAGATTGGGGACCACATTACCCTCGTTGTCAGCGTACTGAGGGTACTCTTCAGCAGCAATATCTTCAACCTCAACTTCATCAACATCGTGTAGTTCGTCGTCACTGGTTGAATCAACTGTTGGAGCATCCTTGACAATATCATCAGGATTGAGTCTGAACATTTCTGCCAGTTGCTCGTTAGATAGGTCGTGAATTATTTCACCTTCTTCAGGTGTATAACTCACTGACCTTCTGACAATCCCTTGCAGATCAAGAATCATTATGAGTTGAGACTTGACCTATTGAAGGGGAGCAATATCAAACTCATCTCTGTGGTACTTTGGATCTGTTTGATTTACACATTTCACATTCAAATCATTAGTAATATATCAAAAAAAATGCATTAAGTTAATATAAACATTCAGTACATGGTTTTTCAATACAGAGTACAAAAGTAATTAAATACATAAACATCCACTATTTACTTTTATCCTGTATGCTAGTCTCTTCATGTGAAGGTGCTGAAGCAGAAGCTGACTGATCCTGTCGGTTCTTTGTTCTCTTCTCTTGATCGGGAGCTGAGACAGATTCAGCTGCTTCTCCTTCTTCAGTCTCTTCATCTGCACACCACTCTTCTGTTTTCTCTTCATCAGAATCACTCTCATCATCATCATCATCGTCATCATCTTCACCATCTCTGTCTCCATCCTTTATCTTTAGAGGTTCCGCCTTTGATCCTTTCAATTGCAGCAAAATGGACCTCTTCGCCTTTTCCAACTCCTCTATCTGCTTACCTGCTGTGACGCTTTGTGCTCGGAGTTGGTCCAACTGAGTGTTCTGAGCAGCCAATTTCTGGACCTGCTCCTCAATAGCTCGATCCTGCTCTACAATTTTCTGTGATTGTGCAGCAGTCAGGTCGGTGAGCTGGCGGATCTGAGAGGTCTTTTCCTCATCAGCCGCCAGCAGTCGTAAATCCATTCTATTTAAGGCTGACAGCTGTTCCTCTACCCCGATTGGAGGTAGAGGAGATCTAGAGGTGTGTGAGGGGTAGGCTGAAGGCTCGGTTTGATGGCTAGTGGTGGTGGTGGAGGTGGTGAATATCGGGTAAGGTCTGGATGATGGTGGTGGTGAGTGTGGGGTGAATGATGTAGTGGTGGCAGGGGTCTGGCTTGTGGTGATCGGTATGGTGGTGGTTGTGGTTGCTGTGGGGAGAGGTATGGTGGTGGAAGGTGTGTCTGCAGAGGTGGTAGTGGTGGAAGGTATGGGGATGTGGTGGTGATGAAGGTTACCTTACGCTTTTTCCTTTTCTGGCCATGGGGTTGAGCCATCCGTTTTCTCCTCGTTCCCCTCGAGGTGGATGCTCCCCCTTCAATCCCGCCTGAGGACCCCGGAGCATATGATGGATCAGTCTCTGTATCTCCGGAGCCTCTCGGTTGTTCACCGACAACCCTCAACCCGTGTTCTGTGGGAACCACTTTCCTTCCCACAGTCCGGGTCAATGGCTCCTCATCAGATTCATCTTCATCTTCCTCGGTAAGCACAAAATCTTGATGGAATCCTGCTGACTCAGTTACCTCAGCAGGTGAGACAGACACCGAGGGAACAGAGTCAGACACAGGGTCTCGGGATGGAATAGCGTCATCCTCACTGTCATCCTCCTCAGAATCATCAGTAGGGAGGACAATTGGCTCCACGTCGGAGTCACTGTCCTCGTGACGACTGGACTCATTCGGGTGGTTCAGTCGGTCGAATGATCCAATCCCATGGTTCAATCGTGCGATTGGAGTTCATTCGAACGACCAGTCGCTTGCCCCCCTGTTCGATCCCTGTGAGTCGAATCTTGACCCTTCTAAGTCTTTTAACAGTGTGTAATGGTCCATTAGTCTCGTATACTTGTCACTAATAACCTATTAAACTCAATTTTATATTTTGTTTCATTTACATAGGTGATTAAGTCGACTCGCAGTTCGGTTCTTGATTTAATCCAATGTCGCTATTGTAGTTCGGTGATGTACTGATTTTGGTAGGATTCAGGAGTAGTGTACCTGTAAAACGTCACTGGAATGTAAGAATCTTAACCGCAATGTATATCAGAATCAGAGGCAATTTCGACAGGGTAACGGTAATGAACGCGATTCGGGGTGTTTTCGGAGTGATGAGTGATATGAGATCGATTAAGACCCTTAAATACTAAACCTAGGTTCATTCGACCGACTGGCCTCAGTCGCTCAGTTCAATCGGGCGACTGAGGTTCAATCGTACGATTGGCCTAGTCAATCGCATTCAGTCGGCCGACTGAGTCTCAGTCGGTCGACTGACTCATTCGGTCTCCTTCATTCGCCCCTTTAGTTGACCGACTGAGCCTCAGTCGGTCTACTGTTTCATTCTCCCCCTTCCATTCAGTCGAATGAATCAATTTCATGTCCATTCGGCCGATTGGAAGCCATTCGCATAGTTGGTCGATAACCATGATCCACTAGTGCGAATGGGTCACACTTTGTGAGTTTACAGTCATTTTTAACATTTACTATTCAGACCCTTTCACTTTTGATAATAACATTGTAAGCTCGTAACCAATTCAGTCACTTCAGACGTGACCTTTTAAATTTTAAAACCATGTGGCCATCTCAGACATGACCCTTTTTAGGTAAGTTAATTCCCTTCTGATTTCCCTGATGTAGTCCGACAGACACACAAATTAAAAGATAAACATAGTAACTTAAACTAACTACACAACTAAAGTTTATGTTGGACTTTTTGTGAGAGATAAAACCCTAAGATGAAAATCTAAGGGATTTGATTAGGAGTAGACAACTTTAACTTAGATTGATCATATCTGGACCAACTCAATTTTGGAATCATACAGGAATATCAACTCATTTTGGGACTTGTTATTAAAGCTCTTTGATGCTTAAATTCTCGGTGTTCATCCAGAGTCGTTAGCAACTTAAAGAAATCATACTAAAACTCTTAGATTTTCACATTGAGTTGAACTGTTGAGAATGTAGCCACTAAGATTGTCAGTATATTTGTCCACTTAAATCCATACACAGACTTTTGACGCAGACTGGTGACTGATTTAGGTTTAATTAGTTCAGCTAACATTGGTGGATCCCACACTTATATGGTAATCAACATTCCTCAGAGGTTTTGAGCGGTCTATGGGGATTATTACAAGAAGAGACTATTCTTAGAGCTTTCAAAGAGAAGCCTGTCCTCAGGTCAGTGCCATCGCACAGCAGAGAGGCGGCAAACAACAATGAATTCTAGAATATCTAGGTTATGCTTATCCTCAGGTCAGTGCCATCGCACAGCAGAGAGGCACACAACCTATCTCCTTGTTAGAGCAGCTTACTTTTATTTTACACAAAATGCACCAACAACATGAGCCATTAGCTTTATTGCATTTGTCTTTCATTTTTTCTTGCTTTGCTCTAATTTGGTCATCCGCACACTTTTGTGGCGTTTAAATGCTCATTACCCCTTATTGGAATATATTTGATTGTGTTAACCAGTGATAAGATGGAAGTCCACAGTTAGTTGAACAACTTAGTTTGATCTTGAAATCACCAATCAGGTCTAATTGTCTATTGTGTTGAATCTACAACATATCATTTGTGGTCTAGCAACCTCTAAGTCTACTTTCTCTGTGTCACCTTAGGAGTTGCCAGTTTTCTATCATTTTCCCCTTTTTATATTGCTTAGACTACACAGACTTATACTTTGAACTTTTGCATCTTTTCAAACCTTAAATTTTAAATCCCTCTAGATTTGTTCCTGTGTACTATCATATTCCAAAGGTATTGAATCGGTATCACAGACACATTCTACCTTATTTCAGCTAGTTACCCCTTCTCCCTCATTTTTTTTAATATTAACTTGCTGAAATATTCTCCCCCTAGAATACTAAAATCATTTCGGATTTAATTATTTTGGATTTTAATAAACAGCAAGGTAACATGAAGTTAAATGTAACAGACAAAAAAAAACAGATAACATAAAATAAAACAAACTTTAACGAAACTACATCGGACTACACATTATTCTCATCAGGAATTACCTCACTTTTCTTTTTAACGCCGTTGACCTCTAGCAAGTATTGAAAACGTGGTTTATCAAAGGCTTTTGTATAGAGGTCAGCACGTTGAAAATCAGTATTAATTTTAACCACATCTATTAAGGTCTTTTCAAAACAGTCTCTTATGAAGTGGTATTTAATACCGATGTGTTTGGTCTTAGGATGTTGAACCGGATTTTTGGTTACTGTAATTGCAGCAGAGTTATCAACAAAAATAGGAGTAGACGAGAATTTCAAACCGTAATCCCGCATTTGCTGTTGAATCCAAATGATTTGGGAACAGCAACTTGCAGCAGCAACATATTCGGCTTCACAGGTTAACAATGCAACCGATGTCTGCTTCTTACACTGCCATGTAAGTAATCTTCTCCCAAAGAATTGACACCCTACTGATGTAGACTTGTAGTTCATTTTGCAGTCGCCATAGTCCGAGTCACTATACGTTGTGAGCTCAAAATCGTCATCATGAGGATACCACAACCCCAGGGTGTGTGTACCCTTTAGATAGCGAAAGATCCTTTTGACCCCGAGCAGATGATTGACCTTAGGTTTAGCCTGATATCTGGAACATAAACATGTAGCATACATGATATCAGGTCTTGAGGCAGTGAGATACATGAGGGATCCAATCATTCCTCGGTACATAGTGGCATCTACAAGATCTCCACTCTCATCAGGTGCTATATCATGATTCGTAGCAAGTGGAGTCCCAGCAGCAGAAGCATTCTCCATGTCAAAGCGACTGAGAATGTCTCCTACATACTTGGTCTGATGTAGAAAGATCCCATTAGGTGTTTGATCCACCTGTAACCCGAGAAAGAACTTCATCTCCCCCATTGCACTCATCTCAAACTCTTTCTTCATCACTGCTTCAAACTCTTTGCATAACTCTTCGTTCTTTGACCCGAAGATTATGTCATCAACATAGATCTGTACAAGCAGTAGGTCACATCCTTTTCTTTAATAAACAGTGTACAGTCAATGACTCCCCTGCGAAAGCGTGTTTCACAAGATGAGTCGAGAGTTCTCGTACCAAGCTCGAGGAGCTTGATGAAGCCCATATAAAGCTTTGTCGAGCTTGTAAACTCTATCCCGATGATAAGGGTCTTCAAATCCCTCGGGTTGACTGACATAGACTGTTTCCCTTATTTCACCATGAAGGAATGCACTCTTCACATCTAATTGGTAGACTTTAATCTTCATGTACAAGGCATAGGCGAGGAAGATACGAATAGCTTCCATCCTTGCCACGGGTGCAAACACTTCATTATAGTCAATACCCTCGACTTGGTGAAAACCTTGAACCACCAGTCGATCTTTGTTCCTTATGATGACTCCTTGGTCATCCTTCTTACATTTTAGTACCCATTTGGTGCCAATGACTTTAGCACCTTTAGGTCTATCTACCAGTGTCCATACACCTAACTTCTTAAACTGCAGAAGTTCTTCTTGCATGGCACTCACCCACGCCTCATCATTTAGTGCTTCACTGACATATTTTGGCTCAACCTGCGAGACAAAACATCGATAAGCACCATCATGAATGTAACCCTTCTCCATAACTAAGGCGTAATCAGCTGAGTATAGCTGATTTCGGGTTTGTACTCCTGATCGGACATCTCCAATAACATTGTCAAGGGGATGATAGACGTTTAGTCGTGATCCTGGAGTAGTCGGCACAGTCACCTCCGAACCAAGATTATGAACATTTTGGTCTGCATCTGAGGAGATTGGAGTTTGAGGTTCCGAAGTCGAGGATACATCACTTGTGGATGCTTGTGGACTTTCAGGAACTGGATCCTGTTCCTCCTAACTATTCTGGTCATCTGCTTCAGTTTCATCTTCAGAGGAGGAGTCACTTTCATCGACTACCCCTTCTGACTGAGTAGATGACTCTCCCTGTGTGTTGGATGGAGTATTTAGAATATCATACATCATCCTAGTAGCTAACTCATCATCCGGGGGAGAGAGAGGGATGTTGAAGGATTTGAAGAATCCATCATAATCGAAGAAGTATGCAGCTCCTTTGCCTGTAGGTGGTGTGGTATATCTCTGAACGTCGACATTACACCACACTTCTACAAGACCGTTGAGTTATTGTAAACTCGCTTGTTCGGTATGTTGTATCCTAGAAAAATTCCTTCAACTGCCTTCTCGCTGAATTTTCCTTCTTGTGTCTTCTTCAGAAGTGTACACGGTGCGCCAAAAGGTTCAAGGTACTCCAAATTCGGTTTGCGTCTTTGAAGTAGCTCATAACATGTCTTTCCGTGGCGCTTGACTATTAGGACTCGGTTCAGTGTATAGCAAGCATTTGCCACTGCCTCGTTCCAGAATTGGATAGGCAGTTTCGAGTCTGCCAGCATAGTCCGGCAGTCTCTATCAAACTCCTGTTCTTTCTCTCAGCAACACCATTCATCTGAGGTGTGTAGGCAGACGTGAATTGATGCACAATTCCCTTTTCCTTGCAGTATGCCTCCATCCCTTGATTCTTGAATTCTGTCCCGTTGTCTGAGCGTATTTGTCGAACTTTGAGCTTGTAGAGTGATTCCAGTGTGGTTACTAATTCCTTGAATGTCTCCAAAGTTTCTGATTTTCATTTCCGAAACATGACCCAAGTGAACCTTGAGTAGTCATCAGTGACCACATAGCAGTACGCGTCGCCTGCAATGCTCCTTGTACTAACTGGACCGAACAGATCCATGTGAAGAAGCTCAAGAGGAAGTTCTATTGAATGAACTTTCTTTTCCTTATGAGACTTCTTTGTCTGTTTGCCTTTCTTACAAGCTACACAAAAGTCAGGAAGTTCGGAGTTCTTGACATCACTCCTCTAACTAAATCCTTCTGAATCAAATGATTCATCTTCCGTGACTTATGTGTCCCATTCTCCGATGCCAGGAGATGGAGTCCTCTCAGTAGCTTTAGATAAGAAACACTGAACCTCATGATCTGTTGTGGCAGCTGTTGACAGATCCAAGACATACAAGTCTTTATACCTTGAAGAAGTCATCAGAACTTGGTCTTCTGGGATCATATATTCTTTCTTCAGCATGTAGTACTTCTGATTATCGAAGACGACTTTAAATCCTTTATCACAGATTTGGGACACAGAAAGTAAGTTGTTCTGAAGTTGTTGAACGTAGTTCACTTTATCAAACTTAACTTTCTGATTTCCCACTTCTCCCTGAGCTGTGATATAGCCTCCTTTGTTTCCTGCAAAGGAAACATGCCCTCCTTTTATTTGTTTGACGTTAGATAAAAGGGTGCTATTTCCTGTCATGTGCCTGGATGCTCCGCTGTCTATAATCCACGTGTTAGTCTCAGCACAATATCGAGCACCCTGCGCATACAAAGTAAACGAATCAGTTTAGGTTAGGAACCCAAGCTTTGACTGTCTTGGGTTTCCCAGAGGCATCACACATCATGAACTCCACCCATTGACCCTTAGAAGGTGAGGGTAGCTCAGGTTCTTTCTTGTTATCAGTATTAGACACAAGGGTGGATTTTTCTTTCCATAAGCCCGATTTGTGCAATTCCTGTTTATGATAAACAATCGTCTGGCTTACAGGTTGGACTTTAGATTCACTAGCTCTTCTAGGTGGAGTTATAGAATTCCGCTTAGAAGACCTAGGTCTAGAGTCCAGAAGATCAATCTTCTTCCTAGGTGTCTGATAGAAATGACAGTCAGAAGCAATGTGTCCACATTCTCCACAGTTGTAGCATGACCTGCTATCAACTTTATGAGTAGACTTTCTTTGTGGAGAAGTGCGTGACACTCTAGTAACATCAAACACTTTAGTTTTTGACTCTTGGATGTTTGATATTTTCTCTGGTATAACAAACTTTACTGATTTAACCTGTTTTCCTTTTTGGTGAACTGGTTTTTGACTTGAAGCATGTGAAAAAGTAACATTTGAAGTCCTTTTAGGTTCTGATTTGACTCTATTTGACCCTGACTGTAAATTAACTTTTTCAAATTCATTTTCCAGGTTTACACATGGCATTTTACACTTTGCCTTTGAAGTGGCCTCCTTTTGTTTCTTACCAGATTCAGTAGATGAACATGAGGTGTCTGGATCAGTAACAAGAGGAGTGGTCACCATATGATCCTTGATAGGATTATTATTTACAGGTCTAGGCTTGGTGTTCATCAAGGTCTCAGGTGGTGGTGGAACCACTTTGTAGCCTAATCCCTCCCCGTTATTTCTTTCTCTTACTAAGTGTTGGACTATATGTGAAGAGCTAGTCCAACTATGCAGTTTCTGTTTTAATGAATTAACTTCGACTTCTAGAACTGCTTTTTGTTTCTTAGTGTCTTCTAGGGAGTTAAGATATTACCTACTGTCGTTTGCTTGGTTGAAAGCCACTACTTCAGTTTCCCTAAGTTGTTTGGTCAATAGGTCTATCTTCTCTTTATAACAATGCTCATTTTGTTTTAGTACTCGATTTGCCTCAGTGCACAGACGTAAATCTTTTACTAAGTTATCATTATGATCTAATAACCTAGCAAATTTTTCATCTATGCTATTTCTAAAAGTGTCACAATCAGAACAAGCATGGTTATTAAAATTTGGTCAGTGGTACTTACCTGAGTTGGTTCAGAAGTATTAGCCATCAGTGCCGCATCAGATGATTCTGGTTCTGTCGACTTTGGCTTTTCTGTCTCTTAGGTGGAAACTTCCTCATTTGGCTTGTAGCTGACCTCGGTTGTAGTTGTTTCTTCACGATGTGACATTGCAATTTCAACTGCTATATCACCTTCACTCGCAGAATCATCGTCAATATCCTCGACACTGGCAATGTTAGATTCTCCTGGTGAGACAAACCTGAAACTCCAATCTTGTCCTTCATCATCATGAGCAGTTAGTGCTTTTGGATCCTTGTTCGATGAAGTAGAATTAGAGGCTTGCTTGTCCTGGCGAGTAAAGGATGAGAACGGGTTCCCATTCCCCGTCTTCTTTGGCTTGACACATTCTCGTTTGAGGTGCCCCTTCTCACCACAGTTAAAGCAGGTCACTTTACTCTTGTCGAAGCCAAAGGTGGTGTCCTTAGTAGCAACAAAGTTCTGTCCAGTCTTTTTCACAAATTTCTTCGCCCTCCGGACAACACTTGCTAAGGCCCACATTATATCCATTCTTTCAAGCTCCATCTCATCCACCTGCTCGTAGTCCTCATCTGCCAGATGGCAGTTTCCAATCTTCCCAGCAACAAGTCCATCATATGAATGAACCACTGCTGCTAAGAGATCCATATGCTCTTGTGCTACTTCCACGGTCACATTACCGAAGTTCTCGGTCGTCAGTTTGGTAGCGTTTGCTTCTGATCCAATATGATGGGTACATGATGACCCAGACGTGTCTGATCCAGAAGGAGAAGCGTGTGACGGACCTGACGAGCTAGACACAAACGCAGTCTGGAGGGGTGCTCCAGATGCCTTTGCTTGAGGTGTGGCGTTGTATAAAGCTGGATTTTGTGTGTACGAAGACTTCTGAGCTCTATACTTCATGCTTAGTGCTTCTTCTCGCAACTTAAGAATGAAGTCATTTATATCCAGCTTTACAAGGATTCCATTCTGTCTCAGGTTAGACACGAATGTAGCCCACTTATCCGGCAACCCGTCTGCGAAGTTGCTTACTTTTTCTTCCATGGTAGTAGCCACTCCATGTGTATGCAATTCGCTCATCAAGTGGTAGAATCTATCTATGACGTCGTCCAAGCTTTCATTAGCAATTGATGAGAAGTTATCGAATTCCTTCTTTAACCCCTTTGCTTTGATTGCCTTCAATGATGCATTACCATCATATCTCTTCTCTAGTGCATCCCACAGTTTCTTGGACTGCTTGTTCTCGGAATACTGGTGGAATATGTCTTTGGGGATAGACTGAGTGATCAATGCATAAACTCTTTTCTCAGCATTGTACTTTACTTTCTGTGCGTCTCTCATCCCGCTTAATGTTAGTTTAACTCCATCAGCTCCCACTGGTGTACTATAACCTATCTCAATGGCTTCCCACAGATTAGGATCTACTCCATTAAGGTAGATCTCAAAACGTTGTTTCCAGTGGGGAAACTCATCTAAAGTCAAAGGCTTTGGTGGTTTATTGTGATTCCCCACCTCACTCTCAAGCAGCAACAGATTCTGTATCCTTGAGTCCTTCCCAGCAGTAAAGGCCGACATCTGATCTTCCATGATGAATAAACTTATAATCTAATCAAACAAACTTTCACTGATGCGACTGAAGGATGCGAATGAGCTAATCGTGCGTATAAGCTCTGCGATTGGTTCAATCGTGTGAATGAACTGGGCGATTGGTTCAGTCGTGCGAATGAATCTGGTGCGTATGAGCTATGCGAACGAACGGTTCAATCGGCCGAATGAAGGTGCGACTAGGTCCAATCGTGCGTATGAGCATGCGAATGGAGTCCAGTCATACGAGTGAGTCAGTCGTGCGATTGAAGCTGCTGTTTTGTGAAAATTTCTAGGTTTGACGGGTTTCAGCCGTAAAAATTCGAAATTTCACAAGTTCTAATTGCCTAAATCCGTAGAAACCAAACGTCGATGAGCAGGGAACTTCCAAGATCACTTTTGATGCCAAAGATTGCGTTTTTAGTGTAAAACACAAACTTTATGCTATCTTGATTGAATCAACACGTAATCACGAGCCAATTGCTCTGATACCACTTGTTAGGACCTGGTATTCGACTGAAATACCTTGAGATCACATGTGTACCGGATCAAATAGTGCGGAATCCTATTTGATTGGCAATCCAATCAGTGAGAACACACGAAGAATCAATCAAGGATTGAAACTAACATTAGAAATCGATAAGGAATCGATCTAATATGTTCTATGAACATGGAGAACGATTTGGAAGGTTTCTGGACGGCTAGGGTTCGTATGGAATTGAACTTGATCGAATCTTCCTGTTTTTCATGAATTCAGTTGTATTTATAGGTTGGCACTCTTCAATCGTGTAACTGAACCATTAGTTTGGTTCAGTCGTGTGATTGAACCATGCGGTTGGTTCATTCGTGCGACTGAGTGTTCAGTCGTGCGATTGAGCCAATCTTATGTTACAGTCGTACGACTGATCCAGTCTCCTGGTTCAGTCGTGCGACTGAGTCAATCGTATGAGGTTCTTCATGCTTATGGTTCATTCGCATGAGCCATTCGCATGGGAACTTCATTAAGTTAAGTTTGAATGTTTAGTTAATTAATATAATATTATATGTAATCATTCAAGTAATCATAAACCCAATCAATTCATTTACGACTCATTAATGAACTATTAAACATTATAACCAACAGACTATCAATATCAGTTCATTAATCATACCAAACAAGATCTATTACATCACATATCATGATCTAGGGACATATATGTATCAACAGAATACCATAAACCCAGAGATTGTGTACCTTGCAATATCTAAAGATTCTCTTGACTGCAATCAAATGAGACTCTTTAGGAGCAGCCTGAAATCTAGCAAAAACACATGTAGCAAAGATAATATCTGGTCTAGAAGCTGTTAAATACATCAAGGACCCAATCATACATCTGTAAAGTGTTTCATCAACAGCTTTACCTTTCTGATCTGTATCCAGTTGTGTGGTGTTGCACATGGGAGTAGAACAGGGCTTACAGTTTTGTAAATCAAACTTATTCAAAAGATCTTTTGTATATTTTGACTGAAGAATAAAGGTTCCATGAGCCTTTTGTTTAATTTGCAATCCTAGAAAGAACTGTAATTCTCCCATTGCACTCATTTCAAACCTCTTTTTCATTAATGTTGTAAAATCATCACACAACTGGGGATCAGAGGATGCAAAAATAATATCATCAACATAAATCTGAACAAGTAGCTTATGCTGATCCACCTTCTTAATAAACAAAGTTTTATCAATGGAGCCTCTAGTGAAATTATTCTAAGAAGAAAAGTGGAAAGTGTCTCATATCAGGCTCTAGGAGCTTGTTTCAACCCATAAAGAGCCTTATCAAGTTTATACCCCATTCAGGATGTTTATTATCCTCAAAACCTGGTGGTTGACACACATAAACTTCTTCCTTTGTTTTACCATATAAAAATGCACTTTTGACATCCATTTGAAAAACTTTAAGATTGTGGAATGCAGCATAGGCTAAAAACAATCTGATTGCCTCTAGTCTGGCTATAGGGGCAAAGGTTTCATCATAGTCAATACCTTCTTCTTGTGAAAACCCCTGTACAACCAGTCTAGCCTTGTTCTTAACAATAAGCCCATTTTCATCAGTTTTATTCCTAAACACCCATTTAGTGCCTATTGCACACTTACCTGGGGGAAGAGGAACCAGTTCCCACACTTGCTGTTTCTTGAACTGAAGTAGCTCAAGCTGCATGGCTTCAACCCATCCATTGTTTCTGAAAGCAACATGGTAGTTCTTTGGCTCTAGCTGACTGATGAAGAGAGCATAGAAGCAGAAGTTAGACAATTGACTTCTTGTTGAAACACCAGCATTGATATCACCAATAATCTGAGACATTGGGTGATTCTTCAGTTCTTGATAAACAATGAGATCTATGCAAGTGTTTGTAGGACCTTCAGCAGCAGCAGATGTTGATGCAGACTCTTGAAACCAAGAATTAGATGATAACTCAAAACATGTAGAGGAATCAGAGATCTCATCAGCATTTGTTGTGGATGGAACTGCTGAAGCTACAGGAACATCAAATTTAGCAGACACAGGCAGTTGGTCACTAAACTTGAATAGGTGAGTATTGATATTATCATCATCAGCATCAATACCACCAGGTGGAAGACATGCTGCAGAAGATGATTATCCACAGGATCTGCAACAGCTGGAGGTTGATAAGGAACATATTGCAGTATGTCCAAATCAAACAACTCCACAGGGTTTTCTGGAATCTTGTCCATAGGAGATTCATTAAACTTCACATGCAAAGTCTCTTCAACTACCTTTGTTCTACAGTTGAAGACTCTGTATGCCTTGCAAGTAGATGAATAACCAACAAAACACCCTACATCCACCTTAGGATCAAATTTTTGGAGTTGATCCTTTGTGTTGAGAATAAAACAAGACACCCAAATGCTTTGAAAAATGAAATTAGAGGAGCAAGTGATGGAGAACTTCATATGGAGTCTTCATCAACCTCTGATTTACTAAGAATCTATTCTGCACATAGCAAGCTGTGTTAACAGCTTCAGCCCAAAAGGTCAGTGGCAAACCAGAGTCAGCCAGCATGGACCTTGCAGCTTCAATTAGGGTCCTGTTCTTTCTCTCTACTACTCCATTTTGTTCTGGAGTCCTTGGTATGCTAAACTGCCTTTTGATTCCCTTTGAAAGATAAAAGTCATCAAGTGTATGGTTTCTGAATTCAGTTCCATTGTCACTCCTAGTACACTTGACTGGAAGGGAATACTGCTTCTCAATATACAACATAAAGTGAATAATCTTCTGAGCAACCTCATTCTTTGAATGTAGAAAGAAAGTCCATACAAATATGGAGTAATCATCCACAATTACCAGGAAGTATTTCTTCTTTGCCATGCTCATCACTCTCATAGGACCAAATAGATCCATACGCAGTAATTGCAAGCAGGCAGTGGACTTAGGCTCTTCAATAGGAGGGAATGAGACTTTGTGCTGTTTTCCTTTTAAACAAGCAGTGCAGGTTTCATCACAGTGGAACTCCTTTATTGGTAAGCTTCTAACTAAACTATTGTGGATAAGCTGATTCATGTTTTTGAAATTAACATGACCCAGCCTTCTGTGCGACAGTTTAGATTCTTGAGAAGAGGCTTTGGAAAATAGGCAAGGATTGCCTCTGAGATCTATTTTCTTGGAAAGATCTAAGGCATACACTCTTCCTGTCCTGTTGGCTCGCAGGAGAGTGTGATCATCCAACACCTTATCAATCAAATGCAGAACTTTGGATGATAGAATCCTACAGTTCTGACTAGTGAAAAGAGCAACATGGCCTTTATCACACATTTGACTGACACTCAAGAGATTGTACTTGAGATTTTCCACATGATTAACATCATCAAACTTTATTTCTCCATTGGAGACAAAGCCGTTGCCAATGATGTAACCCCTAGCATCATTGCCAAAAGAAACAAACCCCTTCTTTCCTTGAGAGTAGTCATGAAGAAGAGAGTTTTTTCCAGTCATGTGCATAGATCCCCCACTATCAACATACCAGATGCTACTTTGGCATGTTGAAGAACCTGCAATAATAAACATCAGTTAGTTTTGGAGACCCAAACCTTTTTGGTTTTGGGCCTGGTCTCATCAACAGATGGTAAACTAACATGTTTATTGGAAACAACAGCCAGAGAGGAAGAAGATGGTAAAGAAGTGGAATCCTTTGGCTTGGACCTCCTTTTCTGTGGTTTCAACATAGGAGCATCTAATTGGTTAACTCTTCCCAATAGATGTTGAACCATCATAACCAGCTGTGTCTGATTTTGTGATAAAGCTTTCAGCTCATCAGACACATTACCAGTGGAGTTTGATAAGTTCCTATGTGCACCTTCTTCTTTTGAGCAATCTCAGCTGTTACCTGTTTAACCCCTTCCTTTTTGGATTTCTTGTGGACTTAAGGGTTACAGGATTTGATGTTGCTGATACAAATGTGGTCTCAAACTCATTTTTCATTTTAACCATTTTCTCTTTAATTTCCTCTTTATGTTTGAGTTTGGATCCTCTTTTGTACCAGCAATCATCTGTAAGATGATTGAACAAACCACATACTTCACATGGTTTCTTCTTCATCTTAGGTTGATCATCAACTAAAGAGGATGAAACAACTGAAGACTTGCTCTTCAGTGCTTTTGAAGCATTGTTTGCTTTCTTGACTTCCTCTTTAGTAGTCTTCAAACTGTTTCTACTGACAGTTTTTTTCTTTTCAATACTGGCAGTAGTTGGAGTTCGAACTTCAGTGTTAAATCCTGCACTCTAGTCCTTTCAGGACTTTCAGAATTAACTCTTGAGTTGATCAACTCATTGATCATGTGAGTGTCAGCAGTGGAACCATCAACATTAGCTGATAGGTTCTGAGGGGGCTTAGTGCTGACTTCTACTTCTGATAGTGCTGAATCAGAAAGTAGATCACATGATGAAATGGATTGGTTACCTCTGCTCTGGGAGTAAAATCTGTAGGTGGAGCAGTGTGATTGTAACCAATGCCAAACTTCACATTGGAAGCAGATTTCTTACTAAGAAGCATTTCAAAACCTTTGCATGATTGTACCCATCGATCACACTCTACCTGGGTGACTGCAAGGGTTTCCTTGAGATCTTATACTTCTCTAGAAGTATCTCTCCCTAGCTTATCATCAGTTATTTGACATTTAAGTTTGTAAATCTCATCATTCTTATCATTAAGCACAGACTCAAATTCAGCTTTGCTTTTGGAAATTATTTGTTCTAGCTCAATGTTCTTGTTGGTTAAAGCTACATTTGCTTCTCTAATAGATGCAAATGCTGCTATACATGTTTCAGAACATAATTTGGCTTTTGCCTCAAAGGATACCTGTGATACCTTTGTTGTAGAGGCATTAGTGGATGAAGTATCAGCAGAATCCAAAGCCATAAGAGTTAGATTTCCAAAGGGACTTTCACCACCATGTTGACCAGCACCAGAGAACAGTTGTTCATGACCAGACAAGTCATTTGGTAAACTGCTCCAGTCAACAGCTCCTGGGTGAAGAAGCTGTGTTGTTGAGGTTGAGTTTGTTGATGAGATTGGGAAGGTTGTGGTTCAGGCAATGCTTGTGGTTGTTGTGCAATTGGAGCTTGAACAGGATTTGGTTGAGGCATATAATAGCAGGGATAAGGATATGACATTTGACCCTGGGGAACAAAGTATGCAGGAGACCTAGGATGTGAATAATGACCAGAACCAGCAGGATGTTGCCCTCTGTTTTGTGGACTAGTACTAGGAAAAGTCACAAAGGGTGCAGAAGAGTTAGATCCAGTTGATCTACACTCTCTTGCAAAGTGTCCCAGCCTTTGGCATTTGTGACACCTCAACTTACTCTTGTCAAAACCAACTTTGGTTTTGCCAGAGAGTCCAGGAAATTTCCTGCCAGTTCTCTTATAGAACTTCTGAGATCTGATATTAATCAGTGCCATTTGGCTCAGAATATCCATCTCTTCTTGATCATCATCAGCTATTCCTTTCAAATCATCCATGATGAAGCATAGATTGTCACTATTACTGTTAGAATGACTCTCAATACCGACAAATGCATGATCAGAACTATTTGAAGAGAAATCAATTTGCTCATCATAATTGCTTTCAGATGCAGCATATTCTGACTCATGACCAACCAAAGCGGTATTCCCTGGTACAAAGTCATCAGTGAGCTTTCATGACGATGCCAGTTTCCTTTTCTGCTCTATCTCTCTTTCGAATGTAAGCAGTTTCCCATGAAGTTGGGTGAGAGATAGGCTATCTAGATTTGCACTGGAGCGTAGGACAATAGTGTATGTGTCCCATCTCTCAGGCAGTGATCTGAGGAACCTGTTATTCATCTGGCTATTGGTGTATTCCTGTTTCACCATTTTCAGCTCAGAGATCAAGCAGGAAAAACGCTCAAACTGTTGAGTCAGTGTCTCACCCTTTCTATGGGAGAATGTCTCATATTGTTGGGCAAGGATTTCTCTGTTGTTTGCTAACACCTCATCTGTGCCACCGAATTGTTCCTTCAGGGCATTCCAGAGATCATGAGCAGTTTCATGATGCATAAGCCCTGAATAGATTTAATTAGGCAGTGCCATGGCCAGAATTCCATGGGCTTTAGCATCAATCTCAAACAGTTTCCGATCTTCATCAGAGTATTGTTCCTTCTTCTTCGGAACCATTTGATTTGTTTTCGGATTGTTCACCGTAGGCTTATGTGGTCCATGTACCACAGATGTCCAACAACCTGAACTGTTAACAGACAGGTGATGAAGCATTCTTCGCTGCCATATGTTATACTCGGTCCTAACCAGCATCGGAGGCTTGGTTGAGGAACCGGTATTGTGAGGATCATTAGAAGGAGTAATCATCTCAGATTCAATCAAATTCAATTAAGCTAAAACAGATTTAGAACAAAACACTACAACCAATTGAACCAAGAGAGATCTCAAAATAAATGAACGAAAGCGTCAGAAATTCAATAATCTATAACCAGTTCTTGCGAATATGCTAATTCAATCAAACATAGATATCAATTAGCAGTTTCAATGATCAATTGTTAGATCGATCAATGATTAACCTGCTCTGATACCACTTGTTAGGATCAGTGATCTACGTTTGATTGATTAGAGAGTATAGCAGTGGATTTCTAACAATGATTTAGCCCATTCACAAGAACGAAAAGATATTCAATGAAGAACAAAAACGGTTATAGATAGAGAGAATTCTGCAAATATATTTCATTCAATATTTGCTTTCGTGGTAACGGAATGTCACACTTACAATTAGGTCGACACCTCTTATATAAGAGATGTGACGTCTGCTGATGTCACTTGATAGTGACATCTAACAGAATTATTCCAACTGAAACACAACAACTGAAGATGTCAAAACAGCTGACATCTTCTTACAAAAATACGAAGTGTTATCAATTACTACAACTACTGAAAAACATAAAACTACTGATACTACAACGACTGAAGAACAAGTTCTTCAGTCGTTTTACAAAACTACTGAAAGTAAAAACATAAAACTACTGATATCACAACTACTGAAGAAGTACTCTTCAGTTGTTGTGACAAACTACTGAAACTTCAGTACTTGGTCTTCAGACTTGAACTTCAGACGTTTTATCAGCTGATGACTTCAGTAGATATCATCAGCTGATGTCTTCAGTCTTTGTCTTCAGACTTTGTACACCAGTTGTTGATATTCAGCACTTGTAGACTATTCAGCTGTTGTACTTCAGTACTTTGGTCTTCAGCTTCAGCACTTGTGTTCTTCAGCTGTTCAGCTTCAGCACTTGTGTTCTTCAGCTGTTGAGCTTCAGCACTTGTGTTCTTCAGCTGTTGAGCTTCAGCACTTTAGTCTTCAGCTGTTGAAGTCTTCAGTACTTAATCTTCAGCTGTTAAAGTCTTCAGCACTTGTCGAACTGCTAATGAAGCCTTCAGCAGTTGTTGTGATATCATGTGGGACTTAGACGTTTTCTGATCTTGGCTCATTGGTTCTTTTGGTCCAACAGATGGGTTGAAGCCATGCAGCTTGAGCTACTTCAGTTCAAAAAGCAGGAAGTGTGGGAACTGGTTCCTCTACCCCTAGGTAAGTGTGCAATAGGCACTAAGTGGGTGTTTAGGAATAAAACTGATGAAAATGGGCTTATTTTCAAGAACAAGGCTAGATTGGTCGTCCAAGGGTTTTCACAAGAAGAAGGTATTGATTATGATGAAACCTTTGCCCCTGTAGCCAGACTAGAGGCAATTAGATTGTTCTTAGCCTATCCTGCATTCCACAATCTTAAAGTTTTTTAAATGGATGTCAAAAGTGCTTTTTTATATGGAAAAATAAAATAAGAGGTTTATGTGTGTCAACCACCAGTTTTGAGGACAATAAACATCCTGATTGGGTGTATAAACTTGATAAGGCTCTTTATGGGTTGAAACAAGCTCTAGAGCCTGGTATGAAACACTTTCAAATTTTCTTCTTCAAAATAATTTCACTAGAGGCTCCATAGATAAAACTTTGTTTATTAAGAAAGTGGATCAGCATAAGCTACTTGTTCAAATTTATGTTGATGATATAATTTTTGCATCCTCCGATCCCCAGTTGTGTGATGAGTTTACAAGTTTAATGAAGCAAAAGTTTGAAATGAGTGCAATGGGAGAATTACAGTTCTTTCTAGGCTTGCAAATCAAACAAAAGGCTGATGGAACCTTCATTCATCAGACAAAATATACAAAAAATCTTTTGAATAAGTTTGATTTACAAAACTGTAAGCCCTGTCTACTCCCATGTGCAACACCACACAACTGGATGCTGATCAGAAAGGTAAAGTTGTTGATGATACACTTTACAGATGTATGATTGGGTCCTTGATGTACTTAACAACTTCTAGACCAGATATTATGTTTGCAACATGTGTTTGTACTAGATTTCAGGCTGCTCGTAAAGAGTCTCATTTGATTGCAATCAAGAGGATCTTTAGATATCTGCAAGGTACACAATCTCTAGGTCTTTGGTATTCCACTGGACACTCTTGTAAATTAGTTGCTTTTTCTGATATGACTATGCAGGGTGTAAGTTAACCAGAATGTCAACTTCTGGTGGATGTCAATTCCTAGGCAATTGTTTGATTTCTTGGCTGAGTAAGAAACAAACATTTGTTGCTACATCCACTACTGAAGCAGAGTACATTGCTGCTGCAAGTTGTACATCTCAGGTACTCTTGCTTCAGAACCAATTATTGGATTATGGCATTACAGAGACTAACACTCCATTGTTAATGGATAGTGCTTCAGCTCTGTGTATTGTCAAGAATCCCAGTCCAGCATTCTCGGACCAAACATATAGAGATCAGACACCATTTTATTAGGGATTGTTTTGAAAAAAGTCTGATTGATCCAAAGTTTGTGCCAAGTGATGATGAGCTTGCAGATATATTCACTAAGCCTTTGGATAGTTTAACTTTCCAAAACCTTGTGTTAAGGCTTGGTATGCTGCAGCTAGAATAAGTGACAACTACTGATTCACAAATAAGTATTGATAAGTTTTATTCTCAGTTGATTTAATAACTACTGATGAATAAGTTACCTTAAAACTACTGTACTTTCTCTTAAAAGAAACTGTTGCAGCTACAACTACTGCTGTAGTTATAACTACTGATGTCAGTAAATACAGATAAGTACTGATGTCCTATGAAAGAACTGAAAAAAGCTAAAAAGTCTGATAAGTAAGTGTTGAGGATAGTATGAAACAGCTGAAAGGCTAAGAATTGACGAAAACTACTGAAGAGAATTTTCTCTTCAGTCGTTTCCACAAACTGTTGTTTCATCTTAAACAGCTGATGACAAGACCATGTCTTCAGTAGTTTCACAACTACTGATGACTAACACCAAGTCTTCAGTTGTTTCTTACACCTGAAGACAAAACCAAGGTTTTCAGTAGTTTCATAACTACTGATGACTAAAACCAAGTCTTCAGTTGTTTTCAAATGTTTGATAGTTAAAACCAAGTCTTCAGTTGTTTTCAAACAACTGATGACAACACCAAAACTTTCAGTCGTTTTCTTTTCAGCCTTTTCTTACCCTATAAATACCTGCACTTATAGTCAAACGTTTCATTATCCGTTTTCTATCCTTTCTCTCTCTTAACAATGGCGACCATGAACTTAAACCTAGACATAACTGTGTTGCCTACCTCTCGACATCGGCCTTCTAGAACAAATTTGATAATGCCATCGATCTTATGGTGGATTCCCAATACCGAACCACTTTTCTTTTGAATCCTACCATATACCCTGAATCCTTAACCCAATTCTGGTCCAACGTCTCTGTAACAACTGGTGACAATGATAGCCAAATCACTCTCCAGTCGTTGATTAACCAGAAACAGGTGGTAATCACCCCTGACATCATTCGCAAAACCCTAAACTTGCATGATGCCACCTGTGTTGTAGAATACCCGAAAGGCACCATCGATATGTCTTTCATCAACAACGGGTATGAAGGAGACTTAAGTGCTACACCCATTCTCAAAAAGCACTTCCATGATGCTGAAAGACTTATCTTCCACATGGTAAATGTCTGCCTTGCTCCAAAGACATCTTCATGGGATTAGATGTCCTCACGATGGCAACAGGTATGGTACTCTATCTTTGAACAACAAAATCTAAATTTTTCTAAGATAGTGTTTATGGAACTTAAGGATCTGGCTCAGAAACCTGTGTCAAACAGATGGCTATTATATCCCAGGTTTTTGATGGCCATAATTTTAATCAATTAAATTCTGATGGCCTTGTTGGTGTTGGAGTCCCTGCTCCAGCTGTCTTAGCTGAGTTATACTCCAGACATAACTCTGACCCCACTCTCAAAGGGGCTGCCCGCCTGCTCAAACCCAACAGAGAGAACCCATAGCCTCCACCTCCAGATCCAAAGTCCCCACCAAACCCAAACCCCAAAAGCCCAAAAAGGCTACTCATGGAGATGAGTCCCCTGAGGATGACCCTGTACCACCAATACAGGAAACATATACTAGCTCTAGCCCCCCAGTTATGTTAGAGACTGAACCTGCTAAAACCGCACAGATATCCTCTCTACAAGATCCTGTTGCAACCATACTAGGGGAACCCACACTACTGGAACCTACCTCAGTTGAGAAGGTTACCATTGAAGAGCACCTCTCACCCCGAGTGCAATCTGCTTCTGACCAATCTCCCACTGCAACCGCCCCTCAAAGCCCAACTCTTATCGTTGCTAAAGTGCTGACTCGGCTGCATTCCTCACCCCCTCCCAGAAACCAATTCACACTGGGCATACCTCAACAATTGAGGGGGAGGACCAAAGTGCCGCTGATAACCCACAACATAGGGGTTATAATGTTCAATCTCCAAGTGTAGAAAAGGAGGTTAGAACTTCTGGTCAGGCTGCCACTTCTACTTATTCAGAAAATGAACAGGATGAAGTTGGTACCATATATAAGACCTCACCAGATGCAACTGCCAATGAAGGACAAAGTCCTGAGGCAGGAAGTCCCCAGAACCAAGAACAAGGGGCACATGCATATACTGATCTACACTCAGGGCATGTACATCCTGATTTAATCAGGAGGTCAGATGATTCAACAAAGATTGATGATGACCTGGGCTTTTTTTTCAATGTCTTAGCCCATAACACTATCCTAGAGACTGAGGTGAGCAGACTTAAAGAACTTCTAGCCAAAATGTCTCAGGATAAAAGTCCATCTACCCCAATAAACCCCCAGATGGCACCTTCATTTGAAGGTTCACCAAACACTCAGCCACCATACTTAAGTAAGCCACCAGCTCCTGTTTTTAGCACCAACTCTCAGGGACAGAACCCCTCTGAGCAGATGGTTGCAACCTTTCAAAACTCCTTACCTCTCATCACTCCCATCATCACTGAGATTGTACATAAAGCCATTGATGAGAGGATCTCCTCAAATCTACAAACACTTGTTGATGATGATGTGCAAAAGTCACTTTCTGCCATTCAAACCCCTGAACCCAATGCACCTAAAAAGGGGGAGTCTAAGGCAGTAAAAGAAAGAAAGAGAAAGAGAGTGGTTGATGAGAAACAATAAGAAAAAGAAAAGGAGCTAGAGAAAGAGAAACAACAGATCACTTATAAAAGGAAGAAAAGTGCTGAAACACAAGAGCCAGTTGAAGAGAAATCCTTAGAAGATCTGGTTATAGAAGTGATGAAGCTCACAACAGATCTATGGACAGAATAATAGACCAACTCTTTAGACAGGGCTTTGATACAACCACTTTAGACACTGAGATCAGAAGGCTGGAAGTTAAGGAAATACAAGAAAGATGGGGTAGTTACAGTGTCATGGATAGGGAAAGGTTGGAGATAATGATTAGATTTATTGCAAAATACTTGGGAAGATCATTGATTGAGATCAAATCATGGACCATAGAAAGTATTCTGGCAATAACCACCAGAATCTGTTCTTCTGAAGCATTCAATAAGGGGTTAATTATAGAAGCATTGGATGAGGTAGGTGTTGGGAAAAAAACTGATATGGCCAAGCTCTCCAAAGCAAAACTTACCACAAAAATGCTAGATCAGCCTTCCCTAACTCCAACTCATAAACAACCATCTCCAAAACCTGCCAACCCTATCCCTAAACCAAAACCACTCACAACTCAACCCACAAAACCAACTCCATTACCTCAAAAACCACCTCAAACCACACCCAGTGATGCACCCAGAAGGAGGAGAAGGGTGTTGAGGGTAGAAGAAGAAGAAGAAGAGGATGATAATGAAGATAGTCTGCCAATATCTGCCGTTCTCAAACTTAAAACACCTTAGCTCAGAAGTCAGTAGATGATTACACCTGACTCGCAAATGCAAATGGTGAAAGTAAAGATTGAAGAAGCAGAACAACAGAAGCAGCAGGATGAGCAATTTCTCAAAATGGTTGACAAGGACTTCCCTCAGTCCTCATCCATTCAAGAAATGAAGAAACAAGCTCTGAGGCTGTACACTCTTAGGCATACATTCCCACATCAAAGGGAAAGAGTGAGGATTTGGCCAGACCCCAGGGTAAGTTCCAGAATTCATAAGAAAGACATACCAAGTAGATATCATGGCCAAGTGAAAAAGACTTTGAATGGTACAATTAGTTTGGCTATGGTAGTCTCACCTAGGAAATTATTGAAGAATTCAAGAGAGAACATAACTCAAAGACAACCCCTCAATCTATACTTGAGAACAAAATGATCAAGAAGGGGTTGTTATACAAGAAACTTGAAGATCTTCAAAAGAGTGAACTCCAGTTGCTGCTAGAAGGCTCTGACCCAGATGAATTCGCATACAGAGAGATCACAACTGTTGAGTTGAAGAATGGGAAGACAATTAGATATCTGTCTAAATATTATAGGCCTGAGTTCTTCTTTGAGGGAGAAGCAGAAGAACTCACCAAGGAGGAACAAGTTGTTCTCCTTGAGGCCTATGCAAGAGAGTCTTACAAACTCATCAATGGGAATTAGGTTTCATGGTTGGGACAAGGCTCTGTGTCCAGTTTCCCCAAGACAGAGTTCCGTTCCATACTTAGCCAATCAAATATTCAGAAACTTTTTCCCGGCCTGTGCTTACATGATTACCTCTGAAGCTGATCAAGAGGGTGTTTCTGCCAAAGTATAAGTGGGATCATCAATAAACTTAGAGGTTTTGGCTGCATTGGTTCAGGGGGAGTTTGTTGGACCAAAAGAACTAATGAGCCTGATGAGAAAAACCTCTAAGTCCCACAGACATTACAACTGCTGAAGAAGATTACAACAACTGAAGACATCAGCTGATTACAAGGTCTGAAGACAAAGTCTGAAGACAAAATCTGAAGACTTCTACTGAAGACAAAGTTTGAAAGTAAAGTACTGAAGACAAAGTCTGAAAGTAAAGTACTGAAGACAAAGACTGAAGACCAGAGTGATCAGTAGTTGTCACAACAACTCAAGTTATTAACTTCAGTAGTTGTGATGGTTTTCCTTTTAGTACTTGTAATTTACTTTTCAGTAGTTTATAGTTTCAGTAGTTTTAGTTCAGTAGTTTTATGTTTTTGTACTTAGCATTCTCTGAGATGTGATCAGTTGTTGAGAACATTCTCAGTAGTTTGCATAGTTTCAGTTGTTTGTATAATTCTGTTAGATGTCACTATCAGTGACATCAGCAGACGTCACATTCCTTATATAAGGAATGTTGACCTAATTGTAACGTGTGACTTTGAGCCACCACGAAAGCATTTGAATGAAATATTCCTTTTGCACAATTCTCTCTCTTTCTATAACCGTGCACTATTCCGTTGAATATCAATTGTGTTGTTGCAAAATTGTTTAATTCATTGATCAAATTCCGCTGCAATCTACTCTAATCAATCAAACTTAGATCGCTGATCCTAACATCATCAACAAATAAATATTTATTGGTGTTTGTATAGCTTGTTATTGGTATGACCCGACTTGGATCATAACGTACTAACCACATCAATCTTGTATGTGTCTTGGGCATTCAAGATCCAACAATCTCTCACTTGCACAAGATTCATAAAAGATTGATGTAAGGAGTAAATACTGCCTAACAATGGTTTACTACCCTTAATTCATATGATTAAGTGCCATTCAATAACATCATCCTCTTCAAGTACCTTACTCAAAATGTTTTAGGTGAATCAATCATCTATCCTTTTGTCACAGATGTCATGTTAATACTAAAGACATAGAGTGATCATTCTCCGTTGATTTAACTTTATCAGGCCTTAGGTATATTACTCTCAACGAATAAGAGGGACAAATCCATCTTGACTACATACGCCTCTCACAATTACCTTATATCATACTTGAACTCAAGTTTCTGTACTGCCATGTTTCAGAATAGCGATGAACTAAGTCAAAGTATAATATTTGGTAAATTTTAGGACCCAATATGTATCTCAGGTTAGAGGATACCAAATGATGTTTGCCTTTACTCAAAATTACTTATGATCAATTAGGAAGATTCCATGTAGTAATATTTAAGATGCAGTTAGTACAATATTTGTATCCTACAAATATCTATGAACTTTGGCAGTAACCTTTTGCTATATATTCATCTATATGAATATCTACCAATCCAAGTTCATAATATTCTTACCTTCATACGTGTTCCCACAAGTATGAATGACTACGGACGTTCGGAGTAAATGACTTACTCATGGATTTTAAACATGCAAAATATGAATATTAGTTGAAACATTATAACCAAATAATATATTCAAGTAATAAAGGGTTACAATATCTAACTACAAAAATTAAAGATCATATCCAGTAACTAGAATGTTGAAGTCCTATGGCACAAGTATGACTTTCATGCTTTGCCTTTTTAAGAAGCTTCGTGAGTGGATCCGCAATGTTTTGATCCGTGTGAACTTTACGAATACATATCTTACCCTTTTCAACTTCATCCCTTATGTAGTTTAATCTCCATTCAATGTGCCTAGTCGTTTGATGTGCATGGGGTTCCTCGATTTGAGCAATCGCACCCTTGTTATCACAAAGAATTTCTAGGGGGTCCCAAAGGAAGGGACCACCCCTAGATCGGCAATGAATTTCTTAACAATGCAGCTTCCTGAGCTGGTAATGAAGTGGTGATGTATTCTGACTCTGTAGTTGATAATACCACCACATCTTGCTTAGAGATCTTCCAAGAGATCGCTCCTCCATTCAAGATGAAAATATACCCTGATTGTGATCGTGAATCATCCCGATCAGTTTGGAAACTCGCATCCATGTAACCTTTTACTATGAGTTCCTCCTTACCAGATCCATAGATTAGGAACATATATTTGGTCCTCCTTAGGTACTTAAGTATGTTCTTAACAGTCATCCAATGACTGTTTCTAGGATTTTGCTAGTATCGGCTTGTCATGCTCAAAGCGCATGACATGTCCGGCCTAGTGCATATCATTGCATAATGATAGATCCTATGGCAGATGCATACGGGATTCCCTTCATTTTGTCTTGCTCGTCCTTTGAGCTTGGACATTGAGTGTTACTCAGTATTGTTCCTCTTTGAATAGGTACAGTTCCTTTCTTAGAGTTTTCGATCTTGAACCTTTTGAAGATCTTATCAATGTGTGCACTTTGATTCTAACCTATCAACCGCCTTGATCTATCCATACAATCTTTATTCTGAAAATATAGGCGGATTCACCAAGATCCTTAATGGAAAAACAACTTCCAAGCCAGGTTTTAACACCTTCCAAGGTTGGAATGTCATTTCTAAATAGTAGAATGTCATCGACATACAATATTAGGAAAGTGATGATGCTCCCACTAGCTTTCTTTTATACACATGCTTCATCAGCGTTTTTGATGAACCCAAATTTGACTCTCTTCATCGAAACGGTGATTCCAACTTCTTGATGCTTGCTTCAATCCATAGATTGATTTCTTTAACTTGCATACTTTGTTAGGATGTTTTGGATCGACAAAACCTTCAAGCTGAACCATATAGACATCTTCCTCAAGATATCCATTTAAAAAAGCAGTTTTGACATCCATTTGCCAAATCTCATAATCATAATAAGCAGCTATGGCAAATAATATCCTAATAGACTTTAGCATTGCAACCGGCGAGAAGGTCTCATCATAATCAACCCCTTGAGTTTGAGTGAAACCTTTTGCTACAAGTCTAGCTTTATAAGTATCCAAGTTTCCATGCATATCAGTTTTCTTCTTGAAAACCCACTTACTTCCAACTATCTTGGAGTTAAATGGTGGTTCAACCAAGTCCCATACATGGTTGTCATACATGGATTGCATCTCAACGTCATGGCTTCAAGCCATTTGTCACAGTCCAATTGGTCATTGCATCACGATAAGTGGTTGGTTCATCGGAATCTACCACATTGCATCCATCTACAAAAAATCCATATCTCTCAGGTGGATTACTAGTTCTACCAGATCTACGACCGTTTTGTGTGTATTGATCAACTATTTGATCACCCTCAACATCCTCATGTTGAGTGCTAGTGTCAACCAAACGTGTATCAGTTTGTGGTTCTTGATCCTCCTCAAGATCCACTGTTCTATTGCTAGTTCCTTCGGTAAGGAACTTAGCTTATAAGAACTCAGCCTTCTTGGTAACAAACTCCTTTTGCTCCATTGCATCATAGAAATAATAACCCATAGAATCTCTAGGATATCCAATGAAGAAACACTTAGTGGAACGGCTTTCTAACTTGTTTGAGGTGGGAGTCATAACATAAGCCTCACAACCCCATACCTTAAGTATGATAGTGATGGAACCCTTCCATGCCATATTTCAAAAGGTGTTGTTTCCACTTTCTTGGTTAGGGCCATCATAGACCAAACCATATCAATAGAGTTTGATTTCTCCTCTCAGAGACACCATTGTGTTGTGGTGTTCCAGGTGGAGATAGTTGTGAGACAATACCACAATGTCACACCCTCAAAATCCACATGCGGAGTTTTACTGCGAGGCGTGTGAACAAACCAGGATAACATTCACTAGTTACTCAAAATGACACTATATGCCACATTCAAAACAAACCAACCAAAGTTTAAACGTTTAAAACCATGCGGAAGCGTTTTGCAAATATGACAAACCCAAAGTAAATAAATGCACAATATGGCAAAACACGCACCATCCTAATGTATAAAACCCATATATAAAAGATAAACAAATGTGACTATGAAATAAAGGCTTAGGATGCATGCTAGACCCGTCTTGTGCTCCTAATGGCAAGCTGAGTTAATGACACAAGAATATCATGCTAAAAATGTCAACACAATGGTTGGTGAGTTCAAGAGTTTGCGTTTAACATAAATATTAACAGTTGTATAACATAAGAAGTGTATTGAATAAGATAACTAGTCTATATTAGTAATAACATGGTGATTTCACGATCAAAGCTGACTATGTTGCGTTGTTGCCTGACGATATTTTTGTTTAGGACAATATTGCACCCGTTTGACTTCGAGTCGCATAGGTGGGGCTCGTCACACCCAGTAGTACTAACAAGATTTTCTGCTAGTTACCATTATTAACGATCTAAAAGTGTGGGGTTTTTCAAGGTATTAAGCACTATGTTAATACATACACAACTTATATAAAAAATAGCATTTGAGTACAAGTATACTACCTCCCCCAGAAGAGGTTACAAATATAAAGGGGCATGAACTCACCTAGTGTATATGATTACCAATTAAGAGACTCGTTATAAATGCAAAGACAACCCTTCAAAGGTTACCTAGAACACACAAGTACATAAGTACGTGTACACAAAAAACTGAACAACCCTAGGTTAACCTAGTTGACCTGTTTGACCCGTTGGTAACATATTGGATGAAATATTGTTTAAACATTCAAATCAACTTATCATACACAAATATCATGTAAGTTATCCACGTGCATCACATCATTCAACCGAAGTTCTACCTAGCTTATCATACCATAAAGATCATCATACACTCATGCAAATCTCAAATAATCATCGTGCTCAAAAATTATAATACATCACATCAAACAATTTATACGTGAAGTCTAAACATCCACTACATGCCATGTGAAGTCACTCACCACCTCACATCCTAAACCCTGCCAATCTTACTAAGTTCGGCCTCGGATTTGCTTGCGTTATGACAATCATAACCAAATTACTAGCATATATAGTGACAACCAAATTTCAAACCCAATTGTGGTCTCCTACACTAATCATAATTCATCATCATGTATGATCATCAACATCTATACTTCATACATGATCAACCAAGCATCCATACAACTCAATTACACCTTCTAACACAACAAACATCATCCACAATCATTCTAACATGATCTTAACATCATAAGCATGCCTAAATCATCATATCCAAAGTTCTACAAAAATAAAATTTCCCTTTTGGGAAAGTAATAGCCAAAAGTGGTCTAGCATCCAATTCAGCCATAATTTCAACAATTATATACCTAATGATGTTTATAGCATTCATTCTAACATGCTAATCACCTCCAAAATATCCAAATTCTCACATCATACACAAAAGTTTCTACTTTTAGTGTGTCATGATCAATATCACAATTTCATGGATTTTCTTGTACAATCCAATTAAACTAAAATCTAAGCATTACATCTGACATCTTAGCATCCATCCAATCATGATTCCAATTACAAAAAGTGTCCTCTTATAGCAATGTATGAACTAGATGATCAACCCTAGACTTCTTGCATAATAAACATCATTCAACATTCATACAACCTAACTAACATCATCTTAACATCTAACAATCATCATTTCATATAATCATCATCAATTTCGGATTAGGGTTCATCTTGAATCAAAATCTATGAACAACATAACAAGACATACATTAACGTGTAGAGTCAAGAATTGGTCTGTAAAACAACTTGTAACACTTGGAATCAACCAAAATCGACTTGTTTAGTGTGTTATGGATCAATTTCGCAGAATGAGGGTGGGGTGGGGGGTTTCGGCCGTAAATGGGGTTTGGGAGGCTTGGGTTGGGTTAACTATGTTAATATTTGATTAAAAAGGTATTTACAAAATAACCCCTTTAATTATATTTTATAAAAACTAATATTTCTAATACTTCTTAAATAGTTTTTAACTACTAAACACAAGTATTATTAACCAAAAATAATAATCCTAAACATTTACTACAAGTTACGCAACACACAAAATATATATTACACGTAGTCGTGTTAGCTTGTAAAATTTATAAAACAAACATTTAAAATTCTATAAAATCATGAACCACATAATCACAACTAATAGTCAACTTTATTAATTGATTATCATTGTTTGTCATAGATTATTATTATAAGTCACCACATTCAACTACAACTAGTGTGTGCTCATAACACGTGTATGCAAGACTTAACGGAACTAACAGAGTTTGCTCACGAAAAGTTACCGGATGTCATATTATCCCATGTTGAAAGAATTTTCATCCCGAAAATTGCGTTACATGGTTGTGTTACATCCCTGTTTCACTACATTGGCATAATGAAATCGTGAGTTGTCACATCATCCCCAGTTGAAAAAATTTCGTCCCGAAATTTAATGATTACCTTCCCCGACTGTTGCCATTGTTTTCGAATAGATGAGGATACTTGAGCTTCATCTGATCCTTGCATTCCCACGTGATTCCGGTTCACGTTTTGTGTTCCAACAAACTTTGACTATAGGTGTCTTGCTTTGCGTAAGAGTCTTGAAGTCACGATCCGTTACTTCAACGGGCTCTTCGACAAAGTGTAATTGATCATCTACTGTACTTCCTCAAGTGGTACAATTAATGTCTCGTTAGATAGGCACTTCTTTAGATTTGAAACGTGAAATACATTGTGAATGCCACTCAGTGACTCAGGCAAGTCCGGTGGATATGCCACCGGATCTATTCTTTCCAGAATCTCAATGGTCCAACATATCTTGGATTAAGCTTGCATCTCCTACCAAATAGAATTACACCCTTTCACGGTGAACTTTCAGCAAGACCTTGTCACCAATTTGAACTTCAAAGGTTTCCGTCATTTGTCTGCGTAACTCTTCTGTCTGTCTTGCGCCGCAGCCATGCGGTTTCGTATCTGCACTATCTTCTCTGTGGTATGATGTAACAATTCACGACCAGTCAATTAACTATCACCAACTTCCACCAAACAAACTAGGGATCTACACTTACGTCCATATAATGCCTCAAATGTGTTGCCTTGATGCTAGTATGATAACTATTGTTGTAAGAAAACTCAACCAACAGTAAATGAGCTTCCCAATTATTCCCAAAGTCGATCACACAAGCATCTAACATGTCCTCCAAAGTTGGAATGGTATGTTCACTCTGACCATCGGTCTGTGGATGGTATGTATGCTCATATCCAGACGTGTACCCAAAGATTTCTGTAACGACTACCAGAAATGGGACGTAAAACGAGCATCACGATAAGATATAATCGAGATCAGCATGCCATGCCTCGACACTACTTCTTTCAAGTAGATTTGAGTTAGGCTATCCATTTTATCAGTCTCCTTGATCGCCAAGAAGTGAGCTGACATAGTGAGTCGGTCCACGATTGCCCATATCGTGACACAACCAGTGGGAGTTCTGGAAACTTAGTAATGAAGTCCATGGAGATTTGTTCCCACTTCCATAAGGGAATTTCAGTTGTTGCAGTACCCCAGATGGTTTCTGGTATCCCACTTTAACCTTAGAACATGTCAGCATTTGCTCACGTATGTAGCTATATCTACCTTCATGTTAGGCCACCAGTAGTGCGCTTTCAAGTCTTGATACATCTTGTCAGGACTGGGTGTATGGAGTACTTAGACTTGTGTGCTTCCCTCATAACAGTCTCTAAGTCCCATATTCCCATAAAGGTACCCAAAATCTATCCATGAAATATCGTATTCTATCGGATTTGACTTCTAAATGTTTATCCATCCCTCGTTAAGATTCAGATTTAACGTTCTCATCTTTCAAGGATTCCGCCTGGGCTCCCTTAATTTGCTCGGGCAAGTTAGTGCTAATCGTCATTGTAGGGCCGCACTCGTTGGGGTTTAGAGGTTTCCTTTCTGGCGACTACATTCGCCTTTCCCGGGTGGTATTTAATGGCACAGTCATAATCGTTTAAAAATTCCACCTCGCGTTGTTTCATGTTGACTCTTTCCTTTCTGCTCAAAGATATGCCAAAGACTGTTGTGATTGGTGTAATTGTGCACTTGGTACCGTACAAGTAGTGTCTCAGATCTTCAAGGCAAAGACCACTACTCCTAACTCCAAGCCATGAGTATGTATTCGTTTCATGCACCTTTAGTGTCACGAGGCATAACCCTTACTTTGTCATTTTGCATCAAGACACAACCAAGTCCTTGGATTGAAGCATCACTGTAAACCACAAATCCTCAATTCCTTCAGGTAACACTATATTAGGGCACTACAAAGTTTCTACTTCAGCAACTGAAAAGCAACTTCCTGACTCTCACCCGATTTAATAAGTTGTTCCTTTATAGGTCAAAACTATGAGAGGTTGAGTGATCTTTGAGAATCCCTCAATGAAACGCTGATAGTATCCTGCTAGATCAAGAAATTGCCTTATCTCACTAGGTGTCTTGGGTACCGACCATTTCCTTATCGCCTCAATCTTTGCAGGATCCACATGTATTCCGTTTTTGTTAACAATGTGACCCAAAAAATGCACCTCATGAATCCAGAAGTCGCACTTAGAAAATTTTGTGTACAATTGTTGCTTTCTAAGTACCTGCAAGATTAAACGTAGGTGTTCCTCATTGGTCCTTGAATAAATCAATATGTCATGAATAAACACAATAACAAACGTATCAAGGTAGGGTTTGCACACACGGTTCATGAGATCCATGAACATTGCTGGAGCATTTGTCAACCCAAAAGGCATGACCAAGAACTCATAATGACCATAACGAGTATGGAACACAGTTTTAGACAAGTCTTCCCTCACGAACTCTTAATTGATGATAACTGGATCTCAAATCAATTTTCAAATAATAACTTGATCCCTGAAGCTGATCAAATAGATCGTCGATACTAGGTAAAGGGTATTGGTTCTTGACTGTGACCTTGTTCAATTCTTTGTAGTCGATGCACATCTGGAATGTACCATCTTTCTTCTTAACAAAGAGAAAGGTGCTCCTTATGATGATGAGCTTGGTCAAATAAACCCTTTATCCAACAGCTCCTGAAGTTGCCTAGATAGTTCTTGCAGTCGTTTGTTGCTAATCGGTAATGCTCTCGCATTGGAGTAGCTCCAGAGTCAAATCGGTCTGAAACTCGACATGGCGATGAGGTGGTATTCCAGGAAAATCCTCTAGAAAGTCACGTACCACCAAATGTTTTCTCTATCTTCTTTTCCTCTTGTTGCTGGTTAGAGACGAAGCTAATATGGCCAAGTGGCCCTTGTGTAGCCACTTCTGAGCCTTCATGAATGATATGATGCCTATCATAGCACCACTCTTTTCGCCATAAATTGAAAGCGTTTCCCCATGTACCATGGGAATACGAATGACCTTTTCTTGAAAAATCACCTCTGCTTGCTTCATGGACAGCCAGTCCATGCCTACGACCACATGAAAACTTCCACGAGTACAGACATAAGGTCAATGTCAAAGTTGACCAGCGAGTTCTATTTTGCAATTCTTAAGGATATGCGTAACATAGATTTGCTTACTATCAGCCACTCTACAACATACTTAGACTCCAAGACAGAGGGCATATCACTTAATAGACTACAAAACTTAGTAGAGATAAAAGTCATATTGGCTCCAGTGTCAAACTATACATAAGCAAAATGGCATTAACTGGAAATTTACCAGTAACAGTAGTAGGATTGTTTAGAGCTTCACCTAAACCCATGACAAAGGCTCTCCCTTTGGCTCCACCAGTGTTGCCTCCATTATTTTCACCATTACCACCAGTTTTGTTATTGCACCACTTCTGTTGCCATTCCCATTTCTTTTGAGTTGAGAACAGTTTTTCTTGATGCCCTACCTTTCCACACTCAAAGCAACCCTTTGGTGTTTCATGGGGCTGCTGAGTCTATTGAGGTTGTTGAGGCCATTGAGGTTTCTTCATCAGTTCTCCACGACAATCCTTTGCCACTTTTACACCCTTCCCACAACGCTGGCATCGGAAACTATCATACCTGGCAGTGTGGTGGTAATTGCACCGATTGCACCTTGAAATTTTCCCCCATGTATCACTTGTCATTCTGATGATGAAGATATTTCTTGAAGTTGCGATTGTTATCAAACATCTATGTTGTTGATGCTGCTGAGGTTGATGTTGTTGGGGTTGATTGCTAGATGACAAGCCCTTGCTAGCATGTTTTCCCACTTGCGTTTGTTGTCAGGCATGCTTATCACAACACCCAGCTTGGGTAACTTACCTTGCTCCATGGCTTGGTCAGTGAGCCTGTGAGCCAGTCGTATCACCTATTTAATAGTAGGGAGATTTGTAGCAGTCACCATACTCTAAACCTCCAGAACTAAACCACGCAAGTATAGCTCAATCCGTTGGCTCGGCGGGTTAACCATGCTAGGACAAAGTGTAGCTAGCTCATGTCACCTAGTAGTGTAGGCCTCGATGTTTGATCCATCCATCTTCAATTGCCAGAACTTAGCTTCCAGCTTTAGAACTTCATCACGTGGATAGTATTCCTCGGTCATCATCATCTTGAATTCCTCCCATGGCAGCGCATTTGCTATTGCCTAGCCAAGCATCTGCACTTGCCCATTCCACCACGTGAGTGCTTCACCTTCCATGTTCCTGTAGCGTACTTCACCTGATCCGGAACTGAGCATTTGCATTTGGCAAAAACTAACTTAGTTTTCTCAAACCATCTTACAAGCCCTACAGCTCCCTCGGCTCCACTATAAGTATGTGGCTTACAGTCCATGAATGCTTTGTACATGCATCCGGGCAGTGTTGTTTATCACGCGTCAAGGTAAAGGAATCAAAACGAAATAATTATCACCTAATGGAATTTCGTGTAAATGATAACTAGTGTCATCATTTACCTCCAAACTGTGCATGTTATGTGGTCAATGCCACTTGCACATGTTGGTTTATTTACGCAGCCAGTTCAGCTAGGGTCATGTTCACGTTGCCCGCGCCACGTCCACTGTCACGCCCTCACCACGTCCACGTCCTCTGCCTCTGTCGTCCATTTTTTTCGTTTTACATTCACAATACCATAATGAGTAACATCTAACATATAATCTCTTGAAGTTAGTAATAATAAGAAACAATGTACAGTAACAACCACCACATTTATAACCAAAATGAAGTATCATAAATATGTGTAAGTAACTCATAAAATATTCAATCAATGTCAAAATTAAGTTTTCATTTGTGTGGAAACAACCTTTCCCACATAGGTTCAGAAAAACGCTATGCATTCAAAGTCATAAGAATAAAGGGAATCAATCAAACAAGGTGATCCATCACTGTCTCCACCGTTTGGGGCTTCTTTTTGGGTTCTTTCCTCAGGTCTTCATCATGGTTTTCAGCAGGTGCAGGTGACAGGATCAGCGATCACAAGTTTGATGTATTAGGATACAAGGCAGCGGAATACAAACAAGAATTAGACAACTTGTTGCAAGCAATCGATACTTGTAAGCATTAAGAGCGCATACGGTTATAGGGAGAGAATATATATTTCTGATTTCAAGGAATGTTTATAGAGGTAGAATATTCTAATCAAATCATTCACATTCATTCCATTCATCATTCAGTTACAATAGGTGTCACTCCTTATATAGAGTGCAACAATCACTGCTGTTATCACGGAAAGTGACAACTGGCAGATCTATACAAAAAAACTAATTCTTAACAAACTACTGAAATGTTCACAACTACTGAGAAATATCAGCATGTTAGTACAAAATATAAAACTACTGAAACTACAACGACTGAAGAACAAGCTCTTCAGTCGTTTTACAAAACTACTGAAACATAAAATATAAAACTACTGATATCACAACTACTGAAGAAGTACTCTTCAGCAGTTGTGACAAACTACTGAGGCTTCAGTACTTGATCTTCAGACTTTGACCTTCAGGTGTTTCATCAGCTGATGACTTCAGTAGATATCATCAGCTGATGTCTTCAGTCTTGTCTTCAGACTTTGTACATCAGTTGTTGATCTTCAGCACTTGTAAACTCTTCAGCTGTTGTACATCAGTACTTTGGCCTTTCAGCTTCAGCACTTGTGTTCTTCAGCTGTTGTACTTCAGCACTTTAGTTTTTCAGCTGTGAGGTCTTCAGCACTTGATCTTCAGCTGTTGAAGTCTCAGCACTTGTAAACAACTGATGAGACTTTCAGCAGTTGTTGTGATACCATGTGGGACTTAGAGGTTTTCTAATCTTGGCTCATTGGTTCTTTTGGTCCAACAACTCCCCCTGAAACAATGCAGCCAAAACCTCTAACTTATTTCTTCCCACTTATTGATGGCAAAATGTTGGTCTTTTTCCTTCTTGATCAGTAGCGAAGATGACCCATGTAAGCTCCGGCCTGGGAAGAACCTCAAATATTTGTTTGGCAGAGTATGAATGGGAACTCTGTTTTGGGGAAAGACACAGAGTTGTTATCCCATTCATGAGATTCACTTCCCCATAATGAGTCTGTACGACTCTCTTGTGTAGGCCTCAAGGAAGGTGATTTGTTCTTCCATGGTTAGCTCTTCAGCACCTCCTTCAAACAATGATTCAGGCCCATAATACTCAGACAGGTATTTGGCCTGTTTCCCATTCTTTAGCTCCACAGTTGTTATTATTCTGTAAGCAAACTCATCCGGGTGATTACCCTCTAGGAACAACTGGAGCTCATTTTTCTGACTTCCTCAAGCCTCTTGTAAACTAACCCCTTTTTCACTATTTTGTTTTCCAGCATCTTCTGAGGGGTTAGATTAGCTTTGTAGGCCTTCTTGAAGTCTTCTAGGATTTCCCAGGGTGAAACTACAAAGACCAGAGAGATCACTTCATCTACGATCTTTTTCACCTGGCCAATGTATCTCTGAGGTATATTTTTCTTATGAATTCTGTGAGAGACCCTGGGATCAGGCCAAATCCTCACTCTTTCCTTTTGATATTGAAAGGTATGCCTGAGAGTGTAAGTCTGAGGGTTGCTCCTTCATATTGATGATAGAAGATGTGGCTGCATAAGCTTTGTCAACTCTCTTCAGCAATTCCTCATCATGCTGTTATGAAGCTCTTCTTCTTCCAGCTTCACTTTAACCATTTGTCTCTGGACTTCAGGAGTAATTGCTGAGGAGTGACTTGTGGCCTTAGGCAACTGAATCACAGCTGAAAGCGGCAGCCTGTTCATCATCTTCTTCATCATCTTCTAGCCTCAATATCCTTCTCTTCTTCTTCAAGGGTATATCATCGGCTATGGGTTTGAGGGTAAGGGAGTTGGTTCGGTGGGTTGGTTTTGGGTGGTTTTGGTGTGGGAATATTGACAGGCTGTTCTAGCATCCTTGAGGTGAGTGTGGCTTTGATTGCTTGGCTAGCTCAGTCCTGCTCCCAGCACCCGCTTCATTCAAAGCTTCAATAACAAGCCCCTTAGTATATGCTTCAGATGAACAGATCTTGGTGGTGATTGCCAAGATACTGTCCCTAGACCAAGCTTTGATTTCAATCATTGATCTTCCAAGATTTTTGCAATAAATCTTATCATGATTTCAAGCCTTTCTCTTTCTAACACTTCATAACTTGCCCATCTATTCTGGATTTCTTCAATCTCTAGTCGTCGAATCTTAGAGTCAAGTTTTTGGTGTCATGGCCTTGCCTAAACAGCTGATCAATGATGTTGTCCATGATCTGCTGTGTTCGGCATCAGCCTCTTTTATCAGTAGCTCCAAGGCTTTATCTTCAGCAACGTCATCAGCACCTTTCTTTCGCTTGTAGGTGAGCATGGTTGCTGTTCTTTCTCCTTCTTTTGGGCTTGCTTGCTTCCTTCTTTTCCTCGGATCTTTTCCTCTTCTTTTCTTTCACTGCAGTACTCTCCCCCTTTTTGGATGCATTGGAGGAAGGGGTTTGTACTGCAGAAAGAGTCTTTTGGACAGCAGCATCAACCAAGGGCTGTAAAGTTGAGGAAAGCCTCTCATCAATGGCTTTGGTCACTATCAGTGATTATGGGTGTGATGAGAGGGAGGGAATTTTGGAGTACAGCACCTATTTGCTCAGGAGGGTTCTGTTCCTGAGAAGTAGGGCCTGAAGCAGAGGCAGGTGGTTGATTTTGTAGTGGCTCAGTGTGTGGGAAACCTTCAAGTGAAGGTGCCATCTGTGGGTGGATAGAGGCACATGGTCTTTCTCCTTGTGAGAATTGGTCAAGTAGGTTTTGCAGCCTACTGACTTTATCTTCAAGGATTGTGTTCTGGGCAAGAACATCATAGAAAAAGCCCAGGTCATCATCAGCCGAAGCTGAATCATCTGACCTCCTGCTTAGAGAGGATTTACATGCATTGGGTGTAGACCAGTTGGTGCATGTGCCCCTTGTGCTTGGTACCGGGGACTTCCAGCCTCAGGACATGTCCATCACCAGCTGTTGCCTCTAGTGAGGTCTTAGCAATGTTACCAGCCTCACTCTGGTCATGTGCTGAGTCAGAGGAGGTGGCAGCCTCACTAGATATTCTAAGCTCCTTGTCTACACTAGGAGATAGAAGTGGGAAACCCCTGTGCTATGGGTTCTCAAGTGCACTGTGTTCCTCCCCCTCAATTGTAGAGGTATTCCCAGTAGTAAGTGGTTTCTGGGGAGGGGGTGAGGAGTGCAATTGAGTCAGCACTTGTGCAACTATTAAAGTTGGGCTGTGAGGGGCGGTTGTTTGGGGTGAGGGGATAGAAGTAGTGTGCACCTGGGGAGGTTGGTGCTCTTCAATGGCAATCTCCTCAAGTGAGGAAGATCCCAGATATGTAGGTGCCCCTTGTGGGTTGCTGCAGGCTCCTGTTGAGAGGAAGCCTGAGCGGGTGGCTGGAGGAGTCATTGTATCCACTAGGGGATTTGTACTAGTGGATATATCCTGCGTTTGTGTTGCAGGGGCATCCTCAGGGGACTCAATTCCCTGAGTAGCCGTTTTGGGTTTCTTTTTGGTGGGTTTGGTGGGGACTTTGGATTTGGAGGTGGTGGCTGTGGGTTCCAGCTGCGTGGGTTTTCGCAGCTTGGCAGCCATTTTGAGTGTCCGGTCAGAGTTGTGCCGGGAGTATACTTCCGGCAGAACAGCCATAGCAGGGACTCCCAAGCCAACAAGTCCCTTAGCATTAAGCTGGTTTGTAATGATGGCCATTATGAACCGTGGATATAGTATCCAACGGTTGGCAGTTAGTTTTTGAGCCATATCCTTGAGCTGTAAAATATTATTTCAGAAAAATTAAGTGGTTGTTGCTCAAGATAGAAAATACATTACCTGCTGCCATTTTGTCGACATTTGATCCCAAGACGACGTCTTAGGGGCCAAACATACATTCACCATGTGAAAAATCTGGCGCTCAGCATCATTAAAGTGTTTCTTCATGATAGTGGAGGCACTGAGATCGCCTTGATATCCATGTTGAGCAAATGATAGATCTATGGTGCCCTTCGGATATCCAGCAGGAGAAGTAGCATCATTCACTTTAAGAATTTGGCGGATTATTGCAGGAGTGATGACTACTTCTTTGTTGTTGACGACCGACCGGAGGGATGGTATGTTGTTCTCCCCAGTGGTAACAGTAACGTTCATCCAAAATTGGTGCAAGGATTCGGCATGTAATATGGGATTCAGAAGAAATGCCATGTTGTATTGGGACTGAACCATAAGATCGATAGCAGTATCGAACTTAGTCCAGATGGGCGATTTAGTGAGGTAGGCAACACAGTTGTGTCGCGGTTTAATTTGCATAGACGCCATTGAAAAGAGAGAGGAACGTTAGGTTTGAAGAAGATGAAGCATTGAGAGCTAAGGTTAGGGATATTATAGGGTACGGGTAAGGAAACGACTGAAGGATGTGGTGTTAGTCATCAGTAGTTTTAAACGACCGTTGACATGGTATTATCCTTTCAGACGTTGAAACAGCTGAAGTCGTGGTGTTAGTCATCAGTAGTTTAGAAAACTACTGAAGACCGTGGTTTTGACTTCAGATGATTGAAACAAGTGAGGACTTTGGTGTTTGTCATCAGTAGTTATGAAACTACTGAAGATAGTGGTTTTGTCATCAGCTGTTGTAACAACTGAAGACTTGGAATTAGTCTTCAGTAGTTATAAAACTACTGAAGACGTGGTTCTGCTTCAGTTGTTTAAAAGAAACAGCAGTTGTACAAACGACTGAAGAGAAAGTTCTCTTCAGCTGTTTTCGTCAATTCTTAGCTTTTCAGCTGTTTCAAACTGTCCTCAACACATTCATCAGTCTTTTTGGCTGATTTCAGTTGTTTCATAGGACATCAGTACTTATCTGTTTTTACTGATTGCAGTAGTTGTAACTGCATCAGTAGTTGTAACTACATCAGTAGTTTAGAACAGATGAAGTACTTCAGTACTTGTGAGACATTAGCCTTCAGTAGTTATAAAACTACTGAGGTTAAGGAGATCATCAGTACTTATATGTGACATAGGTACTCATGATCATCAGTATGAATTACTAAGATCATCAGTAGTTGTCACTTATTCTAGTTGCAGCATACCAAGCCTTAACACCAGGTTTTGGAAAGGTGAACTATCCAAAGGCTTAGTAAAAATGTCTGCAAGCTCATCAGCACTAGGCACAAACTTAGGATCAATCAGACCTTTTCAAAACAATCCCTTATAAAATGATGTCTGATCTCTATATGTTTGGTCCTAGAGTGCTGGACTGGATTTTTGACAATACAAAGAGCTGAAGCACTATCCATACAATGGAGTCCTAGTCTCTGTAAGCCATAATCCAAAAGTTGGTTTCGAAGCCAGAGTACCTGAGATGTACAACTTGCAGCAGCAATGTACTCTGCTTCAGCAGTGGATGTAGCAACTGAAGTCTGTTTCTTGCTCTGCCAAGAAATCAAGCAGTTGCCTAGGAATTGACATCCACCAGAAGTTGATTTCCTGGTCAACTTACACCCTGCATAGTCACTGTCAGAAAAAAGCAACTAATTTACCAGAATGTCTGGTAGAATACCATAAACCTAGAGATGGAGTGCCTTGCAGATATCTAAAGATCCTCTTGACTGCAATCAGATGAGACTCTTTAGTGCAGCCTGAAATCTAGCACAAACACATGTAGCAAACATAATATCTGGTCTAGAAGCTGTTAAATACATCAAGGACCCAATCATATATCTGTAAAGTGTTTCATCAACCACTTTACCTTTCTGATCTGTGTCCAGTTGTGTGGTGCTGCTCATGGGAGTAGAACAAGGCTTACGTTTTGTAAATCAAACTTTTGCAAAAGATCTTTTGTATATTTGGACTGATGAATAAAATTCCATCAGCCTTTTGTTTGATTTGCAACCCCAGAAAGAACTGTAATTCTCCCATGGCACTCATTTCAAACTTCTGTTGCATCAACTTTGTAAAGGCATCACACAACTTTGGATCAGAGGATGCAAAAAAATGATATATCTACATAAATTTGAACAAGTAGATTATGCTGCCCAGCTTTCTTAATGAATAAAGTATTATCTATGGAGCCTCTAGTGAAATTGTTTTCCAGAAGAAAATTTGATAATGTCTCATACCAGGCTCTGGGAGCTTGTTTTAAACCATAAAGAGCTTTATCAAGCTTATACACCCAATTAGGATGTTTGTTGTCCTCAAAGCCTGGAGGTTGACATACATAAACCTCTTCTTTAATTTTTCCATACAAAAATGCACTTTTGACATCCATTGAAAAACTTTAAGGTTTTGATAAGCAGCATAAGCCAAAAACAATCGATATTGCTCCGTCTGGCTACAGGGGCAAAGGTTTCATCATAATCAATACCTTCTTCTTGTGCAAACCCTGAACAACCAGTCTGGCCTTGTTCTTAACAATAAGCCCATTTTCATCAGTTTTGTTCCTAAACCCATTTAGTGCCTATTGCACATTTACCTGGAGGTAGAGGAACCAGTTCCCACACTTGCTGTTTCTTGAACTGAAGAAGCTCAAGCTGCATGGCATCAACCCACATTGTCCTTTATAGCAATGTGATAATTCTTTGGCTCTTGCTGACTGATGAAGAGAGCATAGAAGCAGAAATTTGACAATTGACTTCTTGTTGATACTCCAGCAGTGATATACCAATGATTTGAGACATAGGGTGATTCTTCAGATCTTGATACACAATGAGATATGTGCAAGTGTTTGTAGCCTGCTCAGCAGCAACAGATGGTGATGGTGAATCATTTCCTTGAAACCAATCAGTGGATGGTAATTCAAAGGAAGTTGAATTCGAAGAAACATTCATCACATTTGTGTGGATGGTGCTACTGGAGCTACAGGAACATAGGTCTAGCTGAGCAGGCAGCTGATCACTAAACCTGAAGAGGTGAGTACTGCAATCATCATTATCAGCAGTACCACTAGGTGGTGGACTGTTGACAGGAGCAACAGCAGGGTTTGATAAGGAACATATTGCAGTATGTCCAAATCAAATAACTCCACAGGACTTTGTGGAATCTTGTCCTTTGGAGATTCATTAAACTTACATGTAGAGTTTCTTCAACCATCTTTGTTCTACAGTTGAAGACTCTGTATGCCTTGCAAGTAGATGAATAACCAACAAAGTACCCTGCATCCACCTTAGGATCAAATTTATGGAGTTGATCCTTTGTGTTGAGAATAAACCAGGGACACCCAAATGCTTTGAAAAATGAAATCAGAGGAGCCAAATGATGGAGGACTTCATATGGAGTCTTCATCAACCTCTGATTTACTAAAACTCTATTTTGCACATAACAAGCTGTGTTGACAGCTTCAGCCCAAAAGGTCATGGCAAACCTGAGTCAGCCAGCATGGACCTTGCAGCTTCAATGAGGGTCCTGTTTTTCTCTCCACTACTCTATTTTGTTCTGGAGTCCTTGGAATGCTGAATGCCTTTGATTCCCTTTGAAAGATAGAAGTCACAAGTGTATGATTTCTGAACTCAGTTCCATTGTCATCCAAATACTTGACTGGAAGGGAATACTGCTTCTCAATGTACAGCACAAAGTGAATAATCTTCTGAGCAGCCTCATCCTTTGAATGTAGAAAGAAAGTCCATACAAATCTGGAGTAATCATCCACAATTACCAGACAGTATTTCTTCTTTGCCATGCTCATTACTCTCACAGGACCAAATAGATCCATATGCAGTAATTGCAAGCAGGCAGTGGACTTGGGCACTTCAATAGGAGGGAATGAGACTTTGTGCTGTTTTCCATTTAAACACGCAGTGCAGGTTTCATCACAGTGGAACTCCTTTATTGGTAAGCCTCTGACTAAACTATTGTGGGTAAGCTGATTCATGTTTTTGAGATTAACATGACGAAGCCTCCTGTGCCACAGTTAGATTCTTGAGAAGAGGCTTTGGAAAATAGGCAAGGATTGCCTTTAAGATCTATCTTCTTAGAAAGATCTAAAGCATACACTCTTCCTGTCCTGTTGGCTTTCAGGAGAGTATGATCATCCAACACCTTGTCAATCAAGTGCAAAACTTTGGATGACAGAACCTACAGTTTGACTGGTGAAAAGGGCAACATGGCCTTTATCACACATTGACTGACACTCAAGAGATTGTACTTGAGATTTTCCACATGATTAACATCATCAAATTTGATTTCTCCATTGGAGACAAAGCCCTTACCGATGATGTAACCCCTAGCATCGTTGCCAAAAGAGACAAATCCCTTCTTTCCTTGAGAGTAGTCATGAAGAAGAGAGCTGTTCCCAGTCATGTGCATAGATCCCCCACTGTCTACATACCAGATGCTACTTTGGCATGTGAAGAACCCTGCAATAATAAACAATCAGTTAGTTTTAGAGACCCAAACCTTTTTGGTTTTGGGCCTGGTCTCATCAATAGATGGTAAACTAACAGGTTTATCTGAAACAACAGCCTGAGAGGAAGAAGATGGTGTAGAAGAGGAGTCCGTTGGCTTGGACATCTTTTCTGTGGTTTCAACATAGGAGCATCTAGTTGGTTAACTCTACCCAACAGATGTTGAACCATCATAACCAGCTGTGTCTGATTTTGTGATAAGGCTTTCAGCTCATCAGACACATTGCCAGTGGAGTTTGATAAGGTCCTATGTTGCACCTTCTTCTTCTGAGCACTCTCAGCTGTCACCTGTTTAACCCCTTCCTTTTTGGATTTCTTTAAGGACTTAAGGGTTACAGGATTTGATGTTGCTGATACAAATGTGGTCTCAAACTGTTTCATTTTTACCATTTTCTCATTAATTTCTTCTTTTTGTTTGATTTGGAACCTCTTTTGTACCAACAATCATCTGTAAGATGATTGAACAAACCACATACTTCACATGGTTTCTTCTTCATCTTAGGTTGATCATCAACTAAAGAGGGTGAAGCAACAGAAGACTTCTTCTTCAATGCTTTGGAAGCATGGTTGCTTCTTGACTACCTCTTTAGTAGTCTTCAACTCTTTCTACTGCCAGTTTTCTTCTCTTCAGTACTGACAGCAGTTGAAGTTTGAACTTCAGGTGTTAAATCTTGCTCTCTAGTCCTTTCAGGACCTTCAGGATTAACTCCTGAGTTGATCAACTCATTAATCATGTGAATGTCAGCATTTGAACCATCAACATCAGCTGATAGGTTCAAGAGGGCTTGATGCTGACTGCTAGAAGGTAGGTCACATGATGTGATGGATTGGTTATCACTCTCACCATCAGATTCTACCTCTGCTCTTGGGGTAAAATCTGTAGGTGGAGCAGTGTGATTGTAACCAATTCCAAACTTCACATTTGAGCCAGATTGCTTACTAAGAAGCATTTCAAAACCTTTGCATGATTGTACCCATCTATCACACTCGACCTGGGTAACTGCAAGGGTTTCTTTGAGATCTTTGTACTTCTCTAGAAGTACTTCTTCTCTAGCCTTATCATCAATTATTTGGCATTCAGTTTATAAATCTCATCATTTTTATCTTTGAGCACAAACTCAAACTCAGCTTTGTTTTTGGAAATTATTTGCTCTAGCTCATGTTCTTATTAATTAGAGCTACATTTGCTTCTCTAATGGAAGCAAATGCTGCTATGCATGGTTCAGAACATAATTGGCTTTTTGCCTCAGAGGATACCTGTGATACCTGAGGTGTGAGGCATTAGAAAATGAAGTATCAGCAGACTCCAAGCCATAAGAGCTAGATTCCCAAAAGGACTGTCACCACCATGTTGACCAGCACCTGAGAACATTTGATCATGACCAGACAAGTCATCTGGTAAACTGTCCAGTCAACAACTCCTGGGGTGAAGAAGCTGTGTTGTTGAGATTGAGGTTGTTGATGAGATTGGATGGCTGAGGTTCTGGTAGTGCATGAGGTTGTGGTGCCATAGGAACTTGAACTTGATTTGGCTGTGGCATGTAATAACAAGGGTACGGATATGGCATTGACCCTGAGGAACAAAATATGCCGGAGATTGTTGTTGAGGATGATGACTGGAGGTGACAGGATGTTGCCCTCTGTGTTGTTGACTATTGCAGGAAAAGTCACAAAGGGTGCAGTGGAGTTAGATCCAGTTGATCACACTCTCTTGCAAAGGTCCAAGCCTTTGCCATTTGTGACACCTCAACTTGCTCTTGTCAAAACCAACTTTGGTTTTGCCAGAGAGTCCTGGGAATTTTCTTCCAGTTCTTTTATAGAACTTCTGAGATCTGATATTTATCAGGGCCATTTGGCTCAAAATATCCATCTCTTCTAAGTCATCATCAGCAATCCCCTTGAGATCATCCATAATGAAGCATAAATTGTCATTATACACCCATTAAACTGACCATCAATACTCACAAATGCAGAATCAGAAGTGCTTGAAGAGAAATTAATATGCTCATCATACTGGCATTCAGATGAAGCATATTCTGACTCATGACCCACCAAGGCAGTTTCCTGGTACAAAGTCTTCAGTGACCTTTCCAGATGAAGACAGCTTCTCTTCTGTTCTATCTCTCTCTCAAACGTGAGCAGTTCCCATGGAGTTGGGTGAGAGATAGTTTGTCCAAACTTGCACTGGAGCGTAGGACAATAGTATAGGTGTCCCATCTCTCAGGCAGTGATCTGAGAAATCTGTTATTCATCTGAATATTTGTGTACTCAAGTTTGACCATTTTTAGTTCAGAGATCAAACAAGAGAACCGCTCATATTGTTGAGTCAGTGTCTCACCCTTTCTATGAGAGAATGTCTCATATTGTGGGCAAGAATTTCTCTATTATTTGCCAAGACCTCATCTGTTCTTCCAAATTGTTCTTTCAAGGCAATCCAGAGGTCAGGCAGTTTCATGATGCATTAGCCCAGAATAGATTTCATTTGGCAGTGCCATGGCCAGAATTCCATGGCTTTTGCATCAATTTCAAGCAACTTCTTATCCTCATCTGAGTATTGCTCCCTCCTCTTCGGAACATTTGATTGGTTTCCGGGTTATTCACCATAGGCTTGTGGGACCATGTACCACTGATGTCCAACACCCTGCGCTGTTAACAGACAGGTGATGGAGCATACGTCTTTGCCATATTTATACTCATTCCTAACCAGCATAGGTGGCTTGGTTGAGGAACCAGTATTGTGAGGATCATTGGAAGGAGTAGTCATTTTCAGTTCAAAAAAATTTAGTTCAAGCTTTTAAAAGTTTTAGACAGACCACAACAAACTCAATGAGAACCAAGAAAAGATCTCAGGATGAATGAGCAGAAATACAGAAAATTCAATCTCTATAACGTTTCTTGCAAAAACAAAATCTAATTCAATCAAACTTAGATCTTGAATAGCAGTTTCAATGATCAATTATTAGATCGATCAATGATTAACCTTGCTCTGATACCATTTGATAGGATCAGCGATCACAAGTTGATGTATTAGGATACAAGGCAGCGGAATACAAACAAGAATTAGACAACTTGTTGCAAGCAATCGATACTTGTAAGCATAAGAGAGCATAGCGCATACGGTTATAGGGAGAGAATATATATTTCTGATTTCAAGGAATGTTTATAGAGGTAGAATATTTCTAATCAAATCATTTATTCATTCCATTCATTCATTCAGTTACATAAGTTGTCACTCCTTATAAGAGTGCAAAATCACTGCTGTTATCACGGAAAGTGACAACTGGCAGATCTAATACAAAATAACTAATTCTTAACAAACTACTGAAATGTTCACAACTACTGAGAACATATCAGCATGTTAAGTACAAAATATAAAACTACTGAAACTACAACGACTGAAGACAAGCTCTTCGTCGTTTTACAAAACTACTGAAACATAAAAATATAAAACTACTGATATCACAACTACTGAAGAAGTACTCTTCAGCAGTTGTGATAAACTACTGAGGCTTCAGTACTTGATCTTCAGACTTTGACCTTCAGGTGTTTCATCAGCTGATGACTTCAGTAGATATCATCAGCTGATGTCTTCAGTCTTTGTCTTCATACTTTGTACATCAGTTGTTGATCTTCAGCACTTGTAAACTCTTCAGCTGTTGTACTTCAGTACTTTGGTCTTTCAGCTTCAGCACTTGTGTTCTTCAGCTGTTGTACTTGAGCACTTTAGTTTTTCAGCTGTTGAGGTCTTCAGCACTTGATCTTCAGCTGTTGAAGTCTTCAACACTTGTCAAACTACTATTGAGTCTTTCAGCAGTTGTTGTGATACCATGTGGGATTTAGAGGTTTTCTGATCTTGGCTCATTGGTTCTTTTGGTCCAACAGCAGGGTTGTCCTCGATCTGTAGTGCTGCGAGTTGTGCTTCCAATCCAGTTAGTCTGCTCTCGACGCCCATATTATGGAGCTCCTGCTCGCCCGTACACTCGATAAGATCCATCACTCTACCAGCCATCTTGAAATTTTCTTTTGATAGACATCGACACCCGCTCTTCAATTATGGCCATCTTTAGCCATAATCAATGCGTATCATCCTTTAGTGTGGAGTTCTCATCAGTGAGAATTCCAACTCGTCAACGCTCAGTCTCAAGTGTCGTGGTTAATGCCGCCACGACCTGCTCAGGGGTACATCGAAAGATGGGAGAGTGGGGCTGCAGAAGTAGTTGTTGACCTAGTCCTAGGCCTAAATGTGGTTGGCTTCGGAACACGCTCTCTACGAATCATGAGATCTATACAAGCCGGGTAATAACTCCAATCTCGTGGGGGGTCGCGCTCAGGTGGCACAAATGGTTGATCCCAGTCTATCTCACCATGAGGGTAAGGATGTCGCGGCCAGTCATGCACTCGGTGAGGTACAGGTGGAGAGGACTCAGAATGAGCACACCTTTCTCCCAAAACCTGGGATGATGATTCCATGCTGCAGTGCGTGTGATGTATATGCCAATGAGTATAGTAAAAGGATAAGTCAGGAGTAACTAACTAACAGTGTGCGTTAAGGATTAGTGTGTATGCAACCTAGTCCCTATAACCAATGGCTTTGATACCAATCTGTCACACCTTCAAAATCCACATGCGGAGTTTTACCGCGAGGCCTGTGAACAAACCAAGATCACAGTCACTAGTTACTTAGAATGACGCTATATGCCACATTCAAAACAAACGAACCAAAGTTTAAACGTTTAAAACCATGCGGAAGTGTTTTGCAAATAAGGCAAACCCAAAGTAAATAATGCACGATATGGAAAAACACACGTCATCCTAATGTTTAAAACCCATATATAAAAGATAAACAAATGTGTCTATGAAATAAAGCCTTAGGAAGCATGCTGGACCCGTGTTGTGCTCCAAATGGCAAGCTGAGTTAAACGATAAGAATAGCATAATAAAAATGCCGACACAATAGTTGGTGAGTTCAAGAGTTTGCATTTAACATAATATTAATAGTTGTATAACATAAGAAATGTATTGAATAAAATAGCTAGTTATATTCACAAGTAATGAACATAGTGATTTCACGATCGAAGCTGATTGATTGTTGCATTGTTGCCTCCTGTCACAGCTTACCAGGTCATGACGATGTTTGTGTTTAGGACAATATTGCACCCGTTTGACCTCGAGTCTCACAGGTGGGGCTCGTCACACCCAGTAGTACTACCCAAGATTTCCCGCTAGTTACCATTATTAACGATCCAAAAGTTTGAGGACTTTTCAAGGTATTAAGCAGTATGTTAATACATACACAACTTATATAATAAAATAGCTTTTGAGTACAAGTATGCTACCTCCCCCGGAAAAAGGTTTATAAAAATAGAGGGGCATGAACTGACCTGGTGTATAATGATAACGAATAAAGAGACTCGTGATAGATGCAAAGACAACCCTTTAAAGGTTACCTAGAACACACAAGTACATAAGTACGTGTACACAGAATACTTAACAACCCTAGGTTAACCTAGTTGACCCGTTTACCCGTGGTGACATATTAGATGAAATATTGTTTAATCATGCAAATCAACGTATCATACATGATATCATGTAAGTTATCCACGTGCATCACATCATTCAACCGAAGTTCTACCTAGCTTATCATACCATATAAGATCATCATACACTCATGCAAATCTCAAATAATCATCATGCTCAAAAATTATAATTACATCACATCAAACAATTTATAAGTGAAGTCTAAACATCCACTACATGCCATGTGAAGTCACTCACGACCTCACATCCTAAACCCTGCCAATCTTACTAAGTTCGGGCCTCGGATTTGCTTGCTTGTTGTATGACAATCATAACCACATTACTAGCATATATAGTGATAACCAAATTTCAAACCCAATCGTGGTCTCCTAATCACTAATCATATTTCATCATCACGTATGATCATCAAAATCTATACTTCATACATGATCAACCAAGCATCCATACAATTCAATTACACCTTCTAACACAACAAAACATCATCCTAATCATTCTAACATGATCTTAACATCACAAGCATGCCTAAATCATCATATCCAAAGTTCTACAAAAATAAAGTTTCCCTTTTGGGAAAGTAATAGCCAAAAGTGGTCTAGCATCCAATTCACCATAATTTCAACAATTATATACCTAATGATGTTTATAGCATTCATTCTAACATAATCACCTCCAAAATATCCAAATTCTCAACATCATACACAAAAGTTTCTACTTTTAGTGTGTCATGATCAATATCACAATTTCATGGATTTTCTTGTACAATCCAATTAAACTAAAATCTAAGCATTACATCTGACATCTTAGCATCATCAAATCATGATTCCAATTAGAAAAAGTGTCCTGTTATAGCAATGTATGAACTAGATGATCAAACCTAGATTTCTTGAATAATCATCATCATTCACATTCATACAACCTAACTAACATCATATTAACATCTAACAATCATAAATTTCATATAATCATCATAAATTTCGGATTAGGGTTCATCTTGAATCAAAATCTATGAACAACATGACAAGACATACCTTTAAACGTGTAGAATCAAAAATTGGACTTGTAAAACAACTTGTAACACTTAGAATCGACGAAAATCAACTTGATTATGTGTGTTATTGATCAATTTAGCAAGAATGAGGGTGGGGTTGGGGGTTTCGGCCGCAAATGTGGTTTGGGAGGCTTGGGTTGGGTTAATTATGGTTATATTTGATTAAAAAGGTATTTACAAAATAACCCTTTAATTATATTTTATAAAAACTAATCTTTCTAATACTTTTTAATAGCTTTTAACTACTAAACACAAGTATTATTAACCAATAATAATAATCCTAAACATTTACAACATACGAAATATATTACACGTTGTCGCGTTATCGCGTAAAATTATAAAAAAACATTTAAAATTCTAAAAATCATGAACCACATAATCACGACTAATAATCAACCTTATTAATTATTATCATGTTTATCATAGATTATATTATTAAGGCACCAACGTTCGATGACAACTAGTGTGTGATCACGAAATGTGTATGCAAGACTTAACGAAACTAACGTAGTTTGGTCACGGAAAATTACCGGATGTCACACACAACTTCTAAGATGATCTCTTAAAATATCACTTAGGTATTCACCTCCTCTATTGGTGCAGAAAATATTTATTTTCCTGTTGATTGATTTCTACTTCATTCTGGAAGATTTTTTACATGTCAAAAACTTCATCTTCGTGTCTTGACAAGTAGACATAACCATATCGACTATAGTCGTCAGTAAAGGTAATGAAGTATCTTTCATGGTACCTAGTCATTGGCTTAAAAGGACCACATACATCCGAATTTATGATGCCTAATAAATGTTTTGCCCTTTTATGATTTGCCACAAAAAGGTGCCTTAGTCATTTTACCTTGTAAACAGGATTTACATACATCAAATGTATCATATTCACTTGCTTTTAAAAGACCATTCTTTTGAAGTGTTTGTATGCACTTCTTGTTTATATGACCAAGACGGCAATGCCAAAGATAGGTATCACTCAAATCCACTATGAGTTTCTTGGTGGTGGTTTGGTACAATGAGCTATCATATAATGTGTTTTCACGAACCAATTCATAAATACATTAATAGGAGTAGTTTTAAAATAAAATATCCCATTTAAACAAACATGAATTTCATTTTCAATAAATGTTAAAACATAACCATATTGTCTTAATTGGGCAACAGAAATAATGTTCCTAGTCAAACTAGGGGCATACAATACATTGTTTAAAATTCTTCCCAACAATTTGGAAGCTTCAAGATGTAGTCCCCTTGGTCTTCAACTTGAACTTTTGCCCCATTCTCCATGTAGAGGCTAACATCCCCTTTCTTGAAGTCCTTACTTCTTTTGAATCCCTATAATAAGTTGCACATGTGAGTTCCACATCTAGTATCCAATACCCATGTGTTAGAAGATATTAAATTTAGATCAATATGAATGATGAAAATTGTACCTAAGGTTTGCCTGGCATCCCTCTTAGCTTGCAACTCTTTGAGATGGACTAGACAATGTCTTGCCCAATGTCCAATCTCCCAAGACTTAAAGCATGGGTCATTCGAAGCAACCTTTTTCTTCTACTCCGCTGGTTGGTGGTGGCGCTCTTACCACTCCCTTTCCCTTTCCCTTAATGTAACCTTTGCCCTTGGCAACATTTGCCTTGGGTGCGGGGTGAGGCCTCTTCTTGTTCCCACCTTCATGGATGGTGAGAACGGGTAAAGCCATTTTACCCATGCCACCACGGCAGTTTTGAGCATGGAGTGAAGCTCACTTATGTTCTTGTCCAATCAGTTCATGTTATAATTCATGACAAAGTTGTCAAACCTTTTTGATAAAGAGTTGAGGATCACACGTGTAGCAAACTCTTTCGGGACGGGACAATTCAACCTTTCAAGGCGGTCAATGTGGCTCTTCATCTTAAGTACATAAGATGAAACAGATTGGGTGTCATCCATACGACATGGATGGATTGCTCAAACCGTTTCGCAGCGCTCTACCCTTGCTTGTTGTTGGAACGTTTCCTTCAACTGGGTAATCATGTCATATGCTCCATGATGTTCATACTCCTTTTGGAGAACCGGAGTCATACATGCCAACATGAGGCAAGACACTTGGACCGAGTACTCAGTGTATTTCACCCAATTATTATAGGCCTCCTTATCCTCCACATTAGGTTGATCGGGAATCGGATCATCTAAAATATACAATCGTTTCTCTTGCTTGAGAACAATTCTCAGGTTTCAAAACCAATCTATAAAGTTATTATGATTTAGACACTCCTTTTGGAGAATGGTCTTAGTGATAGTGAGTGAGCGAACGGGATGTCATTATATTCATTATTTTTGGTGGCCATCTACAAAATTTAACAAAGTTCAATTTTAGTGTTTTCGATATTGTTCATATTTTAATAATTAAAGACCTTTTAAGTGTCTTACAAAATTTTTAAAATTTTAGAATCCAACATTACATTTAAATAATGGTTAGTTGACCTTTATCCCATTATTTAAATTAACAAGGTAGTTAACGTTTTGACAATTGCAACCCTTTGCAACTTCTAAGGTATGGGGTGGACTTAAACATCATGTGTGTGGTCGGCATGTTTATCCCATCAACACCTTTGTAAACCACATTGTAGGTGATCCGTTAAACATGGTTTGCAAATCATGTTTCGCTACTTACACACATATGTGAGTTTTCCAACATAAGTGGTTAGGTGACCTTTATCCCACAAATATGGTATCCCCATCTCAAATCACAAGTTCTCTCAAAATGGTTAGGTGACCTTTATCCAATTAAGAGTTTCCAAGTGACTCAAGTGTTGTGCAAAAGGATGGTGTTTAACTAGTTTATAAAAGAAATTTTAAGTTTCATAATACTAGTTTAGAAAACTCTATGTACCTTATATTTGCATGCTTTCAAATACAAGGTACCCTATGGTTCACTTTTAATAAAACCCCTTTTATTAAAATCATTAATCCTTTTAATAACCTTTTATTAATCACTTAATGATAAAGAACCATCAAGTTTTAGCTTGTTAAGTTTGTTAATGAGTTTGTTATGCATATCCAAATATCAATCAACAATCATACAACAAACCAAACAAGCATAATCATACAAACATAAGTGCATAACCATAACCACTAAGTGACTACACTTGTTTGCCATCACAAGTGTTGTCATAAGGTCTTTCCTAAGGGTTAATAATGACACATCCAAATGTGTCCATGAACTCCCACTTGAATCACATCCAAATGCTTCAAGTGTCCATGTCTTTTGAGTCATTCTTTGGGTCTTGATCTTGTGCATCTTCTATTACAAAATCATATCCTAATACAATTTTTATAATAAAAGAAATGCACCTAATCTATTATTACATAACCAATAACTAAATAAATTACAACCCAAAATACAACACAAATATTACAACCCTTTCAATAATCAAAACCAACATGACAAATCACAATCAACCAAATCCAAAACACATATGGTCAAGGCTATGTTATGCACCAAAATATGTATCATATACAACATTCAAGAACAACTATGAACCCCTTTTAATAACCTTAAAGTTCTAGCCAAGATGAACCAAAACTTTAGGGTTTTGTCCAAACAACACAATCAACCATTTGATGTTAATCTTTCAAGGTTTATACTAAAGCATGTAAGATAAAACTTTGAAACATAAGGGATTCAATCATCCACAACAAAACAGCCCCTAATGGGTTGAAAAAGTCCATGAAAAGTAACTTTTCAATAACTTTTAAAGCATATATTCCACATAACCGGCTCTAGATGCCATTGTTGGGTTTTGTAACATGTTAATAAAGTTAGTTTAAGCATTTAAACTATGAAAACAAAACGGAAATAAGGGTTTGAACATGTTGTTTAGAATTTGAAAATATAAACCATTTTAAACCAAAAACAAAACCCAAGACAAGGATCATAAGTATGTGAAATGAAATGCTATCAAAACTGAAAAGAACTACCATAGGGGTGTTCTTGAAACTACCTTTGAAGAACAAGGTGATGAAGTATGGATGAGAAGAAGAAGATGATGCTCTTGAATGTCCACCCCCCAAGATAGAAAGCCTTAAGATTGTATACCCATAAACTCTTCCAAACACCTAGCTTGTTAGGGAGTCCAACACCAAGAACCCTCTTCTTGTGCCTCCTTTTAAGACAAAATTTTCAGCTCCCTTTTTCCTTCTTAGATCTGAAAATTTCAGGCCCTTTGGAGAGAGTTCTCTTGCTTGTGTGTGTGAGAGAAAGTGTGTTAATGGAAGAGTGCAAGAGTGAATAATCTCTTGCAAGGACCAAGACTAAAATTGATTCCCACTGCCCACTATGGGTGGCCGAAATATTGTTTTGAAATGGGTTCCCCCTCCATTTCAATTTTTATAAAAAAAAGTTACACTTTTAACCCACAAGTTATAAAATTAAAACCTCTATTAATTTATAACATTAACAACCTTTTATTTGTTATTATTTTACTCACTTAAATAATGAAACAAATAATTTCTCATGAATAAATTATCCACATAATGTTGTTCTTTTACAAAAGCAAAGTTTTAGAAAACCCATTTTCTAAATTGGTGTCAATATTTATTTGTATGATCTCATCAACAAATAAATATTTAATGGTGTTTGTATAGTTTGTTAATGGGTATGACCCGACTTGGATCATAACGTACTAACCACATCAATCTTGTATGTGTCTTGGGCATACAAGATCTAAGAGAAACCTCTATGAATTTTTTTTTAAATTTGTTTGTATTGATTACATTGTTCATATATTGTCAATTGCTTGATAAAAATCACAGATCAATCCATTTGAAGCTATCAAATGGTATCAGAGTTTTCGGTTCAATGATTGAAGTTCAAAAACGACTTTTTGAGCATTTTTTATCACTTGAATCCATGATTTGACTGCAATTGTGCAATTAATCGATGATTTAGTTATGTTTCATCACTAGAAACATGATTTGAATCTCAATGGAGTGAATTTACATAATCAAATCTGAGTTTTTGTCAAATTTGTGTTTGAACAAGTTCTTCAAACTCGAACACTGATTTTGCAAAATTGAGTCTCAAATTGTTGTTAATTGTACGAAATGATGCTAAAGGATTGATCATCGGTGTAATTGTGACTTGATAGAAGAAGTTTAGATCATTTTATCAAGTTTTGGAAATTTTGTTAAGATCAGGTTTTACAAAGAAGATGAATTAGGCGTTTGAGGTGTTGAAATCAGTTGAAAAGTCACCTAAGTGTTTTGGCGCATGAACACTGTTTAGACGCTTTAACACTGTTTAGGCATTTCAGAGTGGTAGTTTTGACACTGTCTGGGTGTTTTAACACTGTTCAGACATTTTTCATAAGTCTACGTCCTAGGCGCTTTGAAACTGTTCAGGCGCTTTACAACTGTTTTCAAGCGCATCAACACTGTTTGGGCGTTTTGGAACTGTTTGGGCGCTTTGACAATGTTCAGGCGTTTCTACACTTGCAGGCTTCAGAAGTATACTAATGCAATACCTTAGGCGTTTCTAAGACAAGTTGGGAGTTTCTCTACTGTTTTGGCATTTTACTATTATGCAAATGCATCACTACTCTTTAGGCATTTCTAATTCAGACTTATCACATAACACTTAGAAACTTTTCAAAAATCTAAAAAAAGCAAAAATTATTTTCATTTCTTTATTTCATTTCAAATCTAAATACTTCAAAATAGTATATTTTCATGAATCAAAAAAATTTAATCATAGCTAAGTCTGAAGATTAAGAGAAAAGAGTACCAAAGCTAAAGAATCGAGCCGACTTTAAAAATTGGTCACTCAGATTAAAACATCATTTGAACTCAATAGATACTGATCTATGGAAGTCAATTGAAAAAGGACATCACATTCCAATCACTTTAGATGGTCCTGATAGAGGAATTGTATATACTAAAGATACTCAAGAGCCATATCTTGAAGATGGCTTACATGGTGATGACTTAAAGAAGGTGAAGAAAGATGTTAAAGCTTACTCTCTCACGTGCAAAGGGTTACCCCCGGAGGTACATTCAAGACTGGAGAACTATCAAACTGGTTATACCATGTATAAAGCTCTAAAGTTATCTGTGAAGGAGGTAAAGAGATCCAAGATCTCAAAAGACAAAAGTTAAAGAGACAACTTCAACTTTTTGAGCATAAATCAGGAGAAACTATAAATCAGATGATGAATAGATATGTTCAACTCATATATAAAATGTCAACTTTAGGAATTAGAAATAATCTTAAAGACCTAAATGACAGACTCCTAAATGTGCTTCCATCTTCATGGAAACAAACTGGAACCCTGCTAAAGCACACTGAAAAGTTTCCTATGGATCTTGGTCTTCTCATTGCAAAGATTGAATCTGTAAAATTGATGAGAGTTCAAGAAATAATGACATATCTGCTTCAACATCACAATATAAGTATGTTGCTTATCCAACAAATATTGTTGAGAATGCCTTTCTTGCCAAAAATGATGATACTCCTGAAGATGAGGGTGATTTGTTCGTGGGAGCTGGATTTTTCATGAGTACCCCAAAGGAGGAAGAAGTTGCTCTCATGGCAAAGTCTCAACAACCAAAGGTTGTAAAATATGCTTTTGACAATGAGTCTTCAAGTTCATATCTTGAAATTCCTATAGACGTAAGAGAAAAAATATTCACAAAATCATGTTTCGAACAGGTTGAACATTATCAAACTTATTCATTCAAATATGCGACAAATTAAAGAAAGAAGAATTAATGCATAGAAAACTGAAAGATGATCATAAAGTTGTTGATGAAAAAATAATGTCACTTCAAGCAAGTTGGAATAAAACTATAAAAGAACTTGAAATAGTTAAGAAACAACTTGAAGAAATGAGAAAGACACTTGAACAAGAAAAAGTTGCACATGCTGCAGCTCAAGTTCATTTGGCAAAATTAAAAAGCTCAAAGACTATTGTTGAGCAACTGGTAATGGAAGAAAGGATAAAGAAAATCAATATTAGGTTTTACACATGAGCCTATGCGTGAATCAATCTCTAAAACTTTACAAGAAATTTCAATACTCATGATCATTCACCAGAAAACGAGGCTAAGCTAAAAGAATTTCAAGAGAAAAAGAAGATTGATCAAGAAAATGCTGAAATTGAAATTGAAAAAGTAAACATTCAAATATTCGAGAAAATGACACAGAAAAATTTAAAAATGGTCATCCAGTTAAAGTAAAATCTTATGAACCTCGACAGAAGAATAAAAAGCTATTTGTTTCCAAGGTGAATGCGTCATAGAGAAGTGCCAAATTGATCAAGAAATTGAAAAAGCAAACGAGATCAATCTTAAAATGAAAGGAATATGTTAAGAAGAAAAATCAGACAATTCATGTTCTGTTGATTCAAGCTCAAATGAATTAACTCATATCAAAGATTGTGTAACAAAATCTTCTCAAGATTCAATTAAGACACAAAACAGTAAAAAGTCATAAAGAAATCAAAGAAGAAGAAAATTAACTACTAAAAAGTATAAACCAATCAACAAAACAAGTCAACTTAAACCTATGAAGTTTGTGTCTACAGGAACTTTTGACATGAACACTATATCTAAAACAATAACAAAACCAAAGATCAAATCTAACTTTGATTTGAAAACAGGTTGAGGTCCTAAGTCTTCCGCTGTTCAAAATAGATTTGTATCTAAGGAGTTAAAGAAAAGTGAGAGTGTTCAAAAGCAAAATCCTAAAACTCTAAAGACCAAACTCACACAACAAAAACAAAAGCTTAACCTGTCTACTTCTAAATCTAGACAAGGATCAAATGTGGCCTCTACATCCATGATTAAGAAAACATTGTTTAAGAAGCCATAAAATACTGTGATATATGTGACATGGATAATCATAACACTTCTGAGTGCTATTTCAACAATATTGTCACATATGTTGCACCCTGAAGGATCATACATGCCAACTCAATGGGTGATTTGATGATTGCTCTGCTGGAATCCCTAAAGTCCAAGAAGAAATGCGGATGAAAATCCTGCTAATGAAAAGAACAAGTGTTGTCTTCCGCATTTGTCAATAAGGAAGACATAATGTAATACAAACAAGTATTTGCTCTTCCGCATTGACAAATGCAGAAGACTAAAAGTTAATGCGGACAAGACTTTGCTCATCCGCATTAGACAAATGCGAACAAATGTGCATAAGTATTTGTTCATCTGCATTAACCAATGCGGATGACCAACATACTAATGCAGATGATCAAGTGAAGAAATGCTGATCAAGTTAACTCATTCGCATTTGTCAATGCGGATCAACAAGCAAAGATGCGGATGAAGACTTAGACTAGTTCTGATGTAATAGTTCAGGGGTAGTTTAGTCATTTTGTAAAAAGGCATCTTGTCTGCCTATAAATAGAATAGATAACCTCGTACTTAAGGGGACAACCGATAGATATAGAGAATTTTTGTTGTAATTATTCTCTGTAATTCATCAACTTTCATATATACAATACAAAAGCATTTATGAGTGATTTTCTTGTATTGAAGGTTCTGTGATTGTTTGTTTCCGCCATTCAATCACTGAATTGATTACCATATTCGATTCATAGTAAGTGACAGGATCAGTGATCACAAGTTTGATGTATCAGAATACAAAGCAGCGGAATACAAACTAGAATTAGACAAATTGTAGCAAGCAATCGATACTTGTAAGCATTAAGATCGCATACGGTTATAGGGAGAGAATATATATTTCTGATTTCTAGGAATGTTTATAGATGTAGAATATTTCTAATCAAATCAATCATTCATTCCATTCATTTACTCATTCCACACGGATTACAATAGGTTGTCACTCCTTATATAGAGTGCAACAATCACTGCTGTTATCACGGAAAGTGACAACTGGCAGATCTAATACAAAAATAACTAATTCTTAACAAACTACTAAAATGTTCACAACTACTGAGAACATATCAGCATGTTAAGTACAAAATATAAAACTACTGAAACTACAACGACTGAAGAACAAGCTTTTCAGTCGTTTTACAAAACTACTGAAACATAAAATATAAAACTACTGATATCACAACTACTAAAGAAGTACTCTTCAACAGTTGTGACAAACTACTGAGGCTTCAGTACTTGATCTTCAGAATTTGACCTTCAGGTGTTTCATCAGCTGATGACTTCAGTAGATACCATCAGCTGATGTCTTCAGTCTTTGTCTTCAGACCTTGTACATCAGTTGTTGATCTTCAGCACTTGTAAACTCTTCAGCTGTTGTACTTCAGTACTTTGGTCTTTCAGCTTCAGCATTTGTGTTCTTCAGCTGTTTACTTCAGCACTTTGGTTCTTCAGCTGTTGAGGTCTTCAGCACTTGATCTTCAGCTGTTGAAGTCTTCAGCACTTGTCAAACTACTGATGAGGCTTTCAGCAGTTGTTGTGATACCATGGGACTTAGAGGTTTTCTGATCTTGGCTCATTGGTTCTTTGGTCCCAACAACTCCCCCTGAACCATGCAGCCAAAACCTCTAACTTATTTATTCTCCCACTTATTGATGCCAAAATGTTGGTCTTTTTCCTTCTTGATCAGTAGAGAAGATGACCCATGTAAGCTCCGGCCTGGGAAGATCCTCAAATGTTTGTTTGGCAGAGTACGAATGGGAACTTTGTTTTGGGGAACAACACAGAGTTGTTATCCCATTCATGAGATTCACTTCCCCATAATGAGTCTGTACGACTCTCTTGTGTAGGCCTCAAGGAAGGTGATTTGTTCCTCCATGGTTAGCTCTTCAGCACCTCCTTCAAACAGTGATTCCGGCCCATAATACTCAGACAGGTATTGGCCTGTTTCCCATTCTTTAGCTCCACAGTTGTTATTATTCTGTAAGCAAACTCATCCGGGTGATTACCCTCTAGGAACAACTGGAGCTCATTTTTCCTGACTTCCTCAAGCCTCTTGTAAACTAACCCCTTTTTCACTATTTTGTTTTCCAGCATCTTCTGAGGGGTTAGATTTGCTTTGTAGGCCTTCTTGAAGTCTTCTAGGATTTCCCAGGGTGAAACTACAAAGACCAGAGAGATCACTTCATCTACGATCTTTTTCACCTGGCCAATGTATCTCCGAGGTATATTGTTCTGTGAATTCGATGAGAGACCCTGGGATCAGGCCAAATCCTCACTCTTTCCTTTTGATATTGAAAGGTATGCCTGAGAGTGTAAAGTCTGAGGGCTTGCTCCTTCATGTTGATGATGGAAGATGTGGCTGCATAAGCTTTGTCAACTCTCTTCAGCAATTCCTCATCATGCTGTTTATGAAGCTCTTCTTCTTCTAGCTTCACTTTAACCATTTGTCTCTGGACTTCAGAGTAATTGCTGAGGAGTGACTTGTGGCCTTAGGCAACTGAATCACAGCTGAGAGCGGCAGCCTGTCTTCATCATCTTCTTCATCTTCTTCTAGCCTCATATCCTTCTCTTCTTCTTCAAGGGTATATCATCGGCTATGGGTTTTGAGGGTAAGGGAGTTGGTTTGGTGGGTTGTGTTTTGGGTGGTTTTGGTGTGGGAATGTTGACAGGCTGTGCTAGCATCCTTGAGGTGAGTGTTGGCTTTTGATTGCTTGGCTAGCTCAGTCCTGCTCCCAGCACCCCACTTTCATCAAAGCTTCAATAACAAGCCCCTTAGTGTATGCTTCAGACGAACAGATCTTGGTGGTGATTGCCAAGATACTGTCCCTGGACCAAGCTTTGATTTCAATCATTGATCTTCCAAGATATTTTGCAATAAATCTTATCATGATTTCTAGCCTTTCTCTTTCTAACACTTCATAACTTGCCCATCTATTCTGGATTTCTTCAATCTCTAGTCGGCGAATCTCAGAGTCAAGTTTGTTGGTGTCATGGCCTTGCCTAAACAGCTGATCATTATGTTGTCCATTGATCTGCTGTGTTCGCATCAGCCTCTTTATCGTAGCCAAGGCTTTATCTTCAGCAATGTGCTCATCTGCACCTTTCTTTCGCTTAAGGTGAGCATTGGTGCTGTTCTTTCTCCTCCGTTGGGCTTGCATCACTTTCCTTTTCCTGGATCTTTTCCTCTTCTTTTCTTTCAATGCAGTACTCTCCCCCTTTTTGGTTGCATTGGTGGAAGGGGTTTGTACCGCAGAAAGAGTCTTTTGGACAGCAGCATCAACCAAGGCTGCTGTAATGTTGAGGAAAGCCTCTCATCAATGGCTTTGATCACTATACAGTGATTATGGGTGTGATGAGAGGGAGGGAATTTTGGAGTACAGCACCTATTTGCTAAGGAGGGTTCTGTTCCTGAGAAGTAGGGCCTGAAGCAGAGGCAGGTGGTGATTTTGGAGTGGCTCGTGTTTGGGAAACCTTCAAGGGAAGGTGCCATCTGTGAGTGGATAGAGGCAGATGGTCTTTCTCCTTGTGAGAGTTGGTCAAGTAGGTTTTTGCAGCCTACTGACTTTCTCTTCAAGGATTGTGTTCTGGGCAAGAACATCATAGAAGAAGCCCAGGTCATCATCAGCCGAAGCTGAATCAGCTGACCTCCTGCTTAGAGCAGGATATTACATGCACTAGGTGTAGACCAGTTGGTGCATGTGCCCCTTGGCGGGTACTGGGGACTTCCAGCCTCAGGACAATGTCCATCATCAGCTGTTGCCTCGAGGGAGGTTCTAGCATGTTACCAGCCTCACTTGGTCATGTGCTGAGTCAGAGGAGGTGGCAGCTCACAGATTATCTGAGCTCCTTGTCTACCCAGGAGATAGAATGGGAACCCCCTGTGCTGTGGGTTCTCAAGTGCACTGTGTTCCTCCCCTCAATTGTAGAGGTATTCCCAGTAGTAAGTGGTTTCTGGGAGGGGGTGAGGAGTGCAATTGAGTCAGCACTTGTGCAACTATTAAAGTTGGCTGTGAGGGGCGGTGTTTGGGTGAGGGGATAGAAGCAGTGTGCACCTGGGGAGGTTGGTGGCTCTTCAATGGCAATCTCCTCAAGTGAGTAAGATCCCAGATAAGTAGGTGCCCCTTGGGTGGTTGCTGCAGGCTCCTGTTGAGAGGAAGCCTGAGCGGCTGTGGCTGGAGGTCATTGTATCCACTAGGGGGTTTGGACTAGTGGATATATCCTGCGTTTGTGTTGCAGGGGCATCCTCAGGGACTCAATTCCATGAGTAGCCATTTTGGGTTCTTTTTGGTGGGTTGGTGGGGACTTTGGATTTGGAGGTGGTGGCTGTGGGTTCCAGCTGCGGGGTTTTCGCAGTGGCAGCCATTTTTAGTGTCCGGTCAGAGGTGTGGCGGGAGTATACTTCCGCAGAACAGCCGTAGCAGGGACTCCCAAGCCAACAAGTCCCTCAGCATTAAGCTGGTCTGTAATAATGGCCATATGAACCGTGGATAAAGTATCCAACGGTTGGCAGTTTGTTTTTGAGCCATATCTTTGAGCTCTGAAAATATTAATTCTGAAAAGTTTAGTGGTTGTTGCTCAAGGATAGAATACATTACCTGCTGCATTTGGTGGACATTTGATCCCAAGACGACGTCTTAGGGGCCAAACATACATTTACCATGTGAAAGACCAGGCGCTCAGCGTCATTAAAGTGTATCTTCATGATGGTGGAGGCACTGAGATCGCCTTGATATCCATGTTGAGCAAAGGATAGATCGATGGTGCCTTCGGATATCCAGCAGGAGAAGTAGCATCATTCAGTTGAAGAATTTGTGGATTATTGCAGGAGTAATGACTACTTCTTGTTGTTGACAACCGACCGGAGGGATGGTGTGTTGTCCTCCCAGTGGTAACAGTAACGTTCATCCAAAATGGTGCAAGGATTCGGCATGTAAGATGGGGTTCAGAAGAAATGCCTTGTTGTATTGGGACTGAACCATAAGATCGATAGCAGTATCGAACTTAGTCCAGATCGGCGATTTAGTGAGGTAGGCAACACAGTTGTGTCGCGGTTTAATTGCATAGACGCCATTGAGAAGAGGGAAGTTTTGGAGAGGACGTTAGGTTTGAAGAAGATGAGGCATTAAGAGCTAGGTTAGGGGTATAGATAGGGTACGGGTAAGGAAACGACTGAAGGATGTGGTGTTAGTCATTAGTAGTTTTAAACGACCGTTGACATGGTATTATCCTTTCAGACGTTGAAACAGCTGAAGTCGTGGTGTTAGGCATCAGTAGTTTAGAAAACTACTGAAGACCGTGGTGTTGACTTCAGATGATTGAAACAACTGAGGACTTGGTGTGTGTCATCAGTAGTTATGAAACTATTGAAGACAATGGTTTAGTCATCAGTTGTTGTAAACAACTGAAGACTAGGGATTAGTCATCAGTAGTTATAAAACTACTGAAGACCGTGGTTTTGCTTCAGTTGTTTAAAATGAAACAGCAGTTGTACAAACGACTGAAGAGAAAGTTCTTTTCAGCTGTTTTCGTCAATTCTTAGCTTTTCAGCTGTTTCAATCTGTCCTCAACACATTCATCAGTCGTTTTGGCTGATTTCAGTTGTTTCATAGGACATCAGTACTTATCTGTTTTTACTGATTGCAGTAGTTGTAACTGCATCAGTAGTTGTGACTACATCAGTAGTTAGAACAGATGACGTACTTCAGTACTTGTGAGACATTTAGCCTTCAGTAGTTATAAAACTACTGAGGATAAAAGAACTCATCAGTACTTATATGTGACGTTGGTACTTATGATCATCAGTATGAATTACTAAGATCATCAGTAGTTGTCACTTATTCTAGTTGCAGCATACAAGCCTTAACACCAGGTTTTGGAAAGTTGAACTATCCAAAGGCTTAGTAAAAATGTCTGCAAGCTCATCAGCACTAGGCACAAACTTAGGATCAATCAGACCTTTTTCAAAACAATCCCTTATAAAATGATGTCTGATCTCTATATGTTTGGTCCTAGAGTGCTGGACTGGATTTTTGACAATACAAACAGCTGAAGCACTATCCATTAACAATGGAGTCTTAGTCTCTGTAATGCCATAATCCAAAACTTGGTTTTGAAGCCAGAGTACCTGAGATGTACAACTTGCAGCAACAATGTACTGCTTCAGCAGTGGATGTAGCAACTGAGGCTGTTTCTTGCTCTGCCAAGAAATCAAGCAGTTGCCTAGGAATTGACATCACCACCAGAAGTTGATTTCCTGGTCAACTTACACCCTGCATAGTCACTGTCAGAAAAAGCAACTAATTTACCAGAATGTCCGGTAGAATACATAAACCTAGAGATGGAGTGCCTTGCAGATATCTAAAGATCCTCTTGACTGCAATCAGATGAGACTCTTTAGGTGCAGCCTGAAATCTAGCACAAACACATGTAGCAAACATAATATCTGGTCTAGAAGTGTTAAATACATCAAGGACCCAATCATACATCTGTAAGTGTTTCATCAACCACTTTACCTTTCTGATCTGAGTCCAGTTGTGTGGTGCTGCTCATGGAGTAGAACAGGGCTTACAGTTTTGTAAATCAAATTTTTGCAAAGATCTTTTGTATATTTGGACTGATGAATAAAAATTCCATCAGCCTTTTGTTTGATTTGCAACCCCAGAAAGAACTGTATTCTCCCATGGCACTCATTTCAAACTTCTGTTGCATCAACTTTGTAAAGGCATCACACAACTTTGGATCAGATGATGCAAAAATGATATCATCTACATAAATTTGAACAAGTAGATTATGCTGCCCATCTTTCTTAATGAATAAAGTCTTGTCTATGGAGCCTCTAGTGAAATTGTTTTCCAGAAGAAAGTTTGATAATGTCTCATACCAGGCTCTGGGAGCTTGTTTTAACCCATAAGAGCTTATCAAGCTTATACACCCATTAGGATGTTTTTGTCCTCAAAGCCTGGAGGTTGACATACATAACCTCTTCTTTAATTTTTCCATACAAAAATGCACTTTTGACATCCATTTGAAAAACTTTAAGGTTTTGATAAGCAGCATAAGCTAAAAATAATCGAATTGCTTCCAGTCTGGCTATAGGGGCAAAGGTTTCATCATAATCAATACCTTCTTCTTGTGCAAACCCCCTGAACAACCAGTTTGGCCTTGTTCTTAACAATAAGCCCATTTTCATCAGTTTGTTCCTAAACACCCATTTAGTGCCTATTGCACACTTACCTGGAGGTAGAGGAACCAGTTCCCACACTTGCTGTTTCTTGAACTGGAAGCTCAAGCTGCATGGCATCACCCATCCATTGTCCTTAAAGCAATGTGATAATTCTTTGGCTCTTGCTGACTGATGAAGAGAGCATAGAAGCAGAAATTTGACAATTGAATTCTTGTTGATACTCCAGCAGTGATATCACCAATGATTAGAGACATAGGGTGATTCTTCAGATCTTGATACACAATGAGATCTGTGCAAGTGTTTGTAGCCGGTTCAGCAGCAACAGATGGTGATGGTGTATCATTTCCTTGAAACCAATCAGTGGATGGTAATTCAAAGAAGTTGAATTCGAAGAAATCTCATCAGCATTTGTTGTGGATGGTGCTACTGGAGCTACAGGAACATCAGGTCTAGCTGAGTCAGGCATGCTGATCACTAAACCTGAAGAGGTGAGTACTGCAATCATCATCATCATCAGCAGTACCACCAGGTGGTGAACTGTTGACAGGAGTAACAGCAGGAGTTTGATAAGGAACATATTGCAGTATGTCCAAATCAAATAACTCCCACAGACTTTGTGGAATCTTATCCTTTGGAGATTCATTAAACTTAACATGTATAGTTTCTTCAACCATCTTTGTTCTGCAGTTGAAGACTCTATATGCCTTGCAAGTAGATGAATAACCAACAAAGTACCCTGCATCCACCTTAGGATCAAATTTGTGGAGTTGATCCTTTGTGTTGAGAATGAAACGGGACACCCAAATGCTTTGAAAAATGAAATCAGAGGAGCCAAATGATGGAGAACTTCATATGGAGTCTTCATCAACCTCTGATTTACTAAAACTCTATTTTGCACATAACAAGCTGTGTTGACAGCTTCAGCCCAAAAGGTCAATGGCAAACCTGAGTCAGCCAGCATGGACCTTGCAGCTTCAATGAGGGTCCTGTTCTTTCTCTCCACTACTCCATTTTGCTCTGGAGTCCTTGGAATGCTAAACTGCCTTTTGATTCCCTTTGAAAGATAGAAGTCATCAAGTGTATGATTTCTGAACTCAGTTCCATTATCACTCCTAATACACTGACTGGAAGTGAATACTGCTTCTCAATGTACAGCACAAAGTGGATAATCTTCTGAGTAGCCTCATCCTTTGAATGTAAAAGAAAGTCCATACAAATCTGGAGTAATCATCCACAATTACCAGACAGTATTTCTTCTTTGCCATGCTCATTACTCTCACAGGACCAAATAGATCCATATGCAGTAATTGCAAGCAGGCAGTGGACTTGACACTTCAATAGGAGGAATGAGACTTTGTGTTGTTTTCCTTTTACAAGCGTGCAAGTTTCATCACAGTAGAACTCCTTTATAGTAAGCCTCTGACTAAACTATTGTGGCTAAGCTGATTCATGTTTTTGAGATTAACATGACCAAGCCTCCTGTGCCACAGTTTAGATTCTTGAGAAGAGGCTTTGGAAAATAGCAAGGATTGCCTTTGAGATCTATCTTCTTAGAGAGATCTAAGGCATACACTCTTCCTGTCCTGTTGGCTTTCAGGAGAGTGTGATCATCCAACACCTTGTCAATCAAGTGCAAAACTTTGGATGACAGAATCCTACAGTTTTGACTGGTGAAAAGGGCAACATGGCCTTTATCACACATTTGACTGACACTCAAGAGGTTGTACTTGAGATTTTCCACATGATTAACATCATCAAATTTGATTTCTCCATTGGAGACAAATCCCTTACCGATGATGTAACCCCTAGCATCATTGCCAAAAGAGACAAATCCCTTCTTCCTTGAGAGTAGTCATGAAGAAGAGAGATGTTCCCAGTCATGTGCATAGATCCCCCACTGTCTACATACCAGATGCTACTTTGGTATGTTGAAGAACCCTGCATAATAAACAATCAGTTAGTTTTAGAGACCCAACCTTTTTGGTTTTGGCCTGGTCTCATCAATAGATGGTAAACTAACAGGTTTATCTGAAACAACAGCCTGAGAGGAAGAAGATGGTGTAGAAGAGGAGTCCGTTGGCTTGGACATCCTTTTCTGTGGTTTCAACATAGGAGCATCTAGTTGGTTAACTCTACCCAACAGATGTTGAACCATCATAACCAGCTGTGTCTGATTTTGTGATAAGGCTTCAGCTCATCAGACACATTGCCAGTGGAGTTTGATAGGTCCTATGTTGCACCTTCTTCTTCTGAGCACTCTCAGCTGTCACCTGTTTAACCCCTTCCTTTTTGGATTCTTTAAGGACTTAAGGGTTACAGGATTTGATGTTGCTGATACAAATGTGGTCTCAAACTCAGTTTTCATTTTTACCATTTTCTCACTAATTTTCTTCCTTTTGTTTGAGTTGGAACCTCTTTTGTACCAACAATCATCTGTAAGATGATTGAACAAACCACATACTTCACATGGTTTCTTCTTCATCTTAGGTTGATCATCAACTAAAGATGGTGAAGCAACAGAAGACTTGTTCTTCAATGCTTTGGAAGCATCGGTTGCTTTCCTTGACTACCCCTTTAGTAGTCTTCAAACTCTTTCTACTGCCAGTTTTCTTCTCTTCAATCTGACAGCAGTTGAAGTTTGAACTTCAGGTGTTAATCCTGCTCTCTAGTCCTTTCAGGACCTTCAGGATTAACTCCTGAGTTGATCAACTCATTTATCTGTGAATGTCAGCATTTGAACCATCAACATCAGCTGATAGGTTCAAAGAGGGCTTGATGCTGACTGCTACTTCTGATTGTGCTGTATCAGAAGGTAGATCACATGATGTGATGGATTGGTTATCACTCTCACCATCAGATTCTACCTCGCTCTTGGGTAAAATCTGTAGGTGGAGCAGTGTGATTGTAACCAATTCCAAACTTCACATTTGAAGCAGATTGCTTACTAAGAAGCATTTCAAAACCTTTGCATGATTGTACCCATTTATCACACTCGACCTGGGTAACTGCAGGGTTTCTTTGAGATCTTTGTACTTCTCTAGAAGTACATCTTCTCTAGCCTTATCATCAATTATTTGGCAATTCAGTTTATAAATCTCATCATTTTTATCTTTGAGCACAAACTCAAACTCAGCTTTGTTTTTGGAAATTATTTGTTCTAGCTCAATGTTCTTATTAATTAGAGCTACATTTGCTTCTCTAAGGGAAGCAAATGCTGCTATGCATGGTTGAGAACATAATTTGGCTTTTGCCTCAGAGGATACCTGTGATACCTGTGATACCTGAGGTGTAGAGACATTAGAAGATGAAGCATCACAGATTCCAAAGCCATAAGAGCTAGATTCCCAAAGGGACGTCACCACCATGTTGACCAGCACCTGAGAACAGTTGATCATGACCAGAAAAGTCATTTGGTAAACTGCTCCAGTCAACACTCCGGGGTGAAGAAGCTGTGTTGTTGAGATTGAGGTTGTTGATGAGATAGGGAAGGCTGAGGTTCTGGTAGTGCATGAGGTTGTGGTGTCATAGGAACTTGAACTTGATTTGACTGTGGCATGTAATAGCAAGGGTACTGATATGGCATTTGACCCTGAGGAACAAAATATGCCGGAGTATGTTGTTGAGGATGATACTAGAGGTGACAGGATGTTGCCCTCTGTGTTGTTGACTATTTCCAGGAAAAGTCACAAAGGGTGCAGTAGAGTTAGATCCAGTGATCTACACTCTCTTGCAAAGTGTCCAGCCTTTGGCATTTGTGACACCTCAACTTGCTCTTGTCAAAACCAACTTTGGTTTTGCCAGAGAGTCCTGGGAATTTTCTTCCAGTTCTTTTATAGAACTTCTGAGATCTGATATTTATCAGGCCATTTGGCTCAAAATATCCATCTCTTCTAAGTCATCATCAACATCCCCTTGAGATCATCCATAATGAAACATAGATTGTCATTATTACACCCAGTAAACTGACCATCAACACTTACAATGCAGAATCAGAAGTGCTTGAAGAGAAATTAATATGCTCATCATACTGGCATTCAGATGAAGCATATTCTGACTCATGACCCACCAAGGCAGTGTTGCCTTGATAAAGTCTTCAGTGAGCTTTCCAGATGAAGACAGCTTTCTCTTCTGTTCTATCTCTCTCTCAAAAGTGAGCAGTTTCCCATGGAGTTAGGTGAGAGATAGTTTGTCCAAACTTGCACTGGAGCGTAGGACAATAGTATATGTGTCCCATCTCTCAGGCAGTGATCTGAGAAATCTGTTTTCATCTGAATTTGGTGTATTCAAGTTTGACCATTTTTAGTTCAGATCAAACAAGAAAACCGCTCATATTGTTGAGTCAGTGTCCACCCTTTCTATGAGAGAATGTCTCATATTGTTGGGCAAGAATTTCTCTATTATTTGCCAAGACCTCATCTGTTCCTCCAATTGTTCTTTCAAAGCAATCCAGAGGTCATGGGCAGTTTCATGATGCATTAGCCCAGAATAGATTTCATTGGGCAATGCCATGGCCAGAATTCCATGGGCTTTTGCATCAATTTCAAGCAATTTCTTATCCTCATCTGAGTATTGCTCCCTCCTCTTCGGAACCATTTGATTGGTTCCGGTTTTCACCATAGGCTTGTGTGGACCATGTACCACTGATGTCCACACCCTGCGCTGTTAACAGACAGGTGATGGAGCATACGTCTTTGCCATATGTTATACTCATTCCTAACCAGCATAGGTGGCTTGGTTGAGGAACCAGTATTGTGAGGATCATTGGAAGGAGGTCATTTTCAGTTAAAAAACAATTTAGTTCAAGTTTTAAAAAGTTTTAGACAGACCACAACAAACTCAATGAGAACCAAGAAAGATCTCAGGATGAATGAGCAGAAATACAGAAAATTCAGTCTCTATAACCGTTTCTTGCAAAAAAAAAGCTAATTCAATCAAACTTAGATCTTAAATAGCAGTTTCAATGATCAATTGTTAGATCGATCAATGATTAACCTTGCTCTGATACCATTTGACAGGATCAGTGATCACAAGTTTGATGTATCAGAATACAAAGCAGCGGAATACAAACTAGAATTAGACAAATTGTAGCAAGCAAGCGATACTTGTAAGCATTAAGATCGCATACGGTTATAGGGAGAGAATATATATCTGATTTCTAGGAATGTTTATAGATGTAGAATATTTCTAATCAAATCAATCATTCATTCCATTCATTTACTCATTCCACACGAATTACAATAGGTTGTCACTCCTTATATAGAGTGCAACAATCACTGCTGTTATCACGGAAAGTGACAACTGGCAGATCTAATACAAAAATAACTAATTCTTAACAAACTACTGAAATGTTCACAACTACTGAGAACATATCAGCATGTTAAGTACAAAATATAAAACTACTGAAACTACAACGACTGAAGAACAAGCTCTTCAGTCGTTTTACAAAACTACTGAAACATAAAAATATAAAACTACTGATATCACAACTACTGAAGAAGTACTCTTCAGCAGTTGTGACAAACTACTGAGGCTTCAGTACTTGATCTTCAGACTTTGACCTTCAGGTGTTTCATCAGCTGATGACTTCAGTGATACCATCAGCTGATGTCTTCAGTCTTGTCTTCAGACTTGTACATCAGTTGTTGATCTTCAGCACTTGTAAACTCTTCAGCTGTTGTACTTCAGTACTTTGGTCTTTCAGCTTCAGCATTTGTGTTCTTCAGCTGTTGTACTTCAGCACTTTGGTTCTTCAGCTGTTGAGGTCTTCAGCACTTGATCTTCAGCTGTTGAAGTCTTCAGCATGTCAAACTACTGATGAGGCTTCAGCAGTTGTTGTGATACCATGTGCGACTTAGAGGTTTTCTGATCTTGGCTCATTGGTTCTTTGGTCCAACAGTAAGAATATAATCTTACTTAACCCCAGTCAATTGGTATTAGAGCTTTGTGTCACGACCCGCCTAAAAACAAGTCGGGTATCAAGAATTCCGGAAGTTTCCGGGAAAAATACAGAGGCATATAGGGCTGCTGGAAGTCTCCAGAACAGCCTAAAATGTTCTGGATCTGGAAAGGACACAATGAAGCATCTAGATCAGCCTTGAACCATCAAGAGTGATCAAGATATCACCCAAGAAATGTCTAGGAGATAGGCTGCCAAGAAGGCTCTAGAAAAGCCTTCAAAGATCCATGATAAGATCTTGTAAATATTATACATTTAGAACAATCTAGATCATGAAAGATCTAGATTCATGAACTAGTATAAATAGATGATGTAGTTCACATTTGTAGGCACCTAAAAACACCCAAAACATATACAAGTCAGAGTGTCAAGCACTTGTAAACAACACTTGTAAAAACCTTGTAAGCAATACAAAGTAGTTGTATTACTCGCTTGCAAACGCTTCCGCATCGTTACTTGATTCGATACATCTTTTGGGTCACAAAGGCTGAACTTAGAGCAAGTCTAAGTGCCGCACGAGAGTTGAAGAAATAACTCCGTGACAAGTGGTATCAGAGCAAGGTCGGTTCATTCGGGAATGACAACCGAAACAAGCAAACTTGCAACTGTTGAAGATAAACGAGGACGAGATGAATCCCAGAAGGGATCAAAGAAGGATCGGGGTACATCCAAGGACCATACCTTGGAAAAACGATTCAATGACATGGAAACAAGTCTCATCGAGATAGGAACTCAGTAGACTTGTGCTTCCAACGGCTGCATGTTTTAGAAGCGGACTTCACGGAGCTTAGAGATGGACTCAAGGCTGCTGTGGAGCTATACGAGAAGAAGTAAAGCTGATGATCAAAGATGCGATTAAAAATGTTACTACCAAGCTACAAAAAGGTGGATGAGCTGTCAAGCGACATGCATCGGAGTCTATTGGGCTTGGAAGCTAAAGTTGTCGATTGCAACAAAGCCTTGATCACGACTGGAGGTAATGTTGTAAACTTTACACCAAGAGTTGAAATTCCCAAACCATCACCGTTCTTGGGGAAACGAGAAGCATGGGCGGTTGATGATTTTATTTGGGAAATGGAGCAGTACCTAGGAGGGGTACAAATCTTGGATGACACCACCAAAATCAAGACTGCCACAATGTATCTTAAGGATACAGCAGCGCTGTGGTGGAGACGTCGAAGCGTGGACATCGAACGAGGTACGTGCTCGATCAAAACTTGGACTGAGTTCATCCAAGAACTCAAAAGACAGTTTTATCCGGTAAATGCTGAGCACGAAGCCAGAAGTCGACTTCGAAAGCTCAAACAAACCGGGACCATCAAGGACTATGTTAAAGAGTTCACAACACTTGTCCTTGAGATCCCAGATCTATCGGACAAAGACTCCCTCTTCTACTTTCTCGATGGTCTACAATCATGGGCTAAGATAGAGCTGGAGCGACGAAGTGTTCAAGATCTTGCCTCAGCCATTGCAATAGCTGAAAGCTTGATCGATCACAAAGAAAAACGAACATATAGGCCCATGAATGAGGAAAGTGACGATGAGAAAGGTGGGGGAGTAAAGCCCAATCATGATCAGAAGGTGGAAACAAGGAGACCACCACGATACGACAACGAAAAACGTCCTCCAAAGTTCTGTTTTATATGCGATGGACCGCATAATGCTCGGGATTGCCCGAAGAAACAAAGTCTTCAAGCCATGGTGGCTAGAAATGACGATAAATCCCACGAAGACAAGGAGGTTGTCTCGGGCAAAGCAACTACAAGTACTAAATGCTTTAACGGCACATGAAGGGAAACCGTTGAAAATGATTAAGTCCTGCCCAACGGAGCACAAGGGCAACATCACGAACACGGAGGGAAAAGGACTTCGGTTGTGAACTTAGAAATAAATGGACGACTTGCAAAGGCACTGATCGATACCGGAGCAAGTCACAACTTCATGACATGAGAAGACGCTAGGAGACTCAGCCTAAGGATATCCACACGAGATGGATTTCTCAGAGATGCCAATGGAAACACTAAAGCAATCGAGGGAATGTCATGGGCTGTCAAGACTAAGGTCGAGACATGGCAAGGTAAACTTGACTTCTCAATAGCACCATTGGACAACTACAAGATCGTGCTCGGGATGGACTTTTTCCGGAAGGCAAAGGCCGTTCCAGCAACTTTTCTGAACACCTTGTACATCGTCAAAGGCGATCAAGTACACACAGCCAGGATGGAGTCAAGTCATCAAGGCAAAATACTGTCCGTCTTGCAACATGTAAGAACAAGCCGAGGGTCACTCAAGCACGACGAGGGCGTCGTGGGTTTAGGTGGGGGAGAATGTCACGACCCGCCTAAAAACAAGTCGGGTATCAAGAATTCCGGATGTTTCCGGAAACATACAGAGGCATATAGGGCTGCCTGGAAGTCTCCAGAACAGCCTAAAATGTTCTGGATCTGGAAAGGACACATGAAGCATCTAGATCAGCCTTGAACCATCAAGAGTGATCAAGATATCACCCTAGAAATGTCTAGGAGATAGGCTGCCAATAAGGCTCTAGAAAAGCCTTCAAAGATCCATGATAAGATCTTGTAAATATTATACATTTAGAACAATCTAGATCATGAAAGATCTAGATTCATGAACTAGTATAAATAGATGATGTAGTTCACATTTGTAGGCACCCAAAAACACCCAAAACACATACAAGTCAGAGTGTCAAGCACTTGTAAACAACACTTGTAAACAACCTTGTAAGCAATACAAAGTTAGTTGTATTACTCGCTTGCAAACGCTTCCTCATCGTTACTTGATTCGATACATCTTTTGGGTCACAAAGGCTGAACTTAGAGCAAGTCTAAGTGCCGCACGAGAGTTGAAGAAATAACTCCGTGACATTTGGCTCTCAATTCTCTTTCAGCTCTGCGCAAGAACTTAATAGAAGTCGATTGATCTGGTAATCGAGTTGCTAGTAGAGTATATCATCTTCTCTACATAGTAAATAGCAGAAAATACTCTTGTCAACACATATTCACCAAAATATTCACAACAGCAAGAAACTCAATACCATCACAGATCTGGTTCTGAAATCCATTTGAACTGTTTGGACTAGTTGGACTAATCAATCCTAAAAATCATCTAAATCTATATTATACCAGTTACACACATAGTGAAAATGGATTCTAACAGCTACTCAAAACTTGGTCATACACCTAAACCTCCTATGCCTAAACATAAATCTGAGTTTAAACAGTGAAAAATCAGGTTCAGGAATTACATCACAGGTGTAGATCCTGATTTCTGGACCTCAATATGCAAGGGGCCACACATCCCTACTACTCTATCTGCAGATCAAGCTGCAATATACAGAATTGCTAGAATACCCATTGAAGATCTGACCTTAGATGAAGAAGACTACAAGAAAATCAAGATAGACCTTAAAGCCTACTCAATTCTGACTCAAGCACTCAAGATGGATGTGTGAAAAGATTAGAGAAGTATGGAACTACAAAAACTATGTGGGATGCACTCAAAATCATGTGTGAAGGAAGCAGTGAGGTGGCTGAAATCAACAAGGACAAGCTTGTTATCAGTATGAAGCATTCCACCACACCAGGGAGAATCAATATCTAAACAACTGCACAGATTTGTATAGTTTAATAAATGACTTAGAAATCATGGGAGTCACTTACAAGATTAAAGAGTTAAACAAAAAGATGCTTCACAATCTCCCTGAAATCTAGAAACAGAATATAACCATGCTGAAAAATACTCTTGGTCTTGAGAGTACTACTTTAGACATCATGATAGCCAAAACTGAAGCTTTAGAACTTGATGAAAGAAGCAGAAATCTTGGTGGGCCAAGAGTGATTGAGGCTTACAAATTTCGATGAGAAACTCATTATGTGGAAAATGCCTTCATCACTGAGGAAGATGATTTTATCTTATCAATAGATCAAATGAACAACACTGGGTTCATTGCAACTCCACCAATCAATCATCCTTCAACCTCATCTCAAACACCTAGAGTCACTGCTGCTCCTCAAACTTCCAGAGTCACTGCTGCTCCTCAAACCACTCCTAAAGACTCAAGATCAGAAGAACAAAAGGCAACTTACATGCATTTGTTGCAAGCTTTGAAGCCTACATGGGAGGAAGACTCACTTCTGCTTATCTAATTCAAGAAGATCTGAAGGAAATGGATCTAGATGATGTGGAAGAAATGGATCTACAATGGCAAATGGCCATGATTGCAATGAGAGCTAAGAAATTCTTTAGAAAAGGAAGAAAGCTGAGCCTGAATGAAAATACAAAACTTGGATATGATAAATCAAAGGTGAAATGCTTCAACTATGGCATGGTGGCCACATCTCAAGACAGTGCAATGCCCCCAAGAGAAACAACTATCAAAGGAACTCTCCAGGCCAATCATCCTCATAGCCTAACTCAAGCTTTCACTCAAACAACTAACAGCAGTAGTATCATCAACACCAATCATATCAAAATCCACCCCAACTGACAAATCAAGCTCACGGAAGCAGTTAGTCTTCAGCCAGTGCTCTAGTTATAAAGCAAGATGGAATATGTGACTGGAGTGTGTATGCAGAGGAACTCAAGCCTCAATTTCAAAATCATGCTCTTATGGCTCACACAATGATGGACCATCTCCAATGCCTACTCAGGTAAAATCTAACCTTTGTAGTGAAACATGCATTAATGATTGCAAGGGTATAGGGAGCAGAACCAGAAACTAGCTGATAAAATGAAAGAAGAAAAGGTAAACTCAGAGATGATAAAGAGAGAAATAAAAAACTTTGAAATCAAAATTAAATCTCTTATCTCTGACATAGAAAAACTGCATGGTGAGAAGTACACTCTTACAGCTGAGAATGAGCTACTTACTGAAAAGTTTGCTCAATATAAGGCTCAACAATCTATGATTGAAGTGAAACTTGAAAAGTTTCAAATGTCTTTAGTTAAGCTGCAAGAGATGCTTGATTCTCAAAAGTATCCAAAGGACATGTCAGGGATTGGGTATAATTCATGTCCTCCACCATACAATGACAACTACACTGTCATGCCTGAATCTGTCTCACCATTGAAGCAATTGAAACTAAAACTATGGAACCTAAATATGTAGTAAAACAGGTGACCAATCCTCAAAATAAACCTGATGTTTATATTGAAACTAGTGAGGATAAAATCAAGTTAGGTCACTCAATCAAAATCAAAGAGTGTTCAGACAAGACAGTGAGTATCATGAAACCATCAAGCCCTGTAAAAGCAATTGTCTCTTTTATAAAATTCATACCATATGTTTTACAAGGTAAAAAGAAATATGTGAAGATAGTGAAACCCATTACTCAGAGTAGTTCTGATAATGAGATCAGATCTCCACAAAATTCAAGCAAATCAGAAAATGTTTCACTACAAAAGAAACAAACCTTAACTTTGAGTTCCACACATAAAACATCATCAGACCCTCAGTCTTCAAGATTAAGACAGGGTGTTGGGTTTGATATCTGCAACAAGGAACATGTTGACCAGCTTGAGAACAAGTAAGAAATAGGTTGAAAAACAATTAAGCAAAGGTAGTGTTGTGAAGAAAACTACTAAAAGGGCTGATTCTGTTTCATCACCTAAAGAAAAGAATGTAACTCATCAAAAGAAATATCAGTTGAGTCACACAAAGAAAAATCTGATTCAAGAAACAAACAAATGTATTCTGACATTTGTGAAATGTTCAATCAGAAGACATATAATGCTTCTTTAATCAATATTGCTCTATCTATGAAATGAACACTCACTCCACCAAAAACTGCTACTTCAACAAGTATTGTTCAATCTGTGACATGAACAATCACAATACATCTGATTGTTACTTCAAGTAGAAGGGTTTGAGAATTCCCCAACACAAGCTCAGATAAAAAACATCCACTATGATGCATTATGTCATACCTCATTTTCATAATACTCAATCTAGGACACCTCGATCAACAAATGACATGAATAATTTGAAGGATTTGAGGAGGGTCAAAGATATCATCTCCAATGAAACACAAACTTGACCTTCCAAAACAAAACCTACTTTTGATAATGAAAAACAGGCTAAATTTTTACAAAGAAATAGAGACCAATGATTACATTACTCATCTGAATCCTTAGTAGATGTTGATGAGATGACTCAACCCATTCATCACAAAAATCTCCTAGGACACCTCTATCTAAACCACAATTTAAAGGGAAATACCAGGAGATCACCATCATGAATAGGAACGGAAAACCAAGACCATCATGGCTTGGGTTCCTTATTCTAGTTAGTTCTTTTTGCTTGCAGGTTCACCCACACAGGTCTAATAGCCTATGGAACGTAGACAGCGGATGCTCTCGACATATGATTGGAGATCGTTCCTCTTCATGACTTCAAGCACATACAAGGAACTACTATGGCGTTTGGTGGAGGTTCAGAATGTGGTAGAATTACAGGAGAAGGGTCTGTGACAAACGGGATGCTGAGCTTTGATAGAGTGAACTACTGTGAACAATTGAATTTCAATCTGCTAAGCGGTCTCAGATCTATGATAATAAATATTCCACTCACTTACAGACACTCATTGCTACATTCTGAAACCTGGATTTGAGATCTATGAAGAATGGGTTGTCTTAAAGACATCAATGAAGAATAATACATATGTCTTAAACCTATGTTCTGCATCACCTAAGGAAGAAAAATGTCTTTTGTCTAAAGCATCATTTGATGAGTCACAGCTTTGGCATAGACGTTTGGGGCACACCAACCTTAAAAATATGAACACGTTAGGCAAAGGAAACCATGTCATTGGTCTTCCTCAAAAAGAATTCAATTTTATTGATCAATGTTCAGCGTGCCTCAAAGGAAAACAACACAAATCATCTCACAAAACCATCTTATGAACACTAACAATACTCCATTGAAGCTACTTCACATGGATCTATTTGGACCAACTCATGTAATGAGTACGGGAAAGAAACAGTATTGTTTAGTGATCATTGATGACTTTTCACCATTCACATGGGTGTTCTTTCTACTTCATAAAAATGAGGCATCCCAAATCATACAAGAATTTGTCACTAAAATTGAAAATCAACTTGATCTTAAGGTCAAAATTATAAGAAGTGATAATGGTACTGAGTTCAAAAATGAAAGTGTGAGTTCCTTTTGTACAACCAAAGGCATTGCTCAATAATTCAGTGCAGCTAGAACTCCACACCAAAATAGGGTAGCTGAAAGAAGAAATAGAACACTGATTAAAGCAGCAAGAACGATGCTAGCCGATGTTAGGACCTTGTATTCAAACCAAATACAAACTATTAACGTGTAGACCAAACCAAATAGTGTGGAATCATATTTGATTAGCGATCCAATCAGTGAGAACGCACGTAGAAAAAATAAGATATTGTATCTAACGTTAAGAATCGATTGGGAATCGATCAGCAACGTTCTGTGAACTTGGAGTACGAACTTCGAAGCTACTAGACGGCTAGGGTACATCTAGAATTGAATAGGAATGAATGCTCCTTAATTATTACCTTTTTTTCACGAGTTAAGTGGTATTTATAGGTTAAGGTTGCTCATTCGGGCGACTAAACCATTAGCATGGTTCAGTCGTGCGATTGATCCATGCGTTTGATCCATTCGCACGACAGAGCTTTCAGTCGTGCGATTGAGTTAGACATATGAATTTGTTCAGGTGTATGGACTATTTAGGCGCATGAACACTTAGTCGCATGGCCATTCGGACGCATGACCACTGTTGGGGCGCATGGTCCAGTCGGACGCATGAGAACTTCACTTCACCAAGTTTGAGTGTATTTAACATTATAAAATTATGCATAACACTTCAAACAATCATAAACCTATATAATTACGTCAATATGCGTTAATCAACTCATTAATGAAATATTTAAACATTATAAACACAACCAAATATTTGTATTTCATTAAGTACCCAATAGTTACATAAGTGTAAGACATATTACATTCAGATCAGGATCTAGGTACATATATGTATCAACAAACTCCCCCTTGGACCTAGATCTATCTAATGTCTTACCTTTTGCATCACCTCTTCATACTTCTTGTACTTTTCCTCTCTTGTGACTCCTGCATGTATCTCGAACGCAAAGCAGAGTCTTATGACATTTTGGAATTGGAGGGCTTGTACAATATCTTGCGGGTCATATAATAGTGGCCACTTGTATAATGTGTAGACATCATTATCAGACAAGTTAGTGAGCCACATTGGGTCAAACACCCTGATGGTATCCATTTGTCCTTCTTTATTTAGAACTATGACCGCCTCCCCGGTTCTCCAATCATAGTACCACCACTTAAAGTGTGGAGTGAAGTCCTGTGGTATTTCCCTGAGAGGGATTCTAGACATTGTTCTTGGGGGACTCCACTTTAGCACTATCTTGGGCTTACCAGTGATGGAGTCAACTTCGGATCGTCTGATATACCTCGTAGGTTGTTGAGGTTTGAAGTTGATCCACCTAGTGTGGTACTCTTTCTTTAGGGCAGCCTCAAACTAGCCTAACATCTTCCTTGGGTCAGCATATAATAACTTCAATTTCGCCAGCTGGTTGAGCTCAAAACCAGGTAGAGTCTTTAGATCATATGGAAATGTAAAGTACTCTATGCCCTTTTCCTTCTTTATTGCATAAACATTTAGATCTTCGAAATGTGCCCACGCAATAATCCTGCCTGACACCTTATGATGTTTCTTCACTCTCTAGAGTTTGGTGTAGACATTCTGTTTAGGAGCTGCGCGTTGGGCTCGGATTTTTTCGAAACAAGCAGCATATTCTGCCTTTCTGATATCAACATCGTCGTTTGAGGCTTGGGCTTTTACTTCAATCTTCTCAGGCTCCTGCTCCATCTGATCCAATACCTCAAATGTATCACTGACTAGGGATTCACCTAGATTGGGGACCATATTTCCCTTGTTGTCAGCATACTGAGGATAGTGCTCTGCTGTGATGTCTTCTATCTCTTTCTCATTCATGTCATTTAGCTCTTCTTCACTGATAGACTCACAAGTTGGAGCATCCTTAATGATCTCATCTGGGTTCAGCTCGAACATTTTAGCCAGTTGCTCATTTGAAAGATCATGAATTATTTCCCCTTCTTCAGGGGTATAGCTCACAGATCTCCTGACGATCCCTTGCAGATCAAGAATCATAGTCAATTGAGTCTTGATTTGCTGAAGGGGAGCAACATCAAATTGTCCTTTGAAAGTTTGCATCTGCTTGTTGTAAACATGTAACACATCAAATATTAGTTAATAATTAAGACAGAAATACATTAATCTTAATATAAACATCAAATACATCAGTTTAATACATGATTCAAGTACAAAGGCTATCAAATACATAATCATCTAATCATTACTTTTATCTTGAATCGCTGGATCATCAGTTGGTGAGGCAGAAGATGAAGCTCGTTGGTCTTGATTTCTCTTTGATCTTCTTTCATGACCCTGAGCTGAGGCTGATGCAGCTGCATCTCTTCCTTCATCATCATCATCCTCCTGCCTGGCCTCTGTTCTTTCTTCCTCATCCCCTTCATCATCATCACTCTCTTCATCTTCATCCTCATCATCATCTAAACCCTCATCACCATCTCCTTCATTTATCTTCAGAGGCTCATCTTTAGTTCCCTTGAGCTTGAGCATGATAGACTTTTTAGCATCCTCCAACTCTTCAATCTTCTTTTCTGATATGACTTTGTGCTCTTGGAGTTGGGGGCAATCTCTTCACTCTGAGCAGCCATTTGCTGTGCCTGTTGCTCAATCAGCTAAGCCTGCTGAGAGATCTGCTGGGACTGTTTAGCTGTGAGATCTGCCAACTGACGAATCTGCGCAGTCTTCTCGTCATTGGCTGCTAACAGGTGCATCACCATACGGTTCAGCGCTGATAGCTATTCCTCTACCCCAATGGGAGGTAGAGATGATCCATATAGGTGGGTGGGATGTGATGATGGCCCGCTTGGTGGACAGTGGTAGTAGTGGTGGCAGTGGTGAAGATTGGGTTAGGTCTAGATGATAGTGGTGGTGATGTAGGTGTGAATGATATAGTGGTGGATGGGATATATGTAGTGGTAGGGGGTGTGGGATGGTAGTGGTTGTTGTGGAGGTGGTCGTGGTGGTGGCTGTGGCTGTAGAGGTGGTTATGGGGGTGGCTGTGGCTGTAGAGGTGGTTATGGTGGTGGCTGAGGTATGGGTGCTGTGGTGGTGATGAAGGTGAGCCGTCTCTTCTTCTTCTTATTCATCCCATGGGGCTGAGCCATCCTCTTCTTCCTCGACCCAGTCGAGGTGGATGCTCCCCCTAGGATACGGCTGGACGGCTCTAGAGCATAGGTCGGGTCAGCGACAGTCTCTCCCGATCCACTAGGGCATTCATCAACCACCCGGAGTCCATGTTCTGTGGGAGCGACTTTGCTTCCCACAGTCCTAGTCAGTGGCTCCTCATGTGACTCCTCATCATCCTCACCAGGTATAAAATCCTGGTGAAACCCAACCGACTCTGCTGTATCTCCAGTGGGGGCAGATACTGGAGGTGTACTATCAGTCGTTGTGCCCCTCGGTGAAATGGGCATGGCATCTCCAGCATCCCTGCTGTCATCATCATCAGAGTCATCGGAGGGTAGAGCAATCTGCTTAACATCAGAATCACTATCATCGTGACGCCACTTCCTCCGAGCTGGCACCATATAGTCCTCACGGGCCAGATGCCCGAACAGTCTCCTGACAGAGGGTTTCACTTGCTTCCCCCTGTACACCTTCATCCGGCCTAAGGTGGTATCATCCATCACCTCAAGCACTACTGCATCGTTGTTCTCCTTCGAAAGGAAGGGAGCTTCTGGTCAATAATCATCTGCATGAACCGGGGGTACATGTAGAAGCGATCCTTTCCTTTCCCCTCAATGTTCTCCACTAAGTAGGAGAAAATCATCCTGGAGAAGCTGAACGGATGGTTCAGCACCAATGCTACATAGGCGTTCTGGATGTGATCCGACAGCTCATCAAATCCTTCCTTCCTGGATGCTATGCACTTTAGCAGTATGTGAGCAAGGTACTTGAACTGGGGACACAGGTTGCTCTTGTTAAGCACCCCTACTTTGATGTCCCCAGAGTACTTAGCTCGAAGAAAACATCCTCTGATAGTAAGGGGGTGTAGTCTAGTAGGACAGTCAGCATCTTCCCCCAACTGCAACACAATCCTGAGATCTTCCTCTGTGATCTCAATCCCCTCTCCAAAGATTGACAGGATCAGTGATCACAAGTTTGATGTATCAGAATGTAAAGCAGCGGAATACACAAACGAATTAGACAAATTGTAGCAAGCAAACAATATATGTAAGCGTTAAGATCGCATACGGTTATAGGGAGAGAATATGAATTTCTGATTTCTAGGAATGTTTATAGATGTAGAATATTTCAAATCAAATCAATCAAATATTCCATTCAATTGCTCATTTCACTCCCTGATTACAATGGGTTGTCACTCCTTATATAGAGTGCAACAGTCACTGCTGTTATCACGGAAAGTGACAACTGGCAGATCCAATACAGAAATAACTAAATCGTAACAAACTACTGAAATGTTCACAACTACTGAGAACATATCAGCAGGTTAAGTACAAAATATAAAACTACTGAAACTACAACGACTGAAGAACAAGCTCTTCAGTCGTTTTACAAAACTACTGAAACATAAAACATAAAACTACTGATATCACAACTACTGAAGAAGTACTCTTCAGCAGTTGTGACAAACTACTGAGGCTTCAGTACTTGGTCTTCAGACTTTGACCTTCAGGCGTTTCATCAGCTGATGACTCAGTAGATATCATCAGCTGATGTCTTCAGTCTTTGTCTTCAGACTTGTACATCAGTTGTTGATCTTCAGCACTTGTGAACTCTTCAGCTGTTGTACTTCAGTACTTGGTCTTTCAGCTTCAGCACTTGTGTTTCAGCTGTTGTACTTCAGCACTTGTGTTCTTCAGCTGTTGTACTTCAGCACTTGGTTCTTCAGCTGTTAAGGTCTTCAGCACTTGATCTTCAGCTGTTGAAGTCTTCAGCACTTGTCAAACTACTGATGAGTCTTTCAGCAGTTGTTGTGATACCGTGTGGGACTTAGAGTTTCTGATCTTGGCTCATTGGTTCTTTTGGTCCAACAACTCCCCCTGAACCAATGCAGCCAAAACCTCTACTTTATACTCCCACTTATTGATGGCAAAAATGTTGGTCTTTTTCCTTCTTGATCAGTAGAGAAGATGACCATGTACGCTCCGGCCTGGGAAGAACCTCAAATATTTGTTGGCAAAGTATGAATGGGAACTCTGTTTTGGGGAACTGGACACAGAGTTGTTATCCCATTCATGAGATTCACTTCCCATAATGAGTCTGTATGACTCACGGACATAGGCCTCAAGGAGAACAATTTGTTCCTCTTGAGAGAGTTCTTCAGCTCCTCCTTCGAAGAAGAACTCTGGACCATAGTACTCTGATAAGTACTTCATGGTCCTGCCATTTTTCAGCTCCACCGTAGTTACCTCCCTGTATACAAATTCATCCGGATGGTTGCCTTCAAGGAGTAACTGGAGCTCATTCTTTTGGATGTCTTCAAGCTTTTTGTATAACAACCCCTTCTTAATCATCTTGTTTTCTAGTAAGGCTTGAGGTGTCTTCTTTGCTTGGTGAGCTTCTTGAATTCATCAATGATTTCCCAGGTGAGACTACAACGGCCAGCATGATGGTAGATTCTAGTTTTTCGTACTTGGCCGTTGTATCTGTGTGGGATAGTTCTTTTATGGATTCTAGAACTCACCCTGGGGTCTGGCCATACTCTCACTCTCTCCCTCTGATACTGAAAGGTGTGTCTGAGAGTGTACAGCCTTTGAGCATGCCCTTTCATGGCTTGAATAGATGATGACTGAGGAAATTCCTTGTCAACCATCTTCAACAGTTGCTCATCGTGCTGTTTCTGCTGTTCTTCTTCTTCTATCTTTACTCTGACCATTTCCCTTTGAGAGTCGGGTGTGATCATGGATTGACTCTGGGGCTTTGGTAGCTTCAGAACAGCAGAGAGTGGCAGACTATCATCTTCATCCTCTTCTTCGCTTCTTCTTCCTCCTCAGCACCCTTCTCCTTCTACGGGGTGCATCACTGGATGATGGTTGGGTTGGTGAAGGGATTGGTTTTGAAGAGAGAGGATGTTTGGATTTTGGCTTAGAGGTTGGTTGGGAGATTTGAGGGATAGGATCTGTTTGAGTGAGTGGAAGGAAGGTTGATCTAGCATCCTTGTAGTTAATTTTGCTTTTGTAAGTTTAGCCATCTCTAACCTTTTGCCAGCCCCAGCCTCATCAAGGGCTTCCACAATGATCCCTTTGTTGAATTGCTCAGACAGACAGATTCTGGTGGCTATAGCCAGAATGCTGTCCCTGGACCATGCGCGGATCTCCATTAATGATCTTCCCAAGTATTTTGCAATGAAGCGGATCATTATTTCCAACCTCTCTTTCTCAAGAGCATCGTACCCTGCCCATCGGGTTTGTACTCTTGTACCTCTAACCGTCTGATCTCACTATCCAGTGTGGCTGTGTCAAACCCCTGCTGAATAGTTGGTCAATTATTTTATCCATGGAGCGGCTGTGTGTGTGTCAGCTTCTTTGACCAGCTCCTCCAAAATTTTTCTTCAGCAGTTTGATCATCAGCACTTCTCTTTCGCTTGTACGTGAGCAGAGGTTGCTTTTCTTGTTTCTCCTCTTCCCCAGATCTCTTCCTTTTCTATCTTTCACTGCAGTACTCTCCCCCTTTTTGGTTGCATTGGAGGAAGGGGTTGGTACCGCAGAAAGAGTCTTGTGGACAGCAGCATCAACCAGTGGCTGTAATGTTGAGGAAAGCCTCTCATCAAGGGCTTTGATCACTATATCAGTGATTATGGGGGTGATGAGAGGGAGGGAATTTTGTAGTATAGCACCTATTTGCTCAGGAGGGTTCTGTTCCTGAGAAGTAGGGCCTGAAGCAGAGGAGGGTGGTTGATTTTGGGGTGGCTCAGTGTTGGGAAACCTTCAAGGGAAGGTGCCATCGGTGGGTGTATGATGGTGGCAGATGGACTTGCATCCTGAGACATCTTGGCCAGCAGCTCTTTGAGTCTGCTAACCTCATCCTCTAGAATGGTATTTTGAGCAACGACATCGAAGAGAAGCTCAGGTCATCATCAGTTGATGCTGAATCACCTGACCTCTGCTTAGAGCAGGATTACATGCACTGGGTGTAGACCAGTTGGTGCATGTGCCCCTTGTGCTTGGTACTGGGGACTTCCAGCCTCAGGACAATGTCATCATCAGCTGTTGCCTCTAGGGAGGTCTTAGCAATGTTACCAGCCTCACTCTGGTCATGTGCTGAGTCAGAGGAGGTGGCAGCCTCACTAGATATTCTAATCTCCTTCTCTACACCAGGAGATAGAATTGGGAAACCCCTGTGCTGTGGGTTCTCAGATGCACTGTGTTCCTCCCCCTCAATTGTAGAGGCATTCCCAGTAAGAAGTGGTTTCTGGGGAGGGGGTGAGGAGTGCAATTGAGTCAGCACTTGAGCAACTATTAAAGTTGGGCTGTGAGGGGCGGTTGTTTGGGGTACAGGGGTAGAAGCAGTGTGCACCTGGGGTGGATGGTGCTCTTCAATGGCAATCTCCTCAAGTGAGAAGATCCCAGATAAGTAGGTGCCCCTTGGGTTGCTGCAGGCTCCTGTTGAGAGGAAGCCTGAGCGGCTGTGTAGCTGGAGGAGTCATGGTATCCACTAGGGGGTTTGGACTAGTGGATATATCCTGCGTTTGTTGTGCAGAGCATCCTCAGGGGACTCAATTCCCTGAGTAGCCTTTTTGGGTTTCTTTTGGTGGTTTGGTGGGGACATTGGATTGGAGGTGGTGGCTGTGGGTTCCAGCTGCGTGGGTTGTTCGCAGCTTGGCAGCCAGTTTGAGTGTCCGGTCGGAGTTGTGCGGGAGTATACTTCGGGCAAAACAGCCGTAGCAGGGACTCCAAGCAACAAGTCCCTCAGCATTAAGCTGGTCTATTATAATGGCCATTATGAAACGTGGATAGAGTATCCAACGGTGGCAGTTAATTTTTGAGCCATATCTTTGAGCTCTGAAAATATTAATCTGAAAAGTTCAGTGGTTGTTGCTCAGGATAGAATACAATACTGCTGCCATTTGGTGGACATTGATCCCAAGACGATGTCTTAGGGGCCAAACATACATTGACCATGTGAAAGATCAGGCGCTCAGCGTCATTAAAGTGTTTCTTCATGATGGTTGTGGCACTGAGATCACCTGATATCCATGCTGAGCAAATGATAGATCTATGGTGCCCTTCGGATATCCAGCAGGAGAGGTAGCATCACTCAGTTGAAGAATTTTACGGATTGTTGCAGGAGTAATCACTACTTCGTTGTTGTTGACGACTGACGGAGGGATAGTGTGTTGCTCTCCTCAGTAGTAACATTAACGTTCATCCAAAATTGGTTCAAGGATTCGGCATGTAAAACGGGGTTCAGAAGGAATGCCTTGTTGTATGGGGACTGAACCATAAGATCGATAGCATTATCGAACTTAGTCCAGATCGGCGATTTTGTGAGGTAGGCAACACAGTTGTGTCGCGGTTTAATTTGCAAAGACGCCATGGAAATTTGTTGGAGAGGAACGTTAGGTTTGAAGAAGATGTGAAGTATGGAGAGCTCAGGTTAAGGGTATATATAGGGTACGGGTGAGGAAATGACTGAAGGATGTGGTGTAGTCATCAGTAGTTTTAAACGACCGTTGACATGGTATTATCCTTTCAGACGTTGAAACAACTGAAGTCGCGGTGTTAGGCATCAGTAGTTTAGAAAACTACTGAAGACCGTGGTTTTGACTTCAGGTGATTGAAACAACTGAGGACATGGGGTTTGTCATCAGTAGTTATGAAACTACTGAAGACAGTGGTTTTGTCATCAGCTGTTGTAAACAACTGAAGACTTGGTATTGGTCATCAGTAGTTATAAAACTGCTGAAGACGTGGTTTGCTTCAGTTGTTTAAAATGAAACAGCAGTGGTACAAACGACTGAGGAGAAAGTTCTCTTCAGTTATTTTCGTCAATTCTTAGCTTTTCAGCTTTTCAAACTGTCCTCAACACATTCATCAGTCTTTATGGCTGATTTCAGTGGTTCATAGGACATCAGTACTTATCTGTTTTTACTGATTTCAGTAGTTATGACTGCATCAGTAGTTGTAACTACTTCAGTAGTTTAGAACAGATGAAGTACTTCAGTACTTGTGAGAACTTTTAGCCTTCAGTAGTTATAAAAACTACTGAGGTTTAAAAGATCATCAGTACTTATATGTGACAGACACTCATGATCATCAATATGAATTACTGAGTCATCAGTAGTGTCACCTATTCTAGCTGCAGCATACCAAGCCTTAACACCAGGTTTGGAAAGTTGAATATCCAAAGGCTTAGTAAAGATGTCTGCAAGCTCATCAGCACTGGGCACAAACTTAGGATCAATCAGACCTTTTTCAAAACAATCCCGTATAAAATGATGTCTGATCTCTATATGTTTGGTCCTAGAGTGCTGGACTGGATTTTTGACAATGCAAAGAGCTGAAGCACTATCCATTAACAATGGAGTCTTAGTCTCTGTAATGCCATAATCCAAAAGTTGGTTTGAAGCCAGAGTACCTGAGATGTACAGCTTGCAGCAGCAATGTACTCTGCTTCCGCAGTGGATGTAGCAACTGAGGTCTGTTTCTTGCTCTGCCAAGAAATTAAGCAGTTGCCTAGGAATTGGCATCCACCAAAAGTGATTTCTGGTCAACTTACACCCTGCATAGTCACTGTCAGAAAAAGCAACTAATTTACCAGAATGGTTGGTAGAATACCATAAACCTAGAGATGGAGTGCCTTGCAGATATCTAAAGATCCTCTTGACTGCAATCAGATGAGACTCTTTAGGTGCAGCCTGAAATCTAGCACAAACACATGTAGCAAACATAATATCTGGTCTAGAAGCTGTTAAATACATCAAGGACCCAATCATACATCTGTAAAGTGTTTCATCAACCACTTTACCTTTCTGATCTGAGTCCAGTTGTGTGGTGCTGCTCATGGGAGTAGAACAGGGCTTACAGTTTTGTAAATCAAACTTTTGCAAAAGATCTTTGTATATTGGATTGATGAATAAAAATTCCATCAGCCTTGTTTGATTTGCAACCCCAGAAAGAACTGTAATTCTCCCATGGCACTCATTTCAAACTTCTGTTGCATCAACTTGTAAAGGCATCACACAACTTTGGATCAGAGGATGCAAAAATAATATCATCTACATAAATTTGAACAAGTAGATTATGCTGCCCAGCTTTCTAATAAATAAAGTCTTGTCTATGGAGCCTCTAGTGAAATGTTTTCCAGAAGAAAGTTTGATATGTCTCATACCAGGCTCTGGGAGCTTGTTTTAACCCATAAAGAGCTTTATCAAGCTTATACACCCAATTAGGATGTTTGTTGTCCTCAAAGCCTGGAGGTTGACATACATAAACTTCTTCTTTAACTTTTCCATACAAAAATGCACTTTGACATCCATTTGAAAGACTTTAAGTTTTGATAAGCAGCATAAGCTAAAAAACAATCGAATTGCTTCCAGTCTGGCTACAGGGGCAAAGGTTTCATCATAATCAATACCTTCTTCTTGTGCAAACCCCTGAACAACCAGTCTGGCCTTGTTCTTAACAATAAGCCCATTTTCATCAGTTTTGTTCCTAAACACCCATTTAGTGCCTATTGCACACTTACCTGGAGGTAGAGGAACCAGTTCCCACACTTGCTGTTTCTGAACTGAAGAAGCTCAAGAGCATGGCATCAACCCATCCATTGTCCTTCAAAGCAATGTGATAATTCTTTGGCTCTTGCTGACTGATGAAGAGAGCATAGAAGCAGAAATTTGACAATTGACTTCTTGTTGATACTCCAGCAGTGATATCATCACAATGATTTGAGACATGGGGTGATTCTTCAGATCTTGATACACAAGAGATCTGTGCAAGTGTTTGTAGCCGGTTCAGCAGCAACAGATGGTGATGGTGAATCATTTCCTTGAAACCAATCAGTGGATGGTAATTCAAAGGAAGGAGTTGAATTCGAAGAAATCTCATCAGCATTTGTTGTGGATGGTGCTACTGGCGCTACAGGAACATCAGGTCTAGTTGAATCAGGCAGCTGATCACTAAACCTGAAGAGGTGAGTACTGCAGTCATCATCATCATCAGCAGTACCACCAGGTGGTGAACTGTTGACAGGAGCAACAGCAGGAGTTTGATAAGGAACATATTGCAGTATGTCCAGATCAAATAACTCCACAGGACTTTGTGGATCTTGTCCTTTGGAGATTCATTAAACTTAACATGTAGAGTTTCTTCAACCACCTTTGTTCTGCAGTTGAAGACTCTGTATGCTTTGCAAGTAGATGAATAACCAACAAAGTATCCTGCATCCACCTTAGGATCAAATTTGTGGAGTTGATCCTTTGTGTTGAGAATAAAACAGGGACACCCAAATGCTTTGAAAAATGAAATCAGTGGAGCCAAATGATGGAGAACTTCATATGGAGTCTTCATCAACCTCTGATTTACTAACACTCTATTTTGCACATAACAAGCTGTGTTGACAGCTTCAGCCCAAAAGGTCAATGGTAAACCTGAGTCAGCCAGCATGGACCTTGCAGCTTCAATGAGGGTCCTGTTCTTTCTCTCCACTACTCCATTTTGTTCCGGAGTCCTTGGAATGCTGAACTGCCTTTTGATTCCCTTTGAGAGATAGAAGTCATCAAGTGTATGATTTCTGAACTCAGTTCCATTATCACTCTGATACACTTGACAGGAAGGGAATACTGCTTCTCAATGTACAGCACAAAGTGGATAATCTTCTGAGCAGCCTCATCCTTTGAATGTAGAAAGAAAGTCCATACAAATCTGGAGTAATCATCCACAATTACCAGACAGTATCTCTTCTTTGCCATGCTCATTACTCTCACAGGACCAAATAGATCCATATGCAGTAATTGCAAGCAGGCAGTGGACTTGGACACTTCAATAGGAGGAATGAGACCTTGTGCTGTTTTCCTTTCAAACAAGCAGTGCATTGTTTTCATCACATTGAACTCCTTCATAGGCATTCCCCTCACTAAACTATGGTGTATCAGCTGATTCATGTTCTTGAAATTAACATGTCCCAGCCTTCTATGCCATAGATTAGATTCTTGAGAAGAGGCCTTGGAAAATAGGCAAGGATGGCCTTTGAGATCATTTTCTTGAAAGATCTAAGGCATACACTTTTCCTGTCCTGTTGGCTTTCAGGAGAGTGTGATCATCCAACACCTTGTCAATCAACTCAGAACTTTGATGACAGAATCCTGCAGTTCTGGCTTGTGAAAAGGGCAACGTGGCCTTTATCACACATTTGACTAACACTCAAGAGGTTGTACTTGAGATTTTCCACATGATTAACATCATCAAATTTGATTTCTCCATTGGAGACAAGCCCTTACCGATGATGTAACCCCTAGCATCATTGCCAAAAGAGACAAATCCCTTCTTTCCTTGAGAGTAGTCATGAAGAAGAGAGATTCCCAGTCATGTGCATAGATCCTCCACTGTCTACTACCAGATGCTATTTTGCATGTTGAGGAACCCTGCAATAATAAACAATCAGTTAGTTTTAGAGACCCAAACCTTTTTGGTTTTGGGCCTGGTCTCATCAATAGATGGTAAACTAGCATGTTTATTTGTAACAACAGCCTGAGAGGAAGAAGATGGTGCAGAAGAGGAGTCCTTTGGCTTAGACCTCCTTTCTGTGGTTTCAACATAGGAGAATCTAGTTGGTTAACTCTACCCAACAGATGTTGTACCATCATCACCAGCTGTGTCTGATTTTGTGATAAAGCTTTCATCATCAGACACATTGCTAGTGGAGTTAGATAAGGTCCTATGTTGCACCTTCTTCTTTTGAGCACCCTCAGCTGTCACCTGTTTAACACCTTCCTTTTTGGGTTGCTTTAAGGACTAAGGGTTACAGGATTTGATGTTGCTGATACAAATGTGGTCTCAAACTCAGTTTTCATTTTTTACCATTTTCTCATTAATTTCTTCTTTTGTTTGAGTTTGGAACCTCTTTTGTACCAACACTCATCTGTAAGATGATTGAACAAACCACATACTTCACATGGTTTCTTCTTCATCTTAGGTTGATCATCAACTAAAGATGGTGAAGCAACAGAAGACTTGTTCTTCAATGCTTTGGAAGCATTGTTGCTTTCTTGACAGCATCTTTAGTAGTCTTCAAACTCTTTCTACTTGCCAGTTTTCTTCTCTTCAGTACTGACAGCAGTTGAAGTTTGAACTTCAGGAGTTGAATCCTGCTCTCCAGTCCTTTCAGGACCTTCAGGATGACTCCTGAGTTGATCAACTTATTGATCATGTGAATGTCAGCATTTGGACCATCAACATCAGCTGATAGGTTCAAAGAGGACTTGATACTGACTGCTACTTCTGATTGTGCTGTATCAGAAGGTAGATCACATGACTTGATGGATTGGTTATCACTCTCACCATCAGATTCTACCTCTGCTCTTGGGGTAAAATCTGTAGGTGGAGCAGTGTGATTGTAACCAATTCCAAACTTCACATTTGAAGCAGATTGCTTACTAAGAAGCATTTCAAAACCTTTACATGACTGTACCCATCTATCACACTCGACCTGGGTAACTGCAAGGGTTTCTTTGAGATCTTTGTACTTCTCTAGAAGTACATCTTCTCTAGCCTTATCATCAATTATTTTGCAATTCAGTTTATAAACCTCATCATTTTTATCTTTGAGCACAAACTCAAACTCAGCTTTGTTTTTGGAAATTACTTGTTCTAGCTCAATGTTCTTATTAATTAAAGCTACATTTGCTTCTCTAATGGAAGCAAATGCTGCTATGCATTGTTCAGAACATAATTTGGCTTTTGCCTCAGAGGATACCTGTGATACCTGAGGTGTAGAGGCATTGGAAGATGAAGTATCAGCAGACTCCAAAGCATAAGAGCTAGATTCCCAAAGGGCTGTCACCACCATGTTGACCAGCACCTGAGAACAGTTGATCATGACCAGACAAGTCATCTGGTAAACTGCTCCAGTCAACAACTCCTGGGGTGAAGAAGCTGTGTTGTTGAGATGAAGGTTGTTGATGAGATAGGGAAGGCTGAGGTTCTGGTAATGCATGAGGTTGTGGTGTCATAGGAACTTGAACTTGGTTTGACTGTGGCATGTAATAACAAGGGTACTGATATGGCATTTGACCCTGAGGAACAATATGCCGGAGATTGTTGTTGAGAATGATGACTAGATGTGACAGGATGTTGCCCTCTGTTTTGTTGACTATTGCCAGGAAAAGTCACAAAGGGTGCAGTAGAGTTTGATCCAGTTGATCTACACTCTCTTGCAAAGTGTCCAAGCCGTTGGCATTTGTGACACCTCAACTTGCTCTTGTCAAAACCAACTTTGGTTTTGCCAGAGAGTCCTGGGAATTTTCTTCCAGTTCTTTTGTAGAACTCTGAGATCTGATATTTATCAAGGCCATTTGGCTCAAAATATCCATCTCTTCTAAGTCATCATCAGCAATCCCCTTGAGATCATCCATGATGGAACATAAATTGTCATTATTACCTCCAGTAAACTGACCATCAACACTTACAAATGCAGAATTAGAAGTGCTCGAAGAGAATTTATTATGCTCATCATACTGGCATTCAGATGAAGCATATTCTGACTCCTGACCCACCAAGGCAGTGTTGCCTTGAATAAAGTCTTCAGTGAGCTTTCCAGATGAAGACAGCTTTCTCTCTGTTCTATCTCTCTCTCAAAAGTGAGCAATTTCCCATGGAGTTGGGTGAGAGATAGTTTGTCCAAACTTGCACTGGAGCGTAGGACAATAGTATATGTGTCCCATCTCTCAGGCAGTGATCTGAGAAATCTGTTATTCATCTGAATATTGGTGTATTCAAGTTTGACCATTTTTAGTTCAGAGATCAAACAAGAAAACCGCTCATATTGTTGAGTCAGTGTCTCACCCTTTCTATGAGAGAGTCTCATATTGTTGGGCAAGAATTTCTCTATTATTGCCAAGACCTCATCAGTTCCTCCAAATTGTTCTTTCAAAGCAATCCAGAGGTCATGGGCAGTTTCATGATGCATTAGCCCAGAATAGATTTCATTGGGCAAAGCCATGGCCAGAATTCCATGGGCTTTTGCATCAATCTCAAGCAACTTTTATCCTCATCTGAGTATTGCTCCCTCCTCTTCGGACCATTTGATTGGTTTCCGGGTTATTCACCATAGGCTTGTGTGGACCATGTACCACAGATGTCCAACACCCTGCGCTGTTAACAGACAGGTGATGGAGCATACGTCTTTGCCATATGTTATACTCATTCCTAACAGCATAGGAGGCTTGTTGAGGAACCAGTATTGTGAGGATCATTGGAGGGAGTGGTCATTTTCAGTTCAAAAACAGTTTAGTTCGTTAAAAAGAAGTTTTAGACAAACCAACAAACTCAATGAGAACCAAGAATAAGATCTCAGGATGAATGAGCAGAAATACAGAAAAATTCAATCTCTATACCGTTTCTTGCAAAAACAAAAGCTAATTCAATCAAACTTGGATCTAGAATAGCAGTTTCAATGATCAATTATTAGATCGATCAATGATTAACCTGCTCTGATACCATTTGACAGGATCAGTGATCACAAGTTTGATGTATCAGAATGTAAAGCAGCGGAATACACAAACGAATTAGACAAATTGTAGCAAGCAAACAATATATGTAAGCGTTAAGATCGCATACGGTTATAGGGAGAGAATATGATTTCTGATTTCTAGGAATGTTTATAGATGTAGAATATTTCAAATCAAATCAATCAAATATTCCATTCAATTGCTCATTTCACTCCCTGATACAATGGTTGTCACTCCTTATATAGAGTGCAACAGTCACTGCTGTTATCACGGAAAGTGACAACTGGCAGATCCAATACAGAAATAACTAAATCGTAACAAACTACTGAAATGTTCACAACTACTGAGAACATATCAGCAGGTTAAGTACAAAATATAAAACTACTGAAACTACAACGACTGAAGAACAAGCTCTTCAGTCGTTTTACAAAACAAAACTACTGACATAAAACATAAAACTACTGATATCACAACTACTGAAGAAGTACTCTTCAGCAGTTGTGACAAACTACTGAGGCTTCAGTACTTGGTCTTCAGACTTTGACTTCAGGCATTTCATCAGCTGATGACTTCAGTAGATATCATCAGCTGATGTCTTCAGTCTTTGTCTTCAGACTTGTACATCAGTTGTTGATCTTCAGCACTTGTGAACTCTTCAGCTGTTGTACTTCAGTACTTTGGTCTTTCAGCTTCAGCACTTGTGTTCTTCAGCTGTTGTACTTCAGCACTTGTGTTCTTCAGCTGTTGTACTTCAGCACTTTGGTTCTTCAGCTGTTAAGGTCTTCAGCACTTGATCTTCAGCTGTTGAAGTCTTCAGCACTTGTCAAACTACTGATGAGTCTTTCAGCAGTTGTTGTGATACCGTGTGGGACTTAGAGATTTTCTGATCTTGGCTCATTGGTTCTTTTGGTCCAACAAAGATAGTACTCCTGATACAGTGAGGCTCAGAAGATCGGTCAACTACTGCTCCTTCCCAGAAGGCCTACTGTATAGAACGATATGGAGTACATGGTGCAGATATAGCACGTACAATTCTCGATCTCGTTAGAAAGGTGATAATGCCAGAAAAGTTTGAAGCATTTCTGGATGTCAGATCTAGATGAGCACATATGTTGTGCTTCGTACTCATTGTCCATCGACTTTCCATCTGTTACACAATGAAAGTAAACATTAGTATCCATATGCTAAGAATGTCTTGAATCACTTGAACTTGACAAACTTTCTTTTCTGTCATGCGAATGAGGTTGTGCGACTGAGATCAAGTCGTGCGCATTAGCAGTGCGACTGAACTTCAGTTGTGCGAGTTAACCCATACGTATGACTGAGTGTGCTATTAGACTCAGGCGTATGTGAACTTATGCGGTTACACCAGTCGTGCGACTGAACTCATACGCATGGTTCAGTCCTGCGGTTTATCTAGTCGCACACATCAGTCGTGCGACTGAGGTTTAGCAACCTATCCATTTGCATGTTGTTCTGACTGTTCAATTCAAATTCAATTTGTTTTTTGAATTTTGAATTTTAGACTTCGTGCTTTGGTTCATTAGACTCGCAATCCATTATTTTAATCCCTAACATCTTTAATTTCATCTGTTTACGTCGTTTAGTTAGGTTATTTGAACACAAATGTTACGGTTTTCTAAAGAGTCCGATCGTCCAGATTATGTATCAATTTGAGTGATATAACAATGGTTCTGCACCGCAAATTACCTGTAAGATCAGTGCAAACGGTCAGTGCTCGAGAATCAAGAGTTTATGGGGATCAAACAAAATTTGGGCAGAGTAACGTTAGTCGTGCGAATTAGGGCAAATTTTGGAGTGGTGGGTCTCTACGACTGATTCACCCTCTATTTATACATAGCCTAAATTCAATCGTACGACTGGGCTAATACGCACATTTAATTTGGGCGAATGGGCCTCAGTCGTGCGATTGGTTCAGTTGGCCCCCTTCAGTCGTCCGACTGAAGTACAGTCGTGCGACTTACTCATTTGTTCGCTCTGAAACATCCGACTGGTTCATTCGTATGGGCCATTCGGTTTTATGGTCCATACCCATGGTCCATTCATACGAAATGCTCCCATTCGCATGATAAGTCCATACTCATGGTCCATTCGTGCGAATGGGTCAAACTTATGAAATTTTCTGCATTTCTTACCATTTGCCATTTAAACCTTCTTTAAGCTTTAGAATTACATTATGCACATTTGATCATCTCAGTCATGATCCTTTTTATCTTGAAACACTTTTGATCACCTCAGACGTGACCCATTTATCTTTTGAAGACACATGTGCTCATCTCAGACATGACCCTTTTAGGTGAATTAAAACCTTACTGAATTCCAAGATGTAGTCCGACAACAATTAAACCGAAATGACTAAATAAATTCAAAATTAAGCTAAAGTAAAAAAAATTAAACTTGGTTTTAACCTTTTGTGAGAGGTAAATCTGAAGATAGAAATCTACTAGATTCGCTTCAGGAATAGGTAGCTTCTATTTAGTTTGACCATAACTGGACCAAATCAATTTTGAAATCATACAGGCAAGTCAAATTATTTGGGACAAGTTAGTTAATACCTTTGATGCTCTTACATTGTTATTCATCTAGGGTCATTTAGCAAATTTAGGAAATCTCACATTGATTTTAACTTTCAAGAATTATAGCCACAACGATTGTCCATATACTTGTCCTTTTAAATCCATACACAGATTTTCAACACAATTTGGTGATCATTTTAAGGTTTGTTTGTTTCAACAAGCATTTGTGGATCCCACACTCATGTGGTAATCAACATTCCTCAGGAGATTTTTGAGCGGTCTAAGGGTAGAATGCAAGAAGAGACTATTCTTAGAACATTCAAAGAGAAGCCTATACCCAAGTCAGTGCCATTGCACAGCAGAGAGGCGGCAAACAACAATGAGTTCTAGAATATATAGGTTATGCTTATCCTCAGGTCAGTGCCACCGCACAGCAGAGAGGCACATAACCTATCTTCTTGTTTGAGCAACTTTTCTTCTTTTTGCACAGATCTCCCCAACAACATCGGTCATCAGTTTGATTGTATTTTCATTTTCTTATGTGCTTTTGCTCATGCTTTGGTCTTAAGCACACTTTTGTGGTGTTTATTTTGCTCGTCACCCCTTATTGGAATCTTGTTGATTGTGTTAACCAGGGATAAGGTGTTGCCCACAGCTAGTAAACATTTTAGTTTAATCTTGAGATCACCAAAAATGTCTAGTCATCTACTGTGTTGAATCTACCGACATATCATCTGTGGTCTAGAAACCTCTAGGTCTACTTTGTTTGTGTTACCTTAGTAGTAGCTAGCTTATCTATCATATTTCCTGTTATATTGCTGAGACTACACAGACTTATACTTGAATTTCGCATCCTTTTCAATTTTGAATTTTAAAGTCATAAATAGTTTGTACCTATGTACTATCATATTCCAAAGTATTTGAATCGGTATCACAGATACGATCTACCGTCTGTCAGCTAGCCTCTCCTTCTCTCTCTCTTTTTTTGTTAATAATGTTACTGGCTGACCTATTCTCCCCCTAAAATTCTAAAATCATAACCGATTTACATATTCTAGGATTTTAATAGACAGCTAAATAACCTAAATTTAATTTAAAACAAAATAGAATAACTAAATAAAATAAAACCGAAAAAAAGACTAAATTGTATCGGACTACACATGATCATCATCAGGAATAACATCACTTTTCTTTTTAACGCCGTTGACCTCTAAAAGATATAGAAAACATGGTTTGTCAAAAGCTTTTGTATAGAGTTCAGCGCATTGAAAATCCGTATTTATTTTTACCACATCGATTAAATTCTTTTCAAAATAGTCCCGTATAAAATGATATTTTATACCGATGTGTTTGGTCTTAGGATGTTGTACTGTATTTTTAGTGACTGCAATTGCAGCCGAGTTATCAACATAAATAGGAGTAGAAGAGAAATTTTAATCGTAGTCCCGCATTTGCTGTTGAATCCAAATAATTTGAGAACAGCAACTTGCAGCGGTAATGTATTCGGCTTCACAGGTTGACAGTGCAACCGAGGTCTGCTTCTTACATTGTCAGGTCACTAATCTCCTCCTAAAGAATTGACACCCTGCTGATGTAGACTTGTAATTCATCTTGCAGCCCCCATAATCCGAGTCACTATACGCCGTGAGCTCAAAGTCATCATCATGAGGATACCACAACCCAAGTGTGGGTGTGCCCTTCAGATAACGAAATATCCTCTTGACCCTAATGAGATGGTTAACCTTTAGTTTAGCCTGACATCTAGAACATAGACATGTAGCATACATGATATCAGGTCTAGAGGCAGTAAGGTACATGAGAGATCCAATCATTCCTCGGTACATTGTTGCATCTACCAGATCTCCATTTTTATCAGGTGCTATATCATGGTTTGTAGCAAGTGGAGTCCCAGCTGCAGAGGCATTCTCCATGTCAAACCGACTGAGAATGTCTCCCACATACTTGGTCTGATGTAGAAAACTCCCTTTGGGAGTCTGATCCACCTGTAACCCAAGAAAGAATTTCATTTCCCCAATGGCACTCATCTCGAACTTTGCCTTCATTACTGCTTCAAATTCTTTGCATAACTCTTCGTTCTTTGAACCGAAGATTATGTCATCGACATATATCTGTACGACCAGTAAATCTCCATCCTTTTCTTTGATAAATAGTGTGCAGTCAATGACTCCCCTACGAAAGCCGTGTTTCACAAGATGAGTCGACAGTTTCTCATACCAGGCTCTTGGAGCTTGATGAAGCCCATATAAGGCCTTGTCAAGTTTGTAAACTTTGTCCCGATGATAAGGATCTTCAAATCCCTCGGGTTGACTGACATAAACTGTCTCTCGAATTTCACCATGAAGGAATACACTCTTCACATCTAATTGATAGACTTTGATCTTCATATATGATGCATAGGCAAGGAAGATATGGATGGCTTCCATCCTGGCCACGGGTGCAAACACTTCATTATAATCAATCCCCTCGAGTTGTCAAAATCCTTGAACTACCAGTCGAGCATTGTTCCTGATAATGACACCTTGATCATCATTCTTGCATTTCAAGACCCATTTGGTGCCGATGACCTTAGCACCTTTAGGTCTATCTACCAGTGTCCATACACCTAACTTCTTGAATTGAAGAAGTTCCCTTGCATAGCACTCACCCATGCCTCATCATTCAGTGCTTCACTAATGTATTTTGGCTCAAACTGCGAGACAAAACAACGATAAGCACCATCGTGAATGTATCCTTTTTCCATTATCGAGGCATAATCAGCCGAGTACAGTTGATTTTTGGTCTGCACTCCTGATCCGACATCCCCAATGACATTTTCTAGGGGATGATAGACATTTAGACGTGATCCTGGAGTGGTAGGAACAACTACCTCAGAGCCAAGATTATGAACATTTGGTTCTCCATCTGAGGTAGAAGGAGTTTGAGGATCCGAAGTCGAAGAAGCATCACTGTTAGATGTTTGTGGACTTGCAGGAATTGGTACCTGTGTCTCCTGATTGTTCTAGTCATCCTCTGTAGATTCATCTTTTGAGGAGGAGTCACTGTCTTCTAGTGCTCCCCCTGAGTGATGAGATGATTCTCCCTATGAGCTCGATGATGTTGGATCACGATATGGTGTATTCAAGATATCATACATCATTAGTGTAGCTAACTGGTCATCAGAAGGGGAGATAGGGATGTTGAAGGACTTGAAGAATCCATCATAGTCGAAAAAGTAAGCGGGTCCTTTTCCAGTAAGGGGTGTGGTATATCTCTGAACATCAACATTACACCACACTTCTACTAAACCCGTTGAGTTGTTGTAAACTCCCTTTTCGGTATGTTGTATCCTAAGAAGATCCCTTCATCAGTCTTCTCGCTAAATTTTCCTTCTTGAGTTTTCTTCAGAAGTGTGCCAAATGGTTCGAGATAGTCCATATTAGGTTTACGTCGTTGTAGTAATTCGTAACATGTCTTGCCATGGCGCTTGACTACTGGGACTCGATTTAATGTATAACATGCATTAGCTACTGCCTATTCTAGAATTGGATAGGCAGTTTCGAGTCTGCTAGCATTGTCCATGTTGTCTCTATCAAGCTTCTATCCTTTCTCTCAGCAACACCATTCATCTGAGGCATGTAGGAAGAGGTGAACTGTTGCACAATTCCCTTTTCCTTCCAGTAAGTCTCCATCCACTGATTCTTAAATTCAGTCCCGTTGTCTGAGTGTACCTGTCTCACCTTCAGCTTGTAGAGATATTCCAGTGTGGTTACTAATTCTTTGAATGACTCAAATGTTTCTGACTTGGACTTCAAAAACATTACCCAAGAGAATCTTGAGTAGTCATCAGTAACCACATAACAGTACAGGTCACCTGCAATGCTCTTTGTACTGACTGGACCAAACAGATCCATGTGAAGAAGTTCAAGAGGAAGCTCGATAGAATGAACTTTCTTTTCCTTATGATTCTTCTTTGTATGTTTGCCTTTATTGCATGATACACAGAAATCAGGAAGTTGGAAATTTTTGACGTTAACACCTCTCACTAGATCCTTTTGAATCAAGTGATTCATCTTCCGTTGATTTATGTGTCCCATTCTCCTGTGCCAGAAATGGAGTCCTTCTCAGTAGCTTTTGATAGGAAGCACTGAACTTCATGTTCCATTGTAGAAGCCGTTGAGAGATCCAAAACATAAAGGTCTTTATATCTTGAAGCTATCATCAGAACTTGGTCCTCCGGAATCACATAGTCTTTCTTTAGGACGTAACACTTCTTGTTGTCAAATATGACTTTAAACCCTTTGCCACATATTTGGGAAACAGAGAGTAAGTTGTTTTGAAGTTGTTTAACGTAGTTCACTTTGTCAAATTTAACTTTCTGATTTCCAACCTCTCCCTGAGCTGTGATATAACCTGCTTTCTTACCGGCAAACGAAACATGCCCGCCTTTTATTTGTTTGACGTTTGATAAAAGAGGCCTGTTTCCTGTCATGTGCCTGGATGCTCCGCTATCTACAATCCACGTGTTGTTTTCAGCACTGTAGCGAACACCCTGCACATACAATTTAAAGCATTAGTTAATGTTAGGAACCCAAGCCTTTACTGGTTGGGTTTCCCAGAGGCATCACACATCATGATTTCAACCCATTGACCCTTAGAGGGTGAGGGTAGCTCAGGTGCCTTCTTGTCATCATTATCAGACACAGAGGATGGCTTTTCTTTCCATAAGCCAGATTTGTGTAAGGCCTGTTTGTGATAAACAGACGACTGGCTAATGGGTTGAACTTTGGGTTCACTAGTTCTTCTAGGTGGAGTTAAAGAACTCCTCTTAGAAGACCTAGGTTTTTAGTTCTAAAGTTCAATTTTCTTCCTAGGTATCTGAAAGTATGGACAAAAGAAAGCAATGTGTCCACACTCTCCACAATTGTAGCATGACCTGCTATCAACTTTATGATTAAACATTCGTTGTGGAGATGTGTGTGACATCCTAGTGACATCATTTTGTTTGGGTTTTGACTCTACTTCTTTTGATATATGATGTTGTTTAGCTAACTTAACTATTTTGACATTCTTAACAACTTTTCCATTTTGGTTAACTAGACTTTAACGTGGGGCTTGTGTAAGGTTAACATTAACAGTCTTTTTAGGTTCAGATTTGACTTTGTTTAACCCTACCTTTATATTATCCTTTTCAAATTCTTTTTCCAGATTAACACAAGGCATTTTACCCTTTGCCTTTGAAGTGGCCTCCTTTTGTTTTGTTCCAAATTCCAGTGAAGAACCTGAGGAATTTGGATCACTTACAAGAGGAGTAGACATCACATGATCCTTGATGGGATTGTTACTTATTGGTTTACACTTAGTGTTCATCAAGGTCTCAGGTGGTGGTGGAACCACTTTATAGCCCAAGCCCTCCCCATTGTTACGCTCTCTCACTAAGTGTTGGACAATATGAGATGAACTTGTCCAACTGTGCAGTCTGTGCTTTAAAGAGTTAACTTCTACTTCTAAGACTGCTTTTTGTTTCTTAGTGTCTTCTAAGGAGTTAAGATAGTACCTAATGTCATTAGCTTGGTTAAATGCTACTATATCAGTTTCCCTAAGTTGTTTATTCAACATGTCTACCTTTGCTTTGTAACTATGCTCATTTTGTTTTAAAACTCTATTTGCCTCAGTGCACAGTTTCAAATCCTTTACTAGGCTATCATTATGATCTAACAACCTAGCAAATTTCTTATCTATGCTTTCTCTAAATTTATCACAGTCAGAACAAGCATGTTTTTCGAAAAGTTGGTTAGTAGAACTTACCTGAGGAGGCTCTGCTGAAGTAGTCATCAGTGCAGCATCAGATGTCTCTGGTTCTGGTGATTCTTTCTTTGTTGTAGATGTCGCTTCTTCAGGCTTGTAGCTGACCTCTATTGCAGTTTCTTCACTATGTGACATCGCTATCTCAACTGCTATATCTCTTTCACTTGCGGAATCATCATCTAAGTCATCCACGCTCGCAATATTGGATTCTCCCGAAGATACAAACCTAAAGCTCCAGTCCTGTCCTTCATCATCACGGGCAGTCAAAGCTTTTGGATCCTTGCCTGATGACGTAGAACTGCTAGCTTGCTTGTCTTGACGAGTGAAAGACGAGAATGGATTCCTATTTCCAGTCTTCTTTGGTTTCACACATTCTCTTTTGAAGTGCCCCTTTTCTCCACAGTTGAAGCAGGTCATCTTGCTCTTGTTAAAACCAGAAGTAGTGTCCTTAGTAGCAACCAAGTTTTGTCCGGTCTTCTTCACGAACTTCTTTGCTCTCCGGACAGCACTTGCTAAGGCCTACATAATATCCATCCTTTCCAGTTCAGTCTCATCAACCTGCTCGTAGACCTCATCTGCCAGATGGCAGTTTCCAATTTTTCCAGCAATGAGTCCATCATAGGAATGGACCACTGCTGCCAAGAGATCCATGTGCTCTCGAGCTACTTCTACTGTCACGTTTCCAAAATTCTCAGTTTTCAGTCTGGTAGCATTTACTTCGGATCCGATATATTGGGTACTAGAAGACCCTGACGTTCCTGATCCTAAAGGAGAGACTTGTGAAGGACCAGATGAGCTTGACACAAAAGCAGTCTGAAGAGGTGCTCTAGACGTCTTAACTTGAGGAGTGGCAGTGTACAAAGCTGGATTCTGAGTGTACGAAGACTTCTGAGCTCGATACTTCATCCTTAGTGCTTCTTCTCGCAGCTTTAGTATGAAATCATTGATGTCCAACTTTGATAGCAATCCATTCTGTCTCAGATTTGACACAAAAGAAGCCCAACTTTCTGGCAACCCGTCAGCAAAATTTGACACTTTATCTTCCATGGTAGTTGTGACACCATGTGTGTGCAGCTCGCTCATCAAATGGTAGAATTTATCAATGACATCGTCTAAACTCTCTTTTCCCGTCGATAAAAAGTTGTCAAATTCTTTCTTCAGTTCCTTAGCTTTAATTGCCTTCAACGAAGCATTCCCGTCATATTTTTTCTCCAGCTCATCCCATAACTTCTTGGCTTGTTTATTCTTTGAGAATTGGTGAAAAATGTCCTTAGGGATAGACTGTGTTAGCAATGCATATACTCTCTTTTCAGCATCATATTTAACTTTCTGTGCATCAGTCTTTCTCCTAGAGTAAGTTTCACCCCATCTGCTCCCACCGGCATACTGTATCCCGTCTCAATAGCTTCCCACATATTTGGATCCACTCCATTGAGGTAGATCTCAAAATGTTGTTTCTAGTGGGGAAACTCATCTAATGTTATAAGCTTTGGAGGTTTATTATAATTCCCCACCTCACTCTCCAGTAGCAGTAAGTTCTGAATCCGTGAGTCCTTCCCGGCTGTAAACGCTGACAACTAATCCTCCATCTCGATTTACTTTAAGTCTCTTAAACAATCTGTTAACAGGTGTGAATGGAGGGATGGGAATAGGCTACCCGTGCGAATGAAACTATCCAACTGGTTCAATCGTGCGGCTGAACTAAGCGATTGGAAAAGTCGTGTGAGTGAAACTGATGCGTATGAACAATGTGACCAGTAGGCTTAGTCGTACGAATGAATATGCGACTGAGTTCAATCGTACGTCTCGGGATGTGAATGAAGTCCAGTCGTGCGATTGGGTCAATCGGGCGACTGAAGCTGCTGTTTTTCGAAAATTTCTAGGTTTAACGTGTTTTAGCCGTAAAAAACCCGAATTTTCACCAACCCTAATCGCCTTATGCCGTAGAAACCAAAACTTGATGAGCAGGGGACATCCAAGACAACTTTTGACACAAAAAGATTGCATTTTTAGTGAAAAAACATAACCTTTGTATCAAAATTGATTGAATCACATGTAATCAAGAGCCAATGCTCTCATACCACTTGTTAGGATCTTGTATTCAAATGAAATACAAACTAATTAACGTGTCGACCAAACCAAATACTACGGAATCCTATTTGATTGGCAATCCAATCAGTGAGAACGCACGTAGAAACAATAAGATATTGTATCTAACGTTAAGAATCGATTGGGAATCAATCAGCAACGTTCTGTGAACTTGGAGTACGAACTTGGAGGCTACTGGACGGCTAGGGTACGTCTGGAATTGAATAGGAATGAATGCTCCTTAATTATTACCTTTTTTCATGAATTAAGTGGTATTTATAGGTTAAGGTTGCTCATTCAGGCGACTGAACCATTAGCATGGTTCAGTCGTGCGATTGATCCATTCGCACGACAGAGCTTTCAGTCGTGCGACTGAGTTAGACATATGAAGTTGTTCAGGCGTATGGACTATTTAGGCGTATGACCACTTAGTCGCATGGCCATTCGGACGCATGACCACTGTTGGGGCGCATGGTCCAGTCGGACGCATGAGAACTTCACTTCACCAAGTTTGAGTGTATTTAACATTATAACATTATGCATAACACTTCAAACAATCACAAACCTATATAATTACGACAATATGCGTTAATCAACTCATTAATGAAATATTTAAACATTATAAACACAGCCAAATATTTGTATTTCATTAACTACCCAATAGTTACATAAGTGTAAGACATATTACATTCAGATCAGGATCTAGGTACATATATGTATCAACAGCCGATGCTAAACTGCAATCACCTTCTGGGCATAAGCAATTAACACATCATGCTTTGTACAAAATTGAACCCTGATTATTAAAGAATGTAACATGACACCTTATGAACTACTCTTTCATAGGAAACCATTTATTGGATTCCTCAAATCATTTGGTTGTCCTGTCTCAACATTAAACACCCCAGACCATTTGGTAAAATTTTCATCCAAGTCTGATGAAGGATTTTTTGTAGGTTATTCTTCCGTTTCAAAGGCTTTTAGAGTGTTCAATCCTAGATTGAACATTACTGACGAATCTACAAATGTACAATTCAAGGAACATTCGTTTCCCAAATCTACAAATGGTCCTGACTGGTTGTTTGATATTGATACATTTAAAAAATTATTTGACCAATTTCACATGTCTGATGCAGGAAATATAAATTCAAGTGATACTTCATCAGCTGTAGAAAGAAGAGATAATTATCCATTGATCCCACCTATATTTGATGAACACATGAATGAAGATGTTCCTCTTCAAGCTAATCCCATCAAACAACTGTCGCAAAAGCTTAGTGTTTCTTCTAAGAAGGTCCGAGCCTGGTGCCATCTTACTCAGATGACTTGTCAAATGAGATCAGAAATAAAAAAAACATGCTTCTCCTCTAGTTGAAACACAAGGTACATCAAATGATGCAAGCAATCTTAGTGCTATTGAAGATGTAGCAGTAACTAAAACAGAAGTTGACAATCTCCATAATTCAACAACAGTACTAGATGAAAGTGCCTCTGACCATAATGAACTAAATGTCTCCCATCTTGATGTAACCAATGCTGGTGACACCATTCCAACCACAAGAATACACAAGAATCATCCAGTTGAAACTATTATTGGTGATCTTAATGAGAGGGTGACAAGAAGCAAGTCCAGTATTGCAAACATCTGTTTGTTCTCATGCTTTCTATGTCAAACAGTACCCAAAAACATCAAAGAGGCTCTTGAAGACACTAGCTGGATTGAAGCAATGCAGGATGAATTGCTCCAATTCAAGAAGCAAGAAGTATGGCAACCGGTAGATCTTCCCGAAGGACAATACCCTATCGGTACCAGATGGCTATACACGAACAAGACCGGTGATAGAGGGATCGTCATCAGAAACAAAGCAAGACTAGTGGCACAGGGATACACTCAAGAAGAAGGAATCAACTACGATGAAGTGTTTGCACCCGTTGCCAGACTAGAAGCAATCAGAATCTTTCTTGCATATTTTGCATCCATGAAATTTACTGTTTATCAAATGGATGTAAAGTGTGCCTTCTTGTATGGAAAGATTGCTGAGGAGGTCTATGTGAGTCAACCACCTAGCTTTGAATATCCAAATTTCCCTCATAGAGTTTACAAGCTGGACAAAGCTCTGTATGGTCTTCATCAAGCACCAAGAAAGTGGTATGAGACTCTATCATCCTTTCTTCTTGAACATGGGTATGAAAGAGAAAAGATTGATCAGACTCTCTTCAGAAGAAAAAGAGGAAAAGATACGCTATTAGTTCAGATCTACATGGATGACATTATATTTGGCTCGACAAACAAGCACTCAACAAAGAATTTGAAGACCTTATGCACTTAAAGTTCTAAATGAGTGCTATGGGGGAACTGACCTTCTTTCTAGGGGTGCAAGTCCAACAGACACCAGATGGAATCTTCATCAATCAATCAAAATATGTAGAAACCATGTTGAAGAAATTTCACTTTGCTGATTGTCAGTCTATAAGAACTCCTGTGGATACTAAAGTGAAGATTGGACCTGACCCTGAAGGCAAATAAGTGGATCTGACTCCCTATCGATCAATGATTGGTTCACTTATTTATCTAACAGCCAGTAGGCCTGACATTATGTTTCGTGTTTGTGTGTGTGCCAAATATCAAGCTGATCCAAAAGAATCACATGTGAATGCAGTCAAGAGGATATTCAAATATCTAAAGGGCAAACCAGCTCTTGGGTTATGATAACCAAATGAAGGAGAATTTAAGCTCTATGACTACATAGACAGTGATTATGAAGGATGCAACTTCAATAGAAAATCCACATCTGGTGGTTGTCAATTTCTTGGTCCCAGACTAGTATCCTGGCAATGCAAGAAGCAAACAAATGTATCTGTGTCCATAGCAGAAGCTGATTATATTGTTGCATCAGCATGTTGCTCTCAAGTACTCTAGATTCAAAACCAGATGTTTGATTATGGTTTTAACTTCGTGTACAGACCAATTTCTATTGACAACACAACAACTATTTTTATAACTAATAATCCAGTTCAGCACTCAAAAACAAAACATATTGAGATTACATATCACTTTTTGAGAGACTGTGCTGAAAAAAGTTTAATCAAATTGATTCAAGTACCAGCTGAAAATCAATTAGTTGATTTGTTTATCAAGGCTTTTGAACCTAGTAGGTTTGAATTCCTAGTTCAGTCAATTGGCATGATTAACCTTGAGTAAAAACCATGAAAAACATCAAAAACAATTAAAAACATCAGAAAACCACATAAAGAAATCTAGTTTGATGAAGAAAAGAATTCTTTGGGAAATGATATAATTATAGTCGTTATATCATTCACCGTGCTTAAATTTCAAAATGTGAAAGACTGAAATGACTTACCAGATATGTTGGTAGGCTCAACTTGGAAGAAAAAATACATGTAGTGATGAATTAAAGACTTATTCAATTGTGAAACACTCATCACAAAGTACAGGTATGTATTAGCTTATCTGAATGCATGTGTGTGTAGTAGCCTAAACACACCAGGTTATGATACTATATGAATCTCTTTCACCACATCATGTTCCATCTTTGTTTTGCTAAGCAAAGACCTGATGAAACTTGCATATAGTGCAGATGTTATGATCCAAAAGATTCCCAATGTGGAACACATCCAAAATTAGATGAATCAACAAAAGTAATACATTACAAGTGAATGAACAAAAGAATCCAATCATGGATCACCTTCCAAAATGAAGTGACAAGAATCCTAATGTGGATCATCATGAAAAAGGATCAAAGTAAAAGATTCCCAGTGACGATCAGTGAGAATGAGATTTCATAACTTAAGTGACCTGGTAAGAAAAGCTATGAAAAAGTTCTACCATGCATTGTATGAAAAAGTTCTACCATGCATTGTACACCATTTTCAAACCAGCTCTTTGCTACAGTGGTGACCGCATTTGCTCTTACACTTGTAAAATCTTGTAAAAACCGTTATTTGACTATTTAAAGGAATTTAAACGGGTCATTTAATACTTTTTAAATTTGAGAGACTTTATAGTGAGACGAGCGCAAAAACACTGTACACCATCTTTAATCATCTTCATCATAAACAATCAAAGATTATCATGTGATTCTACTCGATCGGATCTTGTTATCGATTCTGAAACCATATTTTTATCGGAAACAAGGTGAAATTTCCATAAAAATTTTAATCAAGGTCTAAATTTCAGACGGGAAAACCTAATATCTATGTTTAATCAAGTACCACTGTAAAACCATCACCACAACCATCACCACAACCATCACCATAAGCATCACCACAACCAACACCATAACCAACACCACAACCATCACCGCAACCATCACCACAACCATCACCACAACCATCACCACAACCACACCACAACCATCACCACAACCAACACCACAACAATCACCACAACCAACACCACACCATCACCACCACCATCACCACAACCAACACCACAACCAATACCACAAACAACCCCTCAACCTTCACCAATGTCACCTCATCATCAATCTCAATATCACCACCTCATCAATCACCTATATCACAATACCAACCTTTGCCATCCCATGATTACCCTACTGAAGTTGGAGGATCAACTAGTGCTTCTAGAACGTCCAAATCATCTTCTGATGAGGAGGATCATCATACTCAAATGCCTTCAAAAAGAGCAACTTTTGAGACTGCTCCCTCAGAGAGCTTAGCTGAATCAAATGTAAATAGGCCTCATGAAAAAGATGAGTTGATATCTAGAATACTGATGAAAAAGATGAGTTCCCAAAAGGTTGAAAGAATGGAGAGAATACTGAATAGGAGGGATAGAATAATTGATGATAGAATTCTAGAGCTTGATGAAAAGGAGCAGGAGCTGAAAGATCGCAAAGAAAACCATGAAGCTAAAATGAAGGAGAAGGAAAAAGAAATTTAAACTTTAAAAGCTGCACTCAATCATTCAAGAGAAGAAGTCAGTGGCCATGTTGACACTCTTGCCATTCAAACTATAGCAATGGAAGAACAAGAAAACATTATAGAAGAACAAGCTGAAATTATCTCTAATCTTGAAAAAGAAATTCATAGAAAAAACAAAAGGATCTCTGAACTTAAGCTGATAATTAAGATTCAAAGAAGTGAAGTGGCTGATGAAAAGAAAGATGAACAAGAAAAGGTTGATGATGAAGAACAAGAAAAGGTTGATAATGATGAAAACAAGTCTGTTTCTGACACTGAAGAACAAGAAGGTGATACAAGTCAAACAAAACATGAGGAACAAAGTCTAGAGATGGTTATATACTCTGGAAAAACAGATGCTGCTCGCACTGAGAAAGCTGAATTTGAGGAACTTTTTAGTGCTTTAGACAGCTTTACATCTGAAGAATTCAGTGTAGATGATGACTTTTGGGAATTTGTGAACAATCAACGGACTGATTCTGACCCTATTGTATTCATCCCCAAATCTCCAGTTCCTTTGGAGAAAGAGCTGAGTATGCAGATTGTCTCTACTGTGTCATTGACTGAAGAACAAAAAGAAAAGGAAAAGAAATGTGTGAAAAAGAAAAAGAAAAGGAAAAGGAAACATAAAAGGAGATGGAAGAAATAGAAGTGAATGATTAAGAACAAACCACACCTAAGAAAATGTCTGAAGTGATTGAAAAGGCAGAAACTTCAAGTCCATAACTTGAAACATATTCAAGAAAGAGAAAATATCTAGCTGAAAAGGCTAAGGGTAAAAGAATAGTGATTGAAGAAGAAAGTGCTAAGAAGTAGAAAGATGATCCAAGAAGCCTGGCAGCAATTGCTGAATTTCTTGAAGAACATGAGCAGGCTGAAGCTCAATTAAAGAAACAATCTGTTATCATTGATCTAGAAGAAGGAGAGATAGCTGGTGGATTGATGCTAAAAAGGATGTTCATATGGACAGTCCTATGAAAACAGAACAAGTAGTGGAAGAAATGGTGTCAAAAGCCCAAACTGATGACTTAATGATCAAAGTAATGTTTCTAATCAATCAAGGGTATGATCCAGATGAAGTATTTGGGATGCAATATGAAGGAATGAAGGAAGAGGAAGATAAAGTGAAAACGCTGCTAGATCCAAATGTTGAAACAGAATATGAAAAGCAATCACCAAAGATGCTCCAATGCATAAAGAGTCTTCTATGAAGAAACCAACTAGGTATGAAAGACCATTGTCAAGAAAGGTTCCCCTACCCAAGATGTCTTCAATGAAGAAATCATCCCCAACTCATGAACCACTATTTCCTGATCCTTATAGTATGTCAGATAAGAAAATCAAGGATTTCCACACCAGTCAAGGTTTCACCTAAAGAAAATTGGCAAACATGAAGACTAATTCACTAAAAGCATCAACACTTAGGTTGATAAATGATAAGAAAGAAAAGTTAAAGAAGTTAGAAGAAGAAGTGCTCAATAAGATACCAAGATCAAGAGATTCTGCACATGACATGAATCTTACTCATAAAGATCAAGAGTATCTTACACCTGTTATTCATAAATATCCAGAGTGGTTTGCTGAACCCTCCCAACTAAAACTTTAGGACGGGTTGACCACTGCTGAGATGATTAGAGGAGTATCTACTCCAAAAGGCAAAACAGACCAGAAAATTATTGCTTGGAAGTATGATAGTTCATGGAATATGTTTATGGTTAAAAGGATCTCTGGTCTAGTGCAATTTTTTACAGAGTACTCTGCTCTGGTAAATGCACTTGAGATTCATGACCTGAAAGAACTGGCTAATAATGCCATGTTTAGAGGATATGAATTTGATGGAATACTCTAAATGTTCAAGAGAACCAACAATTTCAATTCATTGAAAGCAACATGTATGATAAATGACTAAACATTCAAGAACCCTCTCGAAATGAAACAGACAAAACCAGCTAAAGAAGTAGTGTTTCCAGAACTTAGAGTGAAACCTAATAAATCATTGAAAAGAAAAACGGTAGCCGGTACACATTCCTCAACACCAATCTCAAATGTTTATTATGATGAGAAGACCTATGAATTGGTGATTGAGAGGAAGTGGGGAGGAAAAGAAGGTGCTGAAATCAGATTATTCAATGGCTATGAAGTGAGACTACAAGATCAATCATACATTCAATACATATACACAAGGCACTTCAGATAGATATCAAACAAATTAGGTCAAGAAGATCTACATTTCTTTCTAAAGTGTATCAAAATATTGAAGATGGCTTATGATCAGATTAGTGCTATGAAGGAGAAAAGGAAGAAGAATAAGACACCTTTACAGTGGGCAACATTGTCAAACTTGAAGTTGATGTAGATGGTTCTCTTTTGATTCACAGGGATGGGCTATCAATAGTGTCTATTTGGGAACCAATTTCTCTAAAGAAACTACCACTTGAAGCCATTCATGATATGAGCAGAATGAAGATTCATGTACTAAGCAAGAACAAAATGTTAGATGCTCAAGATTTTGTCAACATGATCAAGGCAATTTTGGATCCAAGACAAGCAACACCTTTTACACCACCAGAAGACCCAGCTGAATCATCACAACATCAATCACCTCCTAAATATTGAGGAAAACTAGGTTGTATAATCCTTAAGGGGAGTATTGTTTCACCCTGAAAGGATCATACATGCCAACTCAATGGGTGATTTGATGATTGTTCTGCTAGAATCCCTTAAGTCCAAGAAGAAATATGGATGTGAATCCTACTAAGGAAAAGAACAAGTGTTGTCTTCCGCATTTGTCAAAGCGGAAGACATAATGCTAATACGGACAAGTATTTGCTCTTCCGCATTGACAAATGCGGAAGACAAAAAGTTAATGCGGACAAGACTTTGCTCATCCGCATTAGACAAATGCTGATGACCGAACAAATGCGCATAATTATGTTTTCATCTGCATTAACCAATGCGGATGACCAACATACTAATGCGGATGATCCAGTGACGAAATGCTGAGCAAGTTAACTCATCTGTATTTGTCAATGCGGATGAACAAGCAAAGATGCGGATGAAGACTTAGACTAGTTCTGATGTTACAGTTTAGGGGTAGTTTAGTCATTTTGTAAAAGGCATCTTGTCTGCCTATAAATAGAATAGATAACCTCGTACCTGAGGGGACGTCTAATAGATATAGAGAATTTTTGTTGTAATTATTCTATGCAATTCATCAACTTTCATATATACAATACAAAAGCATTTATGACAGATTTTCTTGCATTGAATGTTCTGTGATTGTTTGTTTCCACCATTCAATCATTGACTTGATTTTTATATTCGATTCACAGTAAGAATCTCAATCTTACTCAACCCCAATCAACGTATATGATATGAGAAATCACACCACAACTGATGAAAAGAATCATAATACAGAGGATTGGTTCTTCAGAAAGAACTCACCTAGAAAGGATTTTGATAACCAAGGATACGCTAATCCAAAGTTTCAAAGAAATCATTATAATGGATTTCAAAATCTAACAAAAACACTTTCTCTGGGTTTGAGATCAATTAGAAGAATCAACTCAGATTATGATAATCAATATAATGTCAGATCACAACAATATAATCAAAGACATTTTGTTCCACATTTAGTGAGAATGAATAATGAAACATACAATAAGAAAAACTTTTATGATGTTTCAAACAACGGTTCAAAATTTTTGATGATAATCTTGAAAACGGATTTAGTGTTTTGAAAACAAAACAAAGTAGATAATCAAACTGTTTTCAAATGAGGATTTGAAAACCACTAATTTCAAAATAAAGGAATGGTATCTAACAAAATAATAAGTTTTGACGAAGTCAATTTCTGTGAACAATTGAATTTCAATCTTTTGAGTGTTTCACAAATATGCGATAAATCGTATTCTACTTTATTTGATGATTCTTTTTGTTATATCTTAAAGCCAGGGTTTCAGATCAGCAAAGAGTGGGTTCTTGTCAAAGCTGTTCGTGACAGAGATATCTACAAACTAGACATGTCTTAAGTTGATCCGTCTTCAAAAACAACCTGTCTTATTGCTCGTGCATCTAATGATGAAAGCCAGCTTTGGCATAGATGCCTCGGTCACTCAAACATCAAGAACATGAAGAAGCTTGCAGTAGGAAACCATGTTATTGGAAATCCTTCAAAGAAGTTCGCAACATCTGACTTCTTCAAAGCATGTTTGAAGGGAAAACAACATAGGGCGTCTTATAAGACCAAACAAATAAACTGAAACTCAAAACCTTTACGAATGTTACACATGGATCTATTTGATTCTGTAAACATATAGAGTATTGGGAAGAAATCGTATTGTTTAGTCATCATTGATGATTATACATGATTTTCTTGGGTTTTCTTTCTTCAAACAAAATCTGAAACAACTAATCTTTTAAAGAGTTTATTATTAAAGTGAAAAATCATACAGATTAAAAAGTTAAAATAAATAGAAGTGATAATGGAACTGAATTTAAAAATGTTAATATTGACAGTTTTTGTGCAGCCAAAGGAATAGCTCATCAGTTCAGTGCTCCTCGAACTCCAAAACAAAATGGAGTTGCAGAAAGGAAGAACAGAACTTTGATTGAAGTTGCTCGACCAATGTTAGCTCATGCAATGATTCCTATCACATTCTGGGATGAAGCAATATCAACTGCCTGTTTTATTCAAAATCGTACTCTGTTGATTAAGGCCAAATAGAAAACTCCTTATGAGTTAATATTTGGCAGGAAACCCAATATTGATTTTCTTAAATCTTTTGGATGTCCTGTATTGATTTTAAATTCAAATGACAATCTTGGCAAATTTTATTCAAAGTCTGATGATGGATTCTTTCTTGGATATTCGTCCACTTCGAAAGCGTATAGAGTTTATAACTCTAAGACGAATGTTATCATTGAAACGTTCAATGTTAATTTCTTGAAAACTTTCTCCATCAGTTGCAAAAGGTCCAAAGTAGTTATTTGATTAAAATTCATTAACAAACTCATTTAATTCTAATCTGTTTCAATCTTCATGTGTCAACAGGAAACAAGCAGGAGATCTTGGAACCTTCAGCAAAGATTCTGATTCAGATGATATGGATGATTCAAGTCCAGATTATCCATTTTCTCTTTTGCAAGAGACCCCCTATTCTCTACAGAGAATCTTGAGCATCAATAAGTTCCTGAAGATTCTGATAATTCTCAACCTATTCCTAATGATGGACCAGAAATTCACCATCCTGAGTCTGGAACTTCATCTATATCCGGAGATATAGATGTGAATGACAAGTTTGATTACTTTGTCAATTCTCAATTCAAGTTCCAAATTTTATTCACATTCCTCAACTTTATTGCACCATCTCTCCAAACTGAACCAAACTAGTTTGGATGTGAATGTTCAACAAGATGAGATTCCAACAACTTGTATTCACAAGAGACATCCCATCTCTCAAATTATTGGTCCTTTGAATGAAAGAACAATGCGAAGTCAATCTAAACGAGCAAATCTTTGCTTATACTCATGTTTTCTTTCTCAAATTGACCTTAAAACATTACAGAAGCTTTGAAGGACAATAGTTAGATTGAAGCAATGCAAGAGGAATTATTACAATTTAGAAAACAAGAAGTGTGGAAATTGGTGGATATGCCTGAAGGAGAGAATGTCATTGGCACGAAATGGTTATTCAAAAACAAATCAGATGACAGAGGAATAATCATTCAAAACAAAGCTAAATTAGTAGCTCAAGGATACACTCAGGAGGAAGGAATAAATTATGATGTAGTGCTTGCTCCATTTGTAAGACTAGAAGCAATTCGGGTCTTCCTGGCATATGCTTCTTATATGAAATTCAAAGTGTATCAAATGGATGTTAAGGGCGCATTTTGTATGGACTAATCATCGATGATATATGTTAAGAAACCTCAAGGTTTTGAAGATGTTGAGTTTCGTCATCGTGTGTACAAGCTCAACAAAGCTCTATATGGTGTACAACAAGCCCTAAGAATCTGGTATGAAACATTGTCCCAGCACTTGATCCAATATGGATATACATGTGGGAAGATTGATCCTACTTTATTCATCAAGAGGGATCCATTTGATCTCTTTTGTGTACAAGTGAATGTGGATGATATCATCTTTGGATCAACTAGTCAAAAACTCTGCTCAGAATTTAAAGAAATAAGGAAATCTTGTGTCGAGATGAGTTCTATGGGAGGAATCAATTTCTTTCTTGGATTGCAAGTTACACAATCCGCAGATGGCATTTTTATGAATCAAGCAAAAGTTTGTCGATAAGCTATTGAAGAAATTTAAGCTGCAAGATTGTCAATCCATCAGAACTCCAACTAACATAAACACCAAGATTGATCCTGATCCAAAAGGAAAATCAATAGACCAGACGTTTGTAAAGCCCCGTTCCTGGGACGCTTACAGCTAGTAAATTATTGCACATAAAACATATAACTTTACATTAATATTCATAAACATTGCAGCGGAAACATAATAATAACTTTTCATTTCCTTATAAATGCTTTTGCAAGTTAATACGATCGTTCATTTCAAAACATTGTTTGTTCGCATTACAATAAAACATTAAACAAAATAATCACATCCCAAAAGAGCTGGGTAGCCGCCCCGTGCCATCCTCAGCAACATTACCAGCCAACTGGAAACACATAAAAGTCAGCGTTGTTGAGTAAGTTCTAGTTTTATAATAAAACACACTTTGCTTTCCTTAAAACTTTCTTTACTTTTACATGCAATCATACATCGTACATACACATAGATAATATTATTATTATCTTCATAATTCGTTCATTGACTTCCATTCATTCAATCGTTCACTAACTTCCGTTCATTCATTCGTTCGTCATTACCATTCACTTTCATTACTTTCATTCACATTCCATCATACATTCTTAGTTTCATTCATACGTTCATCATTACATCTTTACTTTCCGTCAACACCTTGAACTTTACCCTTCCGTCATGTTTAAATCTGGTACTGGGCCAAAGCCTATCATAGACCTTCCATCATGGTGCACAACACCCTAGCCACAGTACCGAAGGTAAAATTTAGGTGAACCATTGTTATGTGCTATACCCTTCCATCATGCATAAAGCTGGTATGGGCCAAAGCCTATCATAGACCTTCCGTCATGGTGCACAACACCCTGGCCATAGTACTGAAGGTAAGAAACAATGGTTCCATGCAAATGGTCAATCACAAAGAAAGACCCCGATGTGCATCCTTCTAGGGTCGCTAACCTGCACACCGTTGGGCTAACACCCTACATTGGGGTGTGTCTCGACATACAAGGCTTACAAGACTTTCTTTACTTTCCATTGTTCATTAATACATGCATTCATTCATCACGTTCCTCTTTTCATTATCTTCCACTTTACGTTACATAATACTTTCATTTCATTTATTAACATTCAATGTAAAGCCAAGGGAAAGATAATCATACATAATAATAAGGAACATCAACATACACAGTCAACATCATCATACAGGGCATCATACATACATAACATACATCATACATAGCATCGTGAATAAACATACAACATCATACATCATCGTCATCCATGCCCAACACAAACTCTATGGCCTCAAACGTCATCTATATGAACCCCTGGGAACCCTTCACATCAAAACTTACATCAGCAATTTCCCTCAAAAATCAGTAAAAAAAACTATGTTCCCTCGGGCACACAAACCCTACTTGGGCGTATGGGCACCCTTCAGTCGCATGGCCTCCCAAGCGAGTCGACACCATGCGGATGAACACCAAGAAAATGGGCCCTATGCGAATGGACCCAATGCAGATGAACACAATGCGGATGAGTCCCATGCGAATGGAACTAATGGCGGATGAACACTTGTGCAAATGAGCACTAATGCGGATACACCTAGGCGAATGGACCCTCAATCTCATGACTCCCCATGCGAATGGCCCTTAGTCGCACGACTCACAAGCGAATGGACCCCAGTCGAACGACTCACATGAAAATGAACCTCAGTCACACTCCTTTCGGCCGTATGGCCTTCAGTTGCATGCCATTCGATTGCCTAACCCTAGCTGATGCTGAATGCAGTTCATCCCGAACCCAATCTGCACTTTTCGACCTCCAAACCCTTCCAAACTCGTTCTAAGCCCAAATCAACCATCCTAAATCTTAGAAACACATACCACAACACCATTCAAGCACACACACAAGCCCGAAATCAAAATCCACTCCCACCACACACAAACACATACATACAGGTTCAACACACACATTTCAAAAACGGGTTTCACTATGTGTTCCAGCCCCAAATAAGTTGAAAGCGTGTAAAAAAGGGGTCCCAGAACTCACACAAACAACATCATCGAGTTGAGCTTCAATCCAACCCACTACACTTCAACTTTCACGCTTGAATCCACGAAAACCAAGCTTGAAACCCCTTTTTCTCTCTATTTTCCCTCTTGGCTGAATTTTGGGAGTGCGGCGGAGGGTACGGGCTGCCCTCCCCTCGTAATAACCTACTCTTCCAATCTTTCTCTCATTTTGGCAAGTTTATTTCTTTTTTTCTTTCGTCGGCTTTAAAGAAAATATCTAGGTCTTACAACATTATATAGATCTATGATTGGATCTTTGATGTATTTAACTGCATCTAGACCTGACATAATGTATGTTGTTTGTATCTGTGCCATGTATCAGTAAGACCCGAAGGAATCTCACCTTATTATCAAACGCATATTCATATATATCAAAGGAAAACCAGCTCTAGGGTTATGGTATCATTATGAAGGAAACTTCAAGTTACATGGATTTACTGATAGTGATTATAGCGGATGTTATCAAGATAGAATATCTACCACGGGTGGTTGTCAGTTTTTGGCTCCTCGATTAGTCTTATGGCAATGTAAGAAATAGACAAACATCTTAGTCTCAACTGCAAAAGCTGAGTACATTGTTGCCTCAGTACGATGTTCTCAAATCCTCTGGTTGCAAAATCAACCACTGGATTACGGGTTTAATTTTCTTAAAACTCTTATTTAAATTGATAACACTGCTACTATGTATATTACAGCTAATCCTATCCAACATTCTAAAACAAAACACATCGAGATTTGATATCATTTTCTTAGAGACAACTCTGAAAAAGGTTTAATCATTTTGATATAGATATCAACTGAAAAACAATTGGCTGACTGTTTACCAAAGCTTTCTTACGAGGAAGGTTTGAGTATCTAATTGAGTCAATTGGTCTTCTTAATCATACTGAAAACTGATAAATCTTTTCTAAATGATAATAACCCTCCCTCATTTTCTTAAACAAATCAAAAGTTTAACCATCAAAGTTAACTGCCAAATTATGTATATTGTGTGTGTGTGTGTGTTAAATGAAAAAGAAATTACAACATCACAAATTACAAAAACAAAGAAAAAATTATACAATGAAAATACAAAATATACTTTAGTGGTTATAGGTCTTCGGATTGAATCTGCCTTGGCAATTTGTGGGAAATGATAGTACATCAGTTTAATCAGTTGCATACTTCCCTCGCTAATAAAGTCTGACATGATGAGCTATCATTTGTAGGCAAGATCATGTAATATATTGAAAAAGTATATTATTGTTATTAAACTAATTCATCTATGCATTTGTGTGTGTCCATCTTAGTACTAATGAGTTGTATTGACTTTTTTGATTGATTGCTTGTCAAGTCATAATCTCACACCTTCACATAATATGTGTAACCATAAGATCTGGTTACTGCATCTATACACCTTTTTGTTATGAGTCATCATAGACCTGATGTGATGAGGTATCCTCTTTTGTAAGTCATTATAGACCTGGATATTCTCACCTGATGCAAAAGATGACAATGTGCACAATCCTTTCTATAGTCCAAAATGGATGCCCTATGATTCTTATGATCATCTCTATCTATTTCTTTATGAAACGAATTCGGGGATTACCTAATGGATTGTCCATGGTGGATTTCTCATAGATTATCACTGGTTTAACCATGATGATTCTCTCGTTGACCTAATCATAAGACTTGGTTATACATATATGACAGGTTTTTAAGTTGAGTAAAAGTGCTTGCTTGCATACCTTGATGAGGGTTGAACTCTCTAAGTCTAAGTGTGGATTACATAATGTCATATCTAATCCAACCTTAATAAATCCAAGAATTGAAAAAGTAAGTGTACTAATTCTTTTGCCAAAGCAGTCATTGTTTGTCTTTAGATCTAGTGTCTCCTTTGTTATGGTAACACTGACCTGGAACACACTTGATCAAGATTTAATTGTTGTCTATGACTATTCAGAATTGTTTTTTTAAATGTGCTCATTATTGACTGATATGATCTCACTATAGGCATATGATTCAATGTGTAGAATTTTATTCTGCTTCATTTTAATTTTTGCATTATTTTTTGTGTGCAGGCATGTTAATAATGAATGGTTTTACTTCAATTTTAAACTTTTATAAATTTATGTGTTTAGAAACTTAAAAGTTTAGGGGGAGTAAAGATGAAAAAGTGATTATCAAAATAAATGTTTGGATGAAAAAAGATGATGCAAAAATATTCAAAGCAAGTGTGTGTTGAGATGTTTATAAATGGACCTAAAAAGATTTTAAGTAAGTATGGAAATGCTTCTTGCAAAGAATTGATGTAAGGCCCCATTCCCAGGATGCTTACAGCTTCTCAATCATCAGACATGAAACATATATTTTCATAAATTAAAGAAAACATTGCAGCGGAAACATTAAAACAAACATTTCATTTCATTATAAAAGCTTTTGCAAAATAATACATCGTTAGCAAATGTAACACCGGTTATTTTTTTATAGTCAAATAAAGAAGAATAAGGTGACGAAAAAGAAAGAAAAGCTATTTTACCCAATTTGAGTGGTTAAAATTATGAAAAGGACAAAAAGGTTTGAAAGTTGGCGTAAAGTGGGCATGGCCGCCCACTCTCTTCTTACAACATCCCAATCTTCGGACATTTAGAGAGAGAAAGTGCAGATTCAGATTTTGAGGAAGAACAACAAGAAGAGTCGAATTCAAGGTAAGAATTCGTGTGTTTAAGATTTTCCTAACTGGTTTCATCCTCGGTTGTTTGCTTATGTATGTTGTGTGTGTTCGGTTGTGTGTGTTTGTTGGGTTTTAGGTGTTGAGCTCAATTTGCAAATGGGTTTGAAGAAGTCTTACCCAAAAAGCTGCAATGGTGAGTTCTAGAACCCCTCTTTTACATGTTTTAACTGATTTTGGGGCTGGAAATGCATGAATGTATGTTTTAATAAAACTGGGTTTCATACCCCTATGTATGAATGTGTGTATGTTGTGGGTGGGGTCTGATTTTGGGCTATGTATATGTTTGATGATGTTATGGTTGTGTATCTATGGCTTAGAATGTATGATTTCAGCTTAGAACATGATAGATGGGTTTGGGGACCGAATTATGTTGTTAAGTGTGCCCTAGGCTGTTGATAGGTGCGGATAGTATATATGTTTTCATGAAAAAATTATCGCACAGATTAAGTTTTAAATGGTTATTACTAGTACTAAACCACACACACAAAAGGCAAGTGTACCTGTCGTGTGGTAATATAATGTTGGTAAGAACCAAGTATCAATCTAGGGACACACCTAGCCTACTCAACAAACTTGACGTTTAACTATCAGATTTGGTTTTTGTTAAAGAAAATGATAAGTTGCATTGGAAAGATTTTTAGGGTTTAAAAACAATGATAAAAATAAACTAAACTAGATTTGAAGCGTTTGGATTTAAAACCAGGGAATAAAAGTTATCATCCTAATTAGACTCCACTTATGTAACCATGATGAATAGTGGTGTGATTTAAAGATATGGATTAATGTAGTTATGTTAATGTTTATAAAGATGAGCTGGCGTGATTTCTCGTCTATCCTTCTACCATAGTGACTAGGATCATGCCATGTTGAGTTTTACAGCTTAGATCAAAGCCCTAGTAATGCGGGTAAATCTTTTGTGACCTATTTGACATATGATTTCTGAAAACATAACTTAATGTTAAAAAGAGAGTTGATCAAGTTCATTCCTAACATACCATTAATTTTAGAAAACCATAACAATTACTCAAGATTTCTCAAACTAATAAAAGGGAACCTACAAATGATCAGAAAGTTAAGGTGATATGATTTCTAATAACCATTTCTAGTTCATTAGCCATGGATTTATTATGATGACCGGTTTCATGAATGAAAGTTAATCATATGGTTTTCAACCTTGTATGAAAATCACAATCACAAACCACAAATTTATACCTTTCCGTTCAAATGTAGATGCTACACATCAATAGTTTTCCCAAGACCACCATAACATTAGCATAATATTTATCACACCATTAGTTCATCACAAATTACATAAGTTTCATCTGATTAGGATGATAAAAAGGAGTTTAGCTCATATGAGCTTGAACAAAATAATAGATAACAAAGAAGATAGGTATGTAATCATTGGTGAAATGGAACAATTAAACCGATAATCAACAATGGATGATGTTTAGACGATCTCGAGCTCCTTCCAAGCATTGTATGCACCTCCCGAGCCTCCAAATGACCTTGAAGTCTTGATTCCCGAGAGAATTCTGCAGAGTAACTCTCCCACCAAAGCTTTCCAAAAATGGTGAACTTAGGCTTCTATTTATAGGTTTTCCGGAGTGCTTAAGCACGGCCCCATGCTAGTACAATGCTTATGAAAGTTGGTCGTCTTGTACGTGCAGGTTGTGTCGGGCACGACCCCGTGCTAAATGGGGCACTGTTAGGACCTGCTATTTGAACGAAATACCTAGTGATTAGCGTGTAAACCAGATCAAATAGTGCGGAATCCTATTTGACTGGCGATCCAATCAGTGAGAATACACGAAGAATCAATCAAGAATTGAAACTCATGTTAGAAATCGATTGGGAATCGATCTAATGTGTTCTATGACTTGGAGAACGAATTGTGAGCTTCTGGACGGCTAGGGTACGTCTGGAGTCGTAAGTAATCAAAAGCTCCCTATTTTTCACGAATTAGGTTGTATTTATGGTTCAGTCGTGCGATTGAACCATGCGGTTGATTCATTCGCACGATTGAGTATTCAGTCGTGCGACTGAGTCAATCTCATGTTATAATCATACGACTGATCCAGTCTCCTGGTTCCGTTGTGCGACTGAGTCATTCGTATGAAGTTATTCATGCGTATGGTCCATTCGCATGGGCCACTCGCATGGGCCACTCGCATGAGAACTTCATTCTGTTAAGTTTGAATGCATTAATTAATTAATATAACATTATGTATAACACTTCAAACAACCACAAATCTAATTAACCAATTCAATGTCGACTCATTAATGAAATATGAAACACTATATATAAAACAAGCAATATCATTTCATTAATCATTTCAAGCATTACCTCAGAATCAGACAACAAGATCTATTACATTCATATCATGATCTAGGGACATACATGTATCAACAAACTCCCCCTTGGACCTAGATCTCTCTAATCTCTTGTTTTCTGCATAACCTCCTTGTATTTCTTGTACTTCTCCTCTTTGTGACTCCCGTGTGAATCTCAAACGCAAAGCAAAGTCATATAACGTTCTGGAACCGGAGGGCTTGTACAATATCTTGCTTATCATAGAACAGTGGCCATCTGAAGTACTCTATGCCCTGTTCTCTCTTAACTGCATAAGCATTAAGATCCTCAAAATACGCCCATGCTATGATCCTTCCTGACACCTTGTGATGTTTCTTGACTCTATAGAGTTTGGTGTAGAATCTTTCTTTGGTGCAGTACGTTGGGCTCTAACTTCTTCAAATCGTGCGCCCACTCAGCCTTTCGAATGTTGACATCATCATTTGCGGCTTGGGTTGTTCCTACTGCTTTCTCTGTTTCTTGCTCCATATTGTTCAACACCTCAAAAGTATCCTTGAGGCCTATGTTCGTGAGTCTTACAGACTCGTAAATGGGAAGTAGGTTTCATGGTTGGGATCACACACTTTGTCCAGATTCCCCAAAACAGAGTTCCTCTCCATAATTAGCCAAACACATGATTAGAAACCTCTTCCTAGCCTGTGCTGATCCGATTCTTTGAACTGATCAAGAGAAGTCTTTGCCAACAATAAGTGGGACCTCAATAAAGTTAAAGGTTTTGGCTACATTGGTTCAGGGGGAGTTGTTGGACCAAAAGAACCAATGAGCCGGATCAGAAAAACCTTTAAGTCCCACAGACGTCACACAACTGCTGAAGACACAAGTGCTGAAGACAAAGCTGAAGACAAGTGCTGAAGACAAAGTCTGAAGACACAATGCTGAAGACAAAGTCTGAAGACAAGTGCTGAAGACAAAGTCTGAAGACACAAGTGCTGAAGACAAGTCTGAAGACAAGTACTGAAGACAGTCTGAAGACACAAGTGCTGAAGACAAAGTCTGTGTAATGTTATTTAGATGACATTACAAATTAATAATGGCATTATACATGTAGTACAATTAAATGGTTAATTGTATACATCTACTAAGAGATAAATCACAAGACCATTTAACTTGTGTAATGTGTAATAAAAAAAAAGGGGGGAACCCAAATTTTCGGCCACCCCTCCCCTTTTCCTATGGACCAATTTTTGAAACACAATACCATTAAAGGGTATTGTAGCTCTCTTGACCAGCCATGATTATTCATTGTATGCAAAAGACACAAACTCTCTCTCTCTCTCTCTCTAATTTCGGAATAAGGCAGCAGCTTTAGAGGGTTTAGAAGATCAAATTTGTGCTTCTTTTGTTGGTGATTCATCCTAACAAGAAGGTTTTGCTTAGAGCTTTGGTTATACTAGCTTGAGGGGACCTCCCTTGGAACCTTGGCCGAATTTTAGCATCCAAACACTCCCATCTTTGTCGAATTCTGCTGGAGAAAGGTAGCTAATCCAGCTCTTTGTGGCTGTGATTTTATGTAGTTTTACATTAGGTTATTGCTTGTTCATTCATATTAAAGATCCTTTTGTTTGGGTTTGCTTTTCTACATTAAATGGACACTAAGAACATGAAATATTCAGCTTATAAATGGGTTTTAAGCTATATATGTCCGCTGCGTTTTTCTGAAAGTTTAAATGGTTAAACTTGTGTTTTGTGTTCTTGCAAACCGTCAATGCATCTAGAGCCGGTTATGTGGATGACTTGCTTGTGTTGTTCTTTAAAATTGGTTTTAAAGGATGTTTATAGACATATTTTAGGCTGTTTTTGTGCTGTTATTGTTTGGTTGAATGATTCCCCAACTTTCAAGGTCATCATCACACATGCTAGTGATTAGATCTTGAAAGATACATATCTTGATGTGTTGATTGTTGGACAATATTTAAAACCAAAATTTCAGTTTATGTTGGCTGAAATTTGGTGGTTTTAAAGGGGTTTCATTAGATGTTTTGATGTTATGATCATTGGATGATAAAGTGCATAACTAGTCCATGTCATAGTCTTCTATCATCTCAGAAATGCTGGTAGTCTTACTACTGGTAGTTTTTACATCAAAGGGCACATTACATTTCTACTACTAGCAAGCAGTTTAGCACAGAAAGAAGCAGAAATAAAACTTTTACTGGCACCAGAATCAAAGAACACAGAGTCTAAACTTTTACCTGACACTACATCAGGGTCCGTCCTAGCCTCCTTGTGCGTCATAGTGAACACTCTGGCACTCGCCCTTGGTCCTTCTCCTCCAGTCTTCTTCACCCAGATCCCTCAGCCCTCGGCTTCTTGCATTCACCACTCATGTGACCACTTTCCCCACAATTGAAACACCTCGTAGCCCCACAATCTCTAGCCATATGACCAGGCTTCCCGCACTTGAAAGAGATGTTTGATCCCCATTAGCATTCCCATGAATGCTCCTTCCCGCATTTGCCACACCTCTTCAACCCCATACCAGGTGTGACCACACAACGATCATCCACCCGTGCTTCTTGTTAATCGTCAAGGCACCACCCCGACCAAATCTCTTCCTATTCCAACTCTGATCACCACCACACTTCTTGCTTGCCTCAACCACCACCACCTCTTACTCATCATACAATCTACCTGCCAAATCAACCGCCGACCTAAACGTGCTCGGTCGGGCAGTGATAATGTGCCTCCGAATATCCGTGAGCAAACCCTGAATGTACCTCTTGATTTTTCGCGACACAGGCATCACTTGATCCGGCACCAGCCGTGCCATTTTATTGAATTTTGTGGGGTATTATTGATGTGTGATCGTTCCCACCTCCAACTATAAGAACTCCCTCTCATCCTTGTCCATCTCCCTATGAGGACAAAACTCCTCAATCACCAACTTCTTCAGCTCAGACCATCTTATCCTCCCAATATCCGACTACCGTCAGCTTGGACAATATTGTCCCACCAGCATAAGGCTGAGTCCACGAAAAAGTGGGCAACAAACTTTACTTTCTGATCTTCTCGACACTTGCTGATATTTAGAACAACTTCCATTTTTCTCACCCACCGGTGAGCAACAACAGTAGTGCCGTTACCATCAAAAGTACGGGGCTTGCATCATTGAAACGCCTCGTAGGTACAACCTCATGTCGCCTTCGGTGCAGGCTCTTCTTCTTCCTCCTCTTCTTCATCATCAGACAGAACCGTCTCAGTCTCGGGCTGTCTTCTTTCGCCCGTAGGTCTACTTCTTTCCTTCCTTTCTCCTTCCCTCACAGACTTCATAACTTCGGTCACCACAGATGGTAAGATTGTCTGCATGATGACCTGATGCACCTCTTTGATAACAGCCTCCTTCACTAAGGCCACTAAGTTTGCACTCTCATCACCACCCTCTGGATGAGAGGTCTTGGGTTCTTCATGAACCACCTTCTCAACTCTAGGCCGTCTACTTTTGGGTCGCGGTTCTGCACCATGACTTCCACCACGTGAAGCTTTCGAAGATCTACCACCAGCCATTCCCACATACACTGAAAGATATAAACACCAACGAGGTCAATCAAGGGAACAACTTAGTTGATGTCATGTATAGTAAGTCCCAAATTACAGTGGCCAGTTGTGATTACCGACTTACTTTACTCCTCATATCCCAAGCATTACCAATCTTGACTAGATCAGTATCTAAATCAACAAACAGCACATAACCACATAACATGCGCACATAATACCGGGTAACGTTATGAAAATACCTGATGGCACGTAGCTACTCAGACTAGCATCCCTTCCCATTCTGTCCCCATTTCAGTTTAACTTAAGGTTTCTTTTGAAATGTTAGCCATTTCACTTAAACTTTGGCTCCGATACCAACTTGTAAGGCCCCGTTCCCGGGACGCTTACAGCTGGTCAATCATTGCACAGAAAACATATATTTTCATTAAATAAAGAAAAACGTTGCAGCAGAATCATCAAAATAGACATCTCATTTCATTATAAAAGCTTTTACTAAACAATACATCGTTATCAAATTACAAACTACAGGTTGCGTTACATCACAAAAGCATTATAAAAATGGATGCCATCGAAAAGAGCTTAGTAACCGCCCTGTGCAATCCTCAGCAACATTACATGCCAACTTGAAACACATAAAAGTCAGCGTTGTTGAGTGAGTTCTAGTTGTATAAATAAACATACTTTATCTTTCATTTAAAACTGTCATTTACCTTCTTTCAAATCATACCAGGCTTAGAACATGATCACACATCGTACGTACACATAGATAATAGTTATTATCTTCATCATTGTTCATTTCATACTTTTATTATCTTTCGTTTCATCTAGTTCCTGTCATGTGCTTAAACCCCCCTCTAGAGCACCAAGAAATTCATCTAGGGTTAACCGACAAGGACCCCATACATCTGGTAAATCACAAAGATTGAACCCCTGTGTGCATTCTCATGGGGTATTTAACCTGCACACAGTTGAGCTGACAACCGCTCATTGGGTGTGAACCTCCATACATTTGCTTGATCACATGGATCAAACCCCAGTGTGAATCCTCATCGGGTAGCTAACCTTCACACGGTTGAGCTAACACTCCTCATTGAGTGCGAACCTCTATACATTTGCTTGATCACATGGATCAAGCCCCAATGTGCATCCTTATGGGGTAGCTAAGCTGCACACGGTTGAGCTAACACTCCTCATTGAGTGTGAACATCCATACAATTGCTTGCGAGCCTTTCTTTCGTTCGTTCATTCGTTAATGCATGCATTCTTTCATTTCATTCCTCTTTTCATTATCTTCCACTTTACGTTACATAATACTTTCATATCATTCATTAACATACAAAGTAAAGCCATGGGAAGACAATCATACAAAGCAAAGAACATAAACAAAAACATACAAACATTGCCATACACAACACCATCATACATAAGCATACAACATCATACATCATCATACATGCCCATCATAATGCCTATGACCTCAAAGTCAACCTATATGAACCCCCGGGAACCTCCCAAGTCAAAGCCTACCTCTATGCATCACCCCGAAAGTCAGAAAGTTAAACTATGCTTTTCCGGGCACATGAGCCCTATTTGGGAGTATGGCCACCCTCCAGTCACATGGCCTCCCAAGCGAATGAACATTTAGACATATGAACCTCAAGCGTATGAACCGTATGCGAATGGACCCTATGCGGATGGATCCTATGCGTATGGACCTCCGTCGCGTGACCCCATACGAATGAACCTCAGTCACACGACTCACAAGCGTATGGGCTCCAGTCGCATGACTCGCATGTGAATGAACCTCAATCGCATGCCATTCGGTCGCATAGCCCGGCTGATGTAGAATGCAGTTCATCCCAAACCCAACCTGCACTTTTCGGCCTCCAAACACTCTCAAACCTGTTCTAAGCCCAAATCAACGATCCTAAACCTTAGGAACACATACCACAACACCATTCAAGCACACACAAGCCCGAAAACAAACTCCATTCGCATGACACACAAACACATACATACGGGTTTAACACACACATTTCAAAAACGGGTTTTACTATGTGTTCTAGCCCTAAATCAGTTGAATACGTGTAAAAGAGGGGTCCTAGAACTAACACAAACAACCCTGTCGAGTAGAGCTTCAATCCAACCTGCTACACCTCAACTTTCACGCTCGAATCCACAAAAACCGAAGCTTGAACCCTCTTTTGTCCCCTTTTCTCTCTTTGGCTGATTTTGTGTGTGTGGGGGAGGGTGTGGGTTGCCTTCCCCCTCTTATACTCCCACTCATTCAAGTTTTTTCCGTTTGGCAAGTTTGGTCCCTCGACTTTGGGCTTTATTTCTTTTCTTTCTCTTTTTGTTCTTTTTTTGGCTTCAAGGGGAAATAACAGGCCGTTACAATTTGGTATGTTTATGAAGTATAGAGACATGTGTAAATATAAGTATAGCGAGGGTGGGAATGCTCAAGTTATATAATATAAATTATAATTGAAAATATAAAATTTTTACTAGAAATATGATTCAAAGTTGATAGATAAACATAAGAGTTATTAAAGTTTGTATTTTAATTGGATAAATCATGTCAATATTGATTATTTTACAATAAAAATCGTTGCTTTACATTATATTTATAAAAATATTGAAAGATTGCAAAATTTAAGGTTTTGACAACTTTTGATAGATTCTTGCACTAAACATGTGCGAGCTGTTTGAGGTTCAAATCAATGAGTTAGAAGTCATTATTTATATTTAAATAAAAATAAAAATTTTAGTTTGATATTGAAAAAAAGAATTATAAAAAAAGTATTTGTTAGATAGAGATATGGTTGTCTAATGTTGGCCTTTTAAATCTATTAAAATCCAAAAATTCAAGCTTGATATGTTTATGCTAAGTTTTTTGACGATGTCGTGTTTATTTAGTTCTTTGATACATATTAGATCTATGATTATCACACAAAAGTACTATTTAAGCATAGATTCAAGTTAGTTATAATTGAATTTTGAAAAACACAATTGGAAATGCATGAAAATGAATAACACGAAGAACATGAACACTTAATCGCTATGGAAAACTTCCTAATCTTCAAGAGAGTTGCTATGAGTTGATATTTGATTGTATGTGAGCTCTAGATTTAGAGTTTGGTGTGAAAAATAATAAGAATAAGATCCCTACATATAGAGAAAATAATAAGGCTTTAGATTTCAGTTATGATTGATTTTCTTAATAGTTTTATTAATAAAAATCAAATATTTTAGTAGGGATGTGTATGAATGATTTTTTTGTTATTTCAAATTTGTTAGAACAAGGATAATTACTAGTTAATTATTTATTATTTTATTATATATATATCACTTAAATTATTAAATATATATATATATATATAATATATATATATATATATATATATATACACACACATATATACATACATATATATATACATATATATATACATACATATATATACATATATATATACATATATATATATACATATATATATATATATATATATATATATATATATATATATATATATATATTGTAACACCAAGAAAATTTAGAAGATGTAAAATAAAGAATAAAAGTGAAGAGAAATAAAGAAATGCAATAAAACTGAAGATGAGGGGTTAAATATGCAAAAGTACAAAACTATAAGACAGTTTGTACAAAAGTGGGCATGGATGCCCACTTCCTTGTTACATCAACTTTTGCATTCGGTTTTTAGAAGGAAAAAGAACAGAAAGCTTCGGTTGTTAAAGAAGAAAGAAGAGGACGAATTCAAGGTAAGAATTCCATGTTTTATAGAGTTCTTGGTTGGTTTTAGCGTTGGGTTTATGCTTATATGTGTTTGTGTGTTAAGTTATGTGTTTTGGTGGGTTTTTAAGGTATGTGAACTCATAGTGTACTCAGGTTGAGGAAGTCTATCCAAAGAATTTGCCAAAGGTGAGTTTTAGAACCCTATTTCAATCGGTGTTAATGCAGTGAGGAAAGGATATAGCCTACGCATCCTTACAGCTGAGGTTCATGAGGTTAATTATCCTACTCATGATTTGGAGCTAGTAGATGTGGTCTTTGCACTAAATATTTGGAGGCACTACGTATACGGGATGAAGTGCACCATCTTCGCGGACCACAACAACTTGAAGTACTTTTTCGAGCTGAATGATTTGAATATGAGGCAAAAGCGACGATTGGAACTTATAAAGGATTATGATTGCAACACCCGTTACCATCCGGGCAAGGCCGACGTAGTGGCGGACACCCTTAGACGAAAGGAGAGGCCTTAACCAATTCGAGTGAAGGCTTATCATTAGTTATGACCTTAGACGTGATGAAACATGTCAAGGAGTTTCAAGACGAGGCATTGAAGGAAGATCGCCTTAACTCTGAAAGGATGAGAGGTGTAGTCGTGGATTTGGGTGAAAACACTCTCGGTGTTAGAACCCGATTCAGGCGAATGCGGATTCCTCGTTATGGGCATCTACGTGGAATGATCATGGAAAAACCTCATATGACTGGATACTCCATCATCCTGGTGTTACGAAGATCTATCAAGATATGAAAAAAGATTATTGGTGGCCGGGTATGAAGCACGATGTGGTGGAGTATGTGAGTAAGTGTCTTACTTGCTTGCAAGTGAAGGCAGAACATGAGAAGCCGTATGGGAAGATCCAACCTTTACACATACTCGAATGGAAGTGGGACATATCACCATAGACTTTATTATGAAGTTACCACGTACCGCGATAGGGTATGATGCCATATGGGTGATACTTGATCGTTTGACGAAGAGTGCTCACTTCCTACCGATTTGTGAAACGTATTCATCCGAGAGATTAGCAGATCTGCTTATCAAAGAGATTGTAGCCAATCATGGTTTATCGGTGTCTATTATGTTTGATGATGACACTTAGTTTACATCTATGTTTTGGAAGAGATATCATGATGTGACAGGGACGAGGTTACACATTAGTATGGGTTATCATCCACAGACAGATAGTAATTCGGAGAGAACCATTCAGACGCTTGAGGATATGCTTCAGCCATGTATCGTTGATTTTGAAGGAAGTTGGGACGACCACTTACCATTAGATGAATTCTCATACAACAACAGTTATCATGTGGCATTAGTATGCCATCTTATGAGATTCAATACAGTAAGAGATGTAGAATGCCCATTTGTTGGGTTACATTGGTCAAAAGGAGTTAGGAAGTATCGAGGTGATTGAGGCTACGACTGAGAAATTAGAAACGATCAAAGCCTTTATGAAGGTAGCCAAAGATAGGAAAAAGTCGTATACTGACAAGAGACGTAGACCGATTGAGTTCAAGATGGTTGACAAGGTTATATTGAAGGTCTTACCTTGGAGGGTATCATTCGGTTCGAAAGCGGGGCAATTTGAGCTTGAGGTATATAGAGCCTTTCCGAATCATTGCGCGAGTAGGAAAGGTGGTCTATAAGTTGGAACTACCCGATGAGTGAAGTGGAATTCACCCGACATTCCATGTATCATATCATTGAAAGTGTTTAGCTGATGAAGATATGGTCGTACCACTGAAATACATAGAGGGAGATGAGTGACTCAATTATGTGGAGCAACCAGTGGCGATCATTGATCGTAAGGAGAAGAAATTACGAAATAAAGTGGTTCCCTTTGTGCGAGTAAAGTGGAAGCATAGAAAAGGGATCCGAGTCTACATGGGAGGCTGAAGAAGAGATGAAACAACATTACCCATATTTGTTTGACGAATAACATGTTTCGGGGATGAAACCTATATAAGGGGGTGGACTTGTAACACCCAAAAATTTTAGAAAATGTAGAATGAAGAATAAAAGTTAAGAGAAAGAAAGAAATGCAATAAAGAGAAAGATGATGGGTTAGACGTGAAAAAGTACAAAATTATAATATATTTTGTACGAAAGTGGGAATGTCCACCCACTTCCTTGTTACATCAACTTTTGCATTTGGTTTTTGTAGAGAGAAAGAGTAGAAAGCTTCTGTTTTGAAGAAGGAATAGGAAAAGGTTGAATTCAATTAAGAATTTGATGTTTTTAAGTGTTCTTGGTTGGTTTTATCCTTGTGTTTATGCTTATATGTGTTTGTATGTTTCGTTATGTGTTTTGCTAGGTTTTAAGGTATTTGAAGTTTTAGTGCATTCAGTTTAAAGAAGTCTATCCGATGAAGTTGCAAAAGGTTACTTCTAGAACCCCACTTTTACATGTTTTAACTGATTTTTTGGCTGGAAATACATGTTTTAATGTTTTTATGATGATTGGGTGTGTATACCCGTATGTTTGTGTGTATGACATATGGGTGGGTGTATGTTTGGGATGATTTATGGTTGTGTGTATGTTTTGAGTATGTTTTTGTTGCTTAGAATGTCAGAACTAAGCTTAGAACATGATAGAATTGAATTCGGGTCTGAATTATGATGATTAGTTGCAAGTTAGTTGTCCATGCACCTAACTGCCAAGTGCTTAAGTGTTTCCCAAAACTACCAAAGTTCATGCGCCCAAATAGTGCCCAGACGCTAAAGTGCCCATGCGCCTAAGTCAGGTTTATGGGCATTGCAAAGTACTCATACGCCTAGAATGTTGCCTCAAATGCCCAAGTGTTGGCCATGTGAACAAATAATGCTCATGCACCCAACTTTCCCTAGTCACCTAAGCGTTCATGCGCCCATATAGTGCTCATGCGCCTAAGTGTCACATGTGCCTAAGCAGCCATGCGTCCATATAGTGACCTTGCGCTTGCATAGTGCCCATGCGCCTAAGCAGCCATGCGCCCACATAGTGACCATGCGCCTGCATAGTGCCCATGCGTCTAAGACTTAGAAAATTTTAAGATGTTTGGAAAGAAAGGAAGCTCTAGGTGATTACTTGGGATGTTCGCGACAGTGATGTATAATGATGTTTGTTGATGTATGATGATGTGTGATGATGTTATGCATGTGTATGATCTGTTTCCTTATGTTCCTTAATGCGTATTATTACGTGGCTTTACGTGGTGTGATTATAATAATGAACGTAAAGTACTATCTTAACAGAGCAAAAGATTTAAGATAGCAAAAGTGGAAAATAATGAATGAACGAATGAAAAGTCTTGCAAGCAAATGTAAGGAGGTACACAACTCACTAGGAGTTGTTAGCTTAACTATGTGGTTTACAGCATGCGATCTTGGCTAACCCTTAAGGGTTCACACATAGGGGAAGTTAGTCTATGTGACTACTCTACATGTGCGATATGCGATCCTTGCTGCATAACCCTAAATGATATGGCTTAGTGCCCAAGAGGGCGGTTAAGCATATGACAGGATCTCGATTGAAGTGAAAGAAAATAAAAGTACGAAAAGTGCGATAAGTACGAAACATGCAATGTGAAGGAAATGATGATAACGGAAGATAATAAATATTACCTTGATGTATGTATGATGTATGATCATGTGCGAAAGAAAGAATATGTTTTAATGAATTGAAGGTAATATAATGTTTTTATGAATCTAGAACTCACTCAACAATGGTGACTTTTCATGTATTTTCTAGTTGGCAAGTAAGAGTTGCTGAGGATGGCATAGGTCAGCTACTTGACTCATTTTGGATGGCATCCATTTTTTATTATGATTATGATTTTGTGATGTAATGCACAAGTGATATTTTATAATTTAAGAATGATGTATTATTTTGCAAAAGCGTTTATTAATATATGAAATGGTTTTAGTTAAATGATTCCGCAATAATATTTTAGTAATTGTAAATGAATGTTTTATGTTTTATGTGCAATGGTTGACCAATTGTGAGTGTTCTGGTAACGGGGGCTTACAAATTGGTATCAGTGCCAAAGTTGAAAAGAAACAGGAAATATTTTCTCAAGCCTAAACTAAAACTGAGAATGGGACAAAATAGAAGGATACCGGTCTGAGTAGCTACGTTCCATAAGGTATTTTCTTTAATGTTAATCGGTATTATGTGAGCATGTTATGTGGTTTATGTGCCTTTAGTAGATTTAGATACTAGCGTAGGCAGAATAGGGAATGCTTACTATACTAAACATAAACTAAGCTATTACCTTAAATGACTGTATTGGTGTTTGGATCTTATAACGTGTTTAAAGGATCGGTGGAGGTATATCTTCTAAGGCTTCTAGAGGTTGAGGTCTTAGTTGACGTGGTGCTGGACCATGGGTCACAAGAGGGAAGGCTAGAGCTGATGAAACGGCTCACGAAGAGCCCAACACACCTCATCCAGAGGGTGGGGATGAGAGTGCAAATCTGAGGACCTTAGTGAGGGAGACTATTGTCGAGGAAGTTCATCGGGTCATGCAAACAATCCTGCCATCTATGGTGACCGATGTGATCAAGGCTATAAGAGAAGGTGTAAGGCCCCATTCCCGAGACACTCACCATTGGGCAATCATCATACATAAAACATATAATTACTTTTAAGTTTACTAAAACAGTGCAGTGGAATTACTTAAAATCATTTCATTCAATTGCTTTTGCAAAATAGTACAACATTCATAATAATTATTAACATCATTTGTTCGCACTACAACGCAAAAAAATTATCGTTTAACAAAATGGATGCCTTCCAACAATGCCAAGTAGCCACCCCATGTCATCCTCAACAACATTCACCTGCCAGCTGGAAACACATAAAGTTCAGCGTTGATAAGTGAGTTCTAGTTTAATAAAGTAAAATATTTTTCTTTCGTTTAATAGCATTCTACTTTCATGCATAATCATACAACATACGTACACATAATAATATCATTATTATCTTCTATTAACATTCATTATTAATCTTTCATTCTTTCCTTCTAGACCAATGTCATCAGCTATACCCGAACGTAGGGACGAAGCAGGTACTGGGCCAAAGTTTATCAAACTTCCATAACGCACATAGCTTGGCACCAGTACCGGGGTAAGCATCCAAGATCAATTCTGTAAGCTATATATTTGGCCATTCACAAATACTAGACCCCTGTGTGTATCTTTATGGGTTAGCTAAACCACACAGTTGAGCTAACGAGATTTTAGAGTCGTGCACCTCCTTACATTTGCTTGGAAGCATTTCCATTTCATCATTCATTAATGCATGCATTCATTCATTTTTTACGTTCCTCTTCTCATTATCTTTTCACTTTACGTTACATAATACTTTCCATTTACTTTCATAATCATACCACGTAAAGCCACAGAAAATGAACACGCACATCATCATGCATGACACATATACATAGCATCATCGCATATCATCATGCATGCCACATATCATAGCATCAACCATCACACCACATATGACATTATAAAGTCAAGTTACATGACCCTCGAGAACTTCCCAATTCAAAGCCTACACTTTACATTTTCCCCAAAATTCAAAAAATAATCTAAGTCCTAGGCGCACGGGCACTATGCAGTCGCATGGCCTAGCATTTAGTCTCCAGAGAAAATTCCTAGGCGCATGGGCACTATTTGGGTGCACGAGTGCCTAGGGGCACGGGCTGTTTTAGGCGCACACACACTTAGTAAAATTTTAGCCTATTCTAGGCGCATGGCAACTATTTTGGCGCATTGGACACTTAGACAAATTTGAACGTTGGGCGCATGGGCCTATTTCAGGCGCAAGAGCAACCAACACATACTCACAACATAATAATCAGTCCTAAGTTCTAGCATTCTAAGCATCATAACATGAACATGGCATCATCATAACACCAACACCACCTAAAATCATAACCCATCCACAATCACACACTGTTACACATACGGGTACAAAACCCACATTAATAAAAACATCCATACATGTATATTTAGCCTCAAATCAGTTAAAACATGTAGAAAGGGGGTTCTAGAACTCACCTTTCACAACCTTTGAGTATGACTTCTTCAACCCATTTGAACTATGAGTTCAAACACCTAGAAACCCACCAAAAAACACACCCGAACACACAAACACATATAAGCACATAACTGATGCATAGGCTAGTCAAGAACAACTTAAACCCAAGAATTCTTACCTTGAATTCAAATTTCCATTCTTCTTTCTTTAGAAATCCAGATTCTGCTCTTTCTCTCTCTATATATATAACACCCGGTTATTTTTTTAAAGATTATTAAAGAAGGAATAAAGTGAAGAAAAAGAAAGAAACACCATTTTACCCAAGTTAAGGGTAAAAAGTGTCAAAAGGAAAAAAAGGTTTAAAAGTAGGTGTAAAAGGTGATGGCCGCTCATGTTTCCTGCCTACACCTTTTCATTGGGATATTTTAGAGGGAGAAAGTGAAGAAGAGTTGAAGTTTTCAGGTTTTTGAAGAACAAAAGCAGAAGTTCAAATTCAAGGTAAGAATTCTTGATTTTGTGATATTCTTAACTAGCCTTAGCCTCGGTTTTATGCTTATGTGTGTTCGGTGGTGTGTGTTTTGGTGGGTTTCTAGGCGGTTGAACTCCATTCCAAACAGGTTTGGAAGAGGTCATACCTAAGAGGCTGCAAAGATGACTTCTAGAACCCCCTTTTTACTTGTTTTAAATTGCTTTGGGGTAGGAAATGTATGTATGGACATTTCATAAAAATGGGTTTCTTACCCATATAGTTGTGTGTGTGTGTGTGTGTTTTTGGGCGGGGTTTGATTTTGGGTTATGTATGTGTTTGATGATGTTATGGTTGTTGATGGGTGCGGATAGTATACATATTTTGATATAGATTTATTGCACAGATTCAGTTTTAATTGGTTATTACTAATACTAAATCACACACACAAAGGCAGTGTACCTATCGTATGGTAATATAGTTTTGGTAAGAACCGAGTATCAATCTGTGGACACACCTAGCCTACTCAACGAACTTGATGTTTGACTATCAGATTTAGTTTTTGTTAAAGAAAATGATAATTGGTATTGAAAGATTTTTAAGATTTAAAATAAACAATAATAGAAAGAAACTAAACTAAGATTTGAAGCATTTGGATTTAAAACCAGGGAACAAAAGTTATCATCCTAATTAGATTTCACTTATGTAACCATGATGAATTGGTGGAGTGATTTAAAGATATGGATTAACGTAATTATGGTAATATTTATAAAGATGAGCTGCCGCGATTTCTCGTCTATCCTGCTGCCGTAGTGACTTGATCCTGTCAGGCTGAGTTTTACTACTTAGATCAAATCCCTAGTAATGTAGGTAAATCTTTTCTGACCTATTTGACATACGATTTCTGAAAACATAACTTAATGTCAAAAATAGAGTTGATTAGGTTCCTTCCTAACATACCAATAATTTTAGAAAACCGTAACAATTACTGAAGTTTCCGAACAAATAAAAGGGAACCCGCAAATGATCAGAAAGTTAAAGTGATATGAGTTCTATAAACCATTTCCAGTTCATTAGCCATGGATTTATAATGAAGACTGGTTTCGCGAATGAAAGTTAATCATGTGTTTTTCAACTCTGTATGATGATAACAATCACAAACCATAAATTTATCTTCCCGTTCAAATGTAGATGATACCATTAGTAGTTATCCCAAGGCCACCATAACATTAACATAATATTATCACACCAGTAGTTCATCACACATTACATAAGTTTCATCCGATTAGGATGATAAAAAGAGTTTAGCTCATAATGAGCTTGAACATAACAACATATAACAAAGAAGATATATATGTAATCATCGGTGAAATGGAACAATCAAACCGTGCCTAAAAGAAGTTGATCGGCTCATACATGCAGGTTGTGTCGGGCACGGCCCCGCGTTAGAGGTGGGGCACGGCCCCGTGCCTAAAAGGCACGACCCCGTGTTTAGCTTTGGAGAATAGTACTTTTGTCCTTGTCAGATGACCAAACACGGGGGGTGTGTTAATTTATCACAGGGGGTGTGTTAATTTAGCATGGGGGTGTGTTTCTGGCAAAGCATGGGGACGTGCTTAAAGAGGCACGGCCCTATGCTTGGACTCCAAAGCTCAGATTACTTCAATTTCTTGCTAAATATGCTTCTTTTGTCGACTTGCCCTTTTAAACACCTGAAAACACAATTTAAGACTTTTAAGTAAATTTTCATCATTTTAAGGAAGATATTAAGGAATAATTGATGTGCTTTTGATAGAATTTTTAAGTATAATTTGGAGCACATCAAACATCCCCACACTTGAACTTTGATTGTCCTCAAGCAAAAATCACTTAAAATGAGAAGTCCACCAAAAACCAAATAAAACAAATTATAAACATGTCATTCGAGAAATACGCAAGTAAACATTATTTTCATCCAAATATAAATATTCTGAGCATATGTAAAATGATATCCTAGAAAGCAATATGTTAGTAAAGATTATAATTATGCAAAAATCCACACTTCTCACAAGGTGCACTCACGCTCAGCTTAATATATGGAGCCATAATCAAGATTAAGTATGACTAATACACTCAACTGCCTAGTATGAATACGTGTGAAATCATAAGCTTGTTAAGGGATCAACCTCCACCTACATAGATATTACTTGCATAAATCATTAGGTCTTTGAAGGGTTGTAATTTGGCTCGGGCTCGGGTATGCAATATTTGGAGAAGTTTGGCTAATTGCTAAAGACGATGGTCTTGGCTTATTTTTCTAACATAAACTACAAGGAAAGCAATAAAGGTTCCCTATACAATACTTCAAGCTAGAAGGGATATGCTAGCTTGAGGACTCGTTTAACGTCAGATTGTCAAGACCGTATTTTGCTTTCAACAATCGTACTTCATCTTTTACCCGAAGATACACAAACTTTCCTTTCTCAAGGATCGTTTGGCTTAAAGCCTAATAGCACCCAATCGGATTAGTTCTGTGTATTCGTATTGAGATTTAGTTTGATTCTTTTTGCATTTTCCATTATGAGACCAATTTCCACAATTCGGGCATCTTTCTTATCTTTTTGCCCGTCTCTTTATAGCACTTTTTGAAATTCCACAAAATGGCGGAACTTGTTCCTTTTTTCGCCATTTCTTTCTTGCGTCAAACGTGAGATTGAAATTTGTTCGCGGATTTCCGGGGGAAGTCCTGGTTTTGCGTGATGAAGAAAACAAAGCGAATTGAAATCAAAAGAATGCGTTTCAGTTCATTAAGGTCTCCCGGTAAAAGAACAATTTTTTTAATAAGCCAAAACATGTCTTTAACGAAAACAGGTTTTGTAGAAGGCTTTTGGTTAAGTGACTTAGTGGCTCGGGTGATTGAAAGATAAAAACGTTTAAGCTCAACGGGGCTCACTATGGTTGACGTTTGGGTAAGGAAAATTAAAGACAATGGTTGGGGCTCGAATGGTTAAGGTTTCTTAGTGCCTAACTCATTTTTATGCAACAAATACTAATTAAGGTCTTCAAATGCATACCCAAAGCTAGTTCTAATTATACGTATCATATGGCACTCTCAATTAAATCCAGAATGAAAGTAGAATTGCAATTTTGAAAAGCTGTTTAAGGCTTAAAAATAAACTCGCATATGGATGGAATTGGGTAATAGTGCTCATTTTACATGATTAAATATTTACTAGATTAGATTATTGCTTTTAAGGATATCACAAAAAACATTTTCAATTTTATTTGGACGTCATGAGTTTACTTCTTTATTTCCCGATAACGTATATTTATAATTTGCTTTATCAAATATTTTATTTTTGGCTTCTTGTCACAAAAATTAATTGGTAAGTGATCTTTTATTAAAAGTTTTAAATTTGGACCTTTTTAGCAAAGTCAAATGCCTTACTCCTATCCCCACACTTAAAATTCACATTGTCCTCAATGTGATTAATATAATCAAGATCGAGAAAGGGTAAGGAAATAACTCCTCTAAAAATAATGATATTTTCAATTGTGTTTGGTTGGCCTCTGTTGTTAGAATCCTCGGTATCACCTGAAATGTCACCAATTTATTAAAAGTATTAAAGTCCTAAACACACAAAATAAAAACAAAACGACATAAATTAAAAGATAGATTGTCACAAAACAACTGTGTCGGGTCCCCGAAAATGATACTGTTGAAGGTTTGAGAGAACACTAAAACATAGTTTACCTTTTAAACTTTTCAGAAACGCAGCGGATGTATAGGATTATAACAAGTTTATAATCTGAAATTTTCGTGTTCTAAGTGTGGTTTTAAGATGGAAAACAAAACCCAAATCAATAGGATCTTAAATATATGAATGGAACAAGCTATGAACCTACAAAACGTGCATAAAATCACAGCTTGAACAAGCTGTGATATCTACCTTTTCAGCAGCAAAATCGACCAAAGATGATAGGTTTAGATGCTTGAAATCGACCAAGAGCTCAATGTAGAGATCCTCAAGCTTTGTATACCCCAAGCCTTGATCATACACCACTCTTGCTAGGTAGAGTCACACCAAGAATCAACTTCAAAACACCAAACTTCCTGCTGGTTGTTCCGTGAACAAGAGAGAGAAAAAAGAGAGTTTTGAGAGTTATTTTGCATGTATATATTGATGGAATGAATGAGTGTCTTCCTAGTTATTGTTGTGTGTATTCTCAAGACAAAAATGGTCCAATGAGGTTCAAGGGAGGGGGCGGCCAAAACAGCCTTTCAAAATGGTTTTTGCCTCCCTTTAAAACACCAACATAACTTAATAGAATTCACATTATGTCACACACATTAAAATGTCATTCTAGACTTATGTTAAATGTGACATATCCCTCTTAATTAACAAATTAATTAAGTTACACTCATATATTATTATTGTTATTTAAAACCTTTTTAAATAACAAGAATAACAATAATTCATCAACAAATTATCCTTATAATTTGTTCCATCTCTCATGCAAGTTATTTAGAAAACCCATTTCCAAATTTGGTGTAATATTTAATTGCATGATCATATCATCAATTAATATTAATTGGTGTTTGCTAAGCTTGTTATTGGGTATAACCCGACTTGGATCATGACGTACTAACCACATCAATATTTATGTGTCTTGGGCATATAGAATCCTACAATCTCCCACTTGCCCAAGATTCATAGAAGATTGATGCAAGCAGTAAATACCGCCTAACAACGGTTTTACTACCCTTAATACGCATGACTTATGGCATTCAATAACATCATCCATTCAAGTACCCTACTTGAAATGATTTAGGTGAATTAATCATCTATCCTTTTGTTACAGATGTCATGTTAAATCCAGGGACACAGAATGATCATTCCTTGTTGATTTAACTTAATCAGGCCTTAGACATCTAACTCTCAACGAATAAGAGGAACAAATTCCATCTTGACTACATACGTTTCTCACAACACTTCATGTTACCTGAACATATCCTTATGTACTGTCCCTATTTCAGGGCAGTGAAGAATAGGCTCAAGTATAAAACTTGGTGAATATCATAACCCAATATGTCTCTCAGGTCTGAGGATACCAATGATATTCGCCTTTACTCAAATTTACTTATGATCAATCAATAAGATTCCATGTAGTAAAATTTGAGATGCGGTTAGTCCAATATTTGTATCCCACAAATATCTATGAACCTTGGTAGCAACCCATTGCTCTATATTCATCCTTTTGAGTATCAACCAATCCAAGTTCATATAGTCTTATCTTCAAACTTGTTCCCACAAGTGTGAACGACTACGGACATTTAGAGTAAACATTTTACTCATGGATTAAACATGCTAAATTGGAATATTATTTGAAACATTATAACCAAAATTTTATTCAAATAATAGAAAGTTCCATATATCCAAATACAAAATTTACAGATCAAATCCACTCACTAGAATATCGAAGTCCCATGGCACAAGTATGACCTTCATGCTTTGCCTTTTCAAGGAGCTTCGTGAGGGATCCGCAACGTTTTGATCCGTGTGAACTTGCGAATACATATCTTTCCTTTTTCAACTTCATCTCGTATGTAGTTGAATCTCCGCTCAATGTGCCTAGTCTTTTGATGAGCACGGGTTCCTTGATTTGTGCAATCGCACCCTCGTTATCACAAAAGATCTCTAGGGGGTCCTGAATGGAAGGGACTACCCCTAGATCGGCAATGAATTTCTTCAACCATGCAGCTTCTTGGGCTGCCAATGAGGCGGCGACGTATTCTGATTCTGTAGTTGACAGAGCCACCACATCCTGCTTGGAGCTCTTCCAAGAGACCGCTCCTCCATTCAGAATGAAATGTATCCCGATTGTGACCGAGAATCATCACGATCGGTTGGGAACTCGCATCCGTGTAACCTTTTACAACGAGTTCCTCCTCGTCACCAGATCCATAGATTAGGAACATATCCCTTGTCCTCCTTAGGTACTTAAGTATGTTCTTACAGCCATCCAATGACTGTTTCCAGGATTCTGCTGGTAGCGGCTTGTCATGCTTAAGGCGCATGACACATCCGGTCGAGTGCATATCATGCATACATGATGGATCCAATAGCAGATGCGTATGGGATTGCCTTCATTTTATCTTGCTCATCCTTTGAGCTTGGACATTGGGTCGTACTCAACATTGTTCCTCTTTGAATAGGTACGGTACCTTTCTTAGAGTTTTCATCTTGAACCTTTTCATGATTTTATCAATGTATGCACTTTGATTCAACCAATCAACCGCCTTGATCTATCCCTATAGATCTTTATTCCCAGAATATAGGCGGCTTCACCAAGATCCTTAATGGAAAAACAACTTCCAAGCCAGGTTTTTACACTTTCCAAGGTTGGAATATCATTTTCCAATAGTAGTATGTCATCAACATACATACTAAAAGGTTATTATGCTCCCACTAGCCTTCTTATACACACAAGCTTCATCAGCGTTTTTGATGAAGCCAAATTTCTTGACCTCCTCATCAAAACGATGATTCCAGCTTCTCGATGCTTGTTTCAATCCATAGATTGATTTCTTTAACTTGCATACTTTGTTAGGATGTTTTGGATCAACAAAACCTTCAGGCTGAACCATATAGACATCTTCCTCAAGATATCCATTTAGGAAAGCGGTTTTGACATCCATTTGCCAAATCTCATAATCATAATGAGCAGCTATGGCAAAACAATATCCTTATAGACTTTAGCATCGCAACAGGTGAGAAGGTTTCATCATAATCAACCCCTTGAGTTTGAGTGAAACCCTTTGCTACAAGTCTAGCTTTATAAGTATCCAAGTTTCCATGCATATCGGTTTTCTTCTTGAAAACCCACTTACTTCCAACTACTTTGGAATTAAGAGGTGGTACAACAAGTTCCCAACTTGGTTGTCATACATGGATTGCATCTCAACGTTCATGGCTTCTAGCCATTTGTCACAATCCGCATTGGACATTGCATTATGGTATGTGGTTGGTTCATCAGAATCTACCACATAGCATCCATCATGAAAATCCATATCTTTCAGTTGGATTACTAGTTCTACCACTTCTGCGAACGTGTGGTGTGTATTGATCAACCCTTGATCTTCCTCAACATCCTCATGTTGAGTGCTAGTTTCAACCAAACGTGTATCGGGTTGTGGTTCTTGATCCTCTTCAAGATCCACTGTTCTACTGCTAGCTCCTTCCTAAAGGAACTTTGCTTCTAAGAACTCACCCTTTCTGGCAACGAACACCTTTTGTTCCAGTGGATCGTAGAAATAATATCCCATAGAATCTCTAGGATATCCAACAAAGATACACTTGGTGGATCGGACTTCCAATTTGTTTGGGGTGGGAGTCTTAACATAAGCCTCACATCCCCAAACCCTTAGGTATGATAGGGATGGAACTCTTCATGCCATATCTCAAAGGTGTCCTTTCCACCTTTTGGTTTGGGGCCATATTTAGAATACGGGCCGCGGAGAGCAAAACAAAACCCCCAAATGATAGAGGCAATGTGCTTCTAGCCATCATAGATCGGACCATATCTAATAAGGTTCGATTCCTCCATTCAGACACACCATTATGTTGTGGTGTTCCAGGTGGAGTGAGTTGTGAGACAATCCCACAACTCCTAAGATGATCTTGAAAACATCACTTAGGTATTCACCTCCTCTATCGGTACGGAGAATTTTAATTGACTTATTGAGTTGATTTTCTACTTCATTCTTGAAGATTTGAACATTTCAGAAGCTTCATCTTTGTGCCTTAATAAGTACACATACCCATAGCGACTATAGTCATCGGTAAAGGTAATGAAGTATCTTTCACCATTTCTAGTCATTGCTTAAAAGGACCCATACATCCGAATGTATGATTCCTAATAAATCTTTTGCCCTTTCGGTAGTTCCACTAAAGGTGCCTTAGTCATCTTACCTTGTAAACAGATTCACAAACATCAAATGAATCACATTCATTTGTTTTTAAAGACCATTCTTTTGAAGTGTTTGTAACGCTTCTTGTTTATATGACCAAGACGACAATGCCAAAGATAGGTATCACTCAAGTCCAACTTGAGTTTCTTGGTGTTAGTTTGGTACAATGAACTATTTAAAGTATTTTCATGAACCAATTCATAAATACCATTAATTGGAATAGCTTTAAAATAAAACATACCATTAAGAAACATGAATATCATTTTCAATAAAGGATAATACATAATCATAATGTCTTAGTTGGGATACAGAAAATGTTCCTAGTCAAACTAGGAGCATACAAAATTCTTCAAAATAACTTCCAAACTACTTGGAAGTTTTAGGATGTAGTCCCCACGAGCTTCAACTAAGACTTTAGTTCCATTGCCCATGAAGAGGCTAACATCCCCTTTCTTGAAGTCCCTACTTCTTGTGAACCCCTGCAACAAATTGCAAATATGAGTTCCACATCCGGTATCCAATACCCATGGTTTGAAGATGTAACATTAAGATCAATATGAATCATGTATATTGTACCTGAGGTCCGCCCGGCATCCTCTCTTTGCTTTCAACTCCGGGGATGGAGATTTGGACAGGTATTCCTTGCCCTTGTAGATTTCCATCCCCACACCCCAGAAGGATGTGTGGGGGTAGCAAACCTTGCTTCTTCTTCTTATGGTTTGGGTTGGTACCCTTACCACCCCTTTTTCCCCTTTCCCCAGCAGGTCCCTTACCCTTGGCAACCTGCCTTGGGTGCGGATGATGCCTTTTTGTTGTTCCCACCATCATGGATGGGAGAACGGGTAAAACCTTTTACCCTTGGCCCCTGCGTGTTCGGCTGTGATTGAGTGAAGTTCACCAATGCTTTTGTTCCGCATCCTGTTGTAGTTTCAACACGAATGTCTCCGAACTTCTTGGTTAGGCCATTATCAAATCCGTGGCCAACTCTTTTGAGACGGGGAGTAGTAGTTCCTCGAGGCGGGTCAATATGACTTTTCTCTAAGTACATAGATGAAACAGATTGGTGTGTCGCATGCATGCACCTGCTCGGATCGAACCGTTTGAAACCGTCTCACCGCTGCGGTGTAACTGTCCGTCCTTCAGCTGGGTTATCATGTCGCCCGTATGTTCATGACTCCTCTTTTTGGACGGCGGAGTCGTGCTCGCAGCTAGATGCAAGCACTTGTACGGAGTCCTCAGTGTATTTCCAATCATTAAAGCGGTCCTCATCATCCTCAATTTTTGGGTCGGGTTAGGGTCTAAAACATATGATTTTTTCCGCTTGGCGGGAACAATTCAGTCATCCAACAATAAAGTTGTTATTTGAAACGTTTTATGGAGGACGTTCTTTGGTGGATGGCGCGGGGTGCGGGTTTGATCGTGATTTTCATTATTGGTGGCCATCTACAAAATTTAACAAAGATCAATTTTAGTATTTCGATATTGCTAATTTTAATATTTAATGCCTTTTAAGGACAATTTTATATTAAAATCTAGAACCCAACATTACATTTAAATTGTGGTTAGGTGACTTTACCCACTATTTAAATTAGAAGGTGGTCAACGATTGAACGATTGCAACCAACGCTTCTAGTGGTTTGGGGTATGCGACTTTTAAACATCATATGCAGAGTCGGCATGTTATCCCATCAACACCTATGGAAACCATATTTAGGTGATCCATCAACATGGTTTGCAAATCAAGTTACCCTACTTGCACACACCATGGAGTTTACCAACTAGGTGAGCCTTTATCCCACCAATGTGGTATTCCCACCTAAGTCACAAGTTCCCAAAAATGGTTAGGTGACCTTTATCCCATTTAGAGTTTCCAAATGACTTAAGTGTTGTGCAAAAGGATGGTGTTAAACTTGTTTGTTAAATGTTTAGAGGTTTCATAATTCTAGTTTAAAACTCTATGTACTTGTATTTGCATGCTTTCAAATACAAGGTACCCTATAGTTCTTTGATTAAACCTATTTTAATCTTTAAAATCATTAATCATTTTAATAATCTTTTATTAACTTTTATTATATCATCAATTTTCAGCTTGTTAAGTTGTTTAATTGGGAATATCCAATATCAACCAAACAATCAAGACAACAAACATCAACCAAGCATAAACACAACAATCATATTGTGCATACCATAGCCCTTATGTGACAACACTTGTTTGCCATCACAAGTGTTGTCTTTGGTCTTTCTAAGGGTCAAACATATCATAAAGTTCCAAGAACCCCCACAGAGAACCGCATCCAAATGCCATGTTTCTTGTGTCTTTGTGTCCATCTTGGGGTCTTGATCTTGTACATCTTCCTTTTACAAAATTGTATCCTAATACATTTTTCTAGTAAAGGAAATGAACCTAATCTATTATTACATAACCAAATGAATGAATAATTACAACCCAAATGAATAAACACACATTACAACCAAATTGAATGAATAAACAACCACTTGAATCATCCAAAACCACAAGGCCACAAGCTAGGTTATGCACTTTAACAACAAAGATCAAATCATCAAAATATATCATTATCCCCACTTAAACCTTCAAATTTCAGCCAACATAAACTGAAATTTTGGGTTTTAAATATTGTCCAACAATCAACATATCAACATACATATCTTTCAAGGTTTAATCACAAGCATGTGGATGTAACCTTGAAAGTTGGATTTTCAATAAGACATAATATTTCAGCCCAAACCAGCCTATAACATGTCTAAAATCATCTTTTAAAACCAATTTCAAAAGATGAATTAAGCAAGCCATCCGTATAACCGGCTCTTGATGCCATTGAGGGTTTGAGAGAACACTAAAACATAGTTTAACCTTTTAAACTTTTCAGAAAACGCAGCGGATGTATAGGATTATACAAGTTATAATCTGAAATTTTCGTGTTCTAAGTGTGGTTTTAAGATGGAAAACAAAACCAAATCAATAGGATCTTAAATATATGAATGGAACAGCTATGAACCTACAAAACGTGCATAAAATCACAGCTTGAACAAGCTGTGATATCTACCTTTTCAGCAGCAAAATCGACCAAGATGATAGGTTTAGATGCTTGAAATCGACCAAGAGCTCAATGTAAGATCCTCAAGCTTGGTATACCCCAAGCCTTGATCATACACCACTCTTGCTAGGTAGAGTCACACCAAGAATCAACTTCAACACCAAACTTCCTGCTGGTTGTTCCTGAACAAGAGAGAGAAAAAAGAGAGTTTGAGAGTTATTTTGCATGTATATTGATGGAATGAATGAGTGTCTTCCTAGTTTGTTGTGTGTATTCTCAAGACAAAAATGGTCCAGTGAGGTTCAGGGAGGGGGCGGCCAAAACAGCCTTTCAAAATGGTTTTTGCCTCCCTTTAAAACACCACATAACTTAATAGAATTCACATTATGTCACACACATTAAAATGTCTTCTAGACTTATGTTAAATGTGACATATCCCTCTTAATTAACAAATAATTAATTACACTCATATATTATTATTGTTATTTAACCTTTTTAAATAACAAGAATAACAATAATTCATCAACAAATTATCCTTATAATTTGTTCCATCTCTCATGCAAGTTATTTAGAAAACCCATTTCCAATTTGGTGTAATATTTAATTGCATGATCATATCATCAATTTAATATTAATTGGTGTTTGCTAAGCTTGTTATTGGGTTATAACCCACTTGGATCATGATGTACTACCACATCAATATTTATGTGTCTTGGGCATATAGACCTACAACTTTTCTAAGGGCTTTATGGGGTAATATCCCCCACTCATGTACATTCGGTTCCTGATGTATGTGACATCGTTATTGAGGTCATCGACTCGGGAGTGCAGACTTTCGACTCGGTTGAAGGCTTGTTGGGGATATTCAAATGATCGCCTTGCAATGTCGCTGGTTGTTTGTATTGACTCGTAAAGGTCTAACATGGTCGGGAATTCCCTTGTACGTGAACTTGAAGATTCAGCTCTGGGTCCTTCTGACTATATTGGCATGTCAAGATCCATAATTATTTCTTCAGGGTCAGCCGGATCCCAGATTTGTCCCTTCTTATCCATGAATCTTGGCTGCCCTTTGGTAAGCTTGTCACCATGTACATACTTGTGCAATGATGCTCATGTCTAACAGTCCCGGCATCTCTCCTTCAGTTCCTCAGGGTTATAACCATAGCTTTCATCTAAGTTCAAAATCTAGCTTCCTCCAAACATAGGTGTTGGAGCACGTGCAATCGCATTCCTGGAAAACATTACAAAACAAATACCCAATATTACATGGCAACTCATTAACCATACAATATAAAATGAACAAGTCCCTCAAGTTCACAACTCCCTTGCTTTGACTACGAGCTGTTATGGAATGACTAAGTAACCGATGAATGTATCGCAGCAGCGGGTCTCGTATCTGATTGCTTTTTCTTTCACTCGAGTTGAACCCTCGAGCTCCAATTCGCTCCCAAAATGCTTTCCTCATTGCACCACATTCCGCGTCTTTACTTTCCTCGTCCGGGAAAGTATGGTATGTCGGCATTCCAGATATTGCTTCCTCCTCCATTTCCTGTTCCATGAAGATCCCGAGATAGACACCGAACAAGGCAATGGATGTTTTGTGCCAATGTGCAGCAAGTCTGAATGAAACTGCATTAGTATCCCAAGGATCAGAGTCTTTCATTCTAAATTTGAAAGATGCTAAAAATTCAAGAGTTAGTTCATAAACGGAAGGTCTATTTTGTGAGAATAAACGCTTCCATTGGCCACTCAATAATATATTGTATCTTTCTAGCTGTCCGACTGCCACTAGTGTTTCTTCATCTGCTTGTAAATAGGGTCTTTTGACCCTTTGTAGCTTCCTTTGAAGTCTTTCATGGCACCATCTCTCGCGGCTTGCTTCGAAACGTAAGTAAGGATGATTCATGATCCTGAAATTTCAAAAAATATGTTAATCTATACAAAGCCGATTTCTTGAGCAGTTTCATGATGTTAGTGAAAATCATGTGGTTTCAAGACATAACATCATATGGTTCACTCATGATCAAAGATGGTTTAAAAGTTTATCATCCAAGGAAAAATTTTTGAACATGGGGGTGCGTTTTGTGAACGTGGGGGTGTGGTAAACAGGGTAAGGCATGGAATTTGACTCGAGCACGCGTGGTTATGTTTGTAAATCGTTGATTAAGCATGGGTTTTAACGTTTTCTTGCTTAAAAAATCAAAGATTGTATGTTTAACATTTTAATTATTTGTTTATAATTCAAGATACCCAAAAATATATTTACGTTTACTACCACTTAGAACTCTTGAACATGATTAACAAATATTTCACCAAGAATTATGATGATAGTCTTGATAATGACAAAAGAAAACAAACTAATTAGCTAACTAAACAAACTAATAATAACGAACAAACAATTAACACTAATCTACTTACTAGAATAAACATGAACAAGTAGTTGAAAGTATTCATCATTCGATGAAACGTTTTAGAACAATTCTTTACATATAATTGCTAGGATTTCAGTGTTTAGGGACCTAATCCCTAGCTACATGTAAATGACTTTCATAATCAAAGAACTATGCACTAACCTTTTATTCAAACACTCTTGAAAGAACTCTTGAAAGGTGAAAGAAAATAGAAAAACAAGATGAAAATGAGAGTGGATACGACTTTGCACGCAATTGAGGTCGGTATTTTAACATGCAATTGAAGAGGAACAAGACAAAAGGCTGAAATATGTCAGCTTGTGTCATTTTTTGTCGAACACGGGGCGTGGCTACTTGAGCACGGGGTCGTGTTCAAGTGTTGTTAGGTGGCTTCAGTCTTTTGTTGTTCCGTTTTTCTTTTGCGCGTTGTGTAATTTTCCATTTCGTTATGTTTTACCACTTTCAAATCATCAGAAAAGATACAAAATTAGTCCTAGAGTAAATAAACACAAGCCAAAATGAAATTACATTTCCTAAGGTCCTACAGTTACATAATACGTTAAAAGCCGAGAATCTGAAACAGCAAAACCAGACTCTTTAACGCGCAATAGCGCACATAGCACATTACGAAATGCTTCAAAAAGAAACCTCCACACATTTCGTGTGGAGGGTTCGGGATAGGATAGTGAGAGGTGCGGTTGCTGCTCAATTCCACAAGCTGTCGGTAATGGAATGAGTTCCTCGCTCATCTATTGAACTTTTTGGATAAGTTCAGCTAAGCGTTGGGATGTAGTGAGTTTCATTTCAGTCAGTTGTTTGATTAGTTCATGCAACTTGAAGAAATATTCTTGAGTCGTTGGTTCACGTGTTTCAGAACGTGGTTTCTTCGCAGGGTTCCAGTTTGAACTTTCGGACTTGATTCTTTCATTTTTAATGTTTATAAACAGAAGTGAGTGTGATGAAAGAATGGAACAAGTGTGGTATTTATATACAGGTCGTGGAAAGTGAACACGGGGGCGTGTTTGGCTAGGCACGATCTTGTCAGAATTCGTCTTAAATTCGACCTGCAACGTTCGAGAGTCGTCAACGGAGATCGTGGAAAGAAATTTGTCAGAGACACGGGGGCGTGCTTGATGAGGCACGGCTCGTGCTTGTGCTGTGGGATCTAAAAAACAAGAAAAATTTTATGTACAGGTGTCCGTTTAAGTTTCAGTCTTTGGCACGACCCTTCGCCACACTTAGTTTCGTCGGGGCGGAGGTGTATTACTCCAAGGGAATTTGTTTGGTCATCATTATACGTTTCAAACGATGACCATTTACTTTGAAACTTAAACCTTCATGGTTATAAATTTCAATGGCACCATTCAGAAACACGTTTTTGATCGTGTACGGTCCAGACCAATGTGACTTGAGTTTTCCGGGAAACCAACATAAACGAGAGTTATACAATAAGACACGTTCTCCCACATAAATTCGTTTTGTATTCTTTAATCAAGCGTCGTGGAATTTCCTTGTCTTTCTTTGTAACCCTAGCGTTTTCATATGCTTGTTCTCTCAATTCCTCTAATTCGTGAATTTATAGAATCGATTCTTTCCTGCAAGGTCTTGGTCCAAGTTTGTTGCTTTAAGTGCCCAAAAAGCCTTGTGCTCTAATTCCCAGGTAGATGACATGACTTCCCATAAACTAGTTAAACGGTGTTGTGCCTATGGGACCTTATAGGCTGTTCGAAAGCCCATAATGCACATCTAACTTGATAGACCAGTCCTTGTGATTTTGACCTATAGTTTTCTCAAGGATTCATTTGATGCCTCGGTTAGTGACTTCAGCTTGCCCATCGCTTATGGATGGTAAGCAGTTGTAAAGCGATGGTGAACTCCATAACGCTCATTGCTCTTTCGAGCTGATTGTTACAGAAATGAGTTCCTCGGTCACTAATTAGAGCTTTGGGGGCACCAAAAAGAGAAAACAGTTTTTAAGGAATTTGACAACGTTCTCTAGCATCATTATTAGGCAGGGCTTGAGCTTCAGCCTATTTTGAAACGTAATCAACTGCTACCAAGACGTAACGATTGCCAAATGACACCGGGAATGGCCCATGAAGTCAATACCCATTTATCAAATATCTCACATACTTGAACTGGTTTCCGAGGCATCTCATCCCGTGTTTAGATATTGGTTGCTCTTTAACAGCATCACAGTTGTGTACCATGTTGTGAGCATCTTGAAGATCGTGGGCCAGTAAAATCTAGAGTCAAACACTTTCTTAGCTGTTAAGGTTGCTCCATGGTGTCCTCCAGTGGGTCTTTCATGACAGTGCCTTAGAATTTGTTATGCTTCTCTTGTGTATACGCATCTTCGAATGAGTTGGTCTGCACCGATTCTGAATAGATACAGGTCTTCCCAATAGTAATATTTGATATCAGTAAGATTTATTCTTTTGCTCATAAGTCATTCCTTTGAGAAGGATTCCGCTTGGTAATAATTTGCAAAATCGGCAAACCAAGGTGTTCACAATTGAGGATTGAACGTACATAAGGAATTCGTGAGAAAGTTGTCGTTTATTAGGCTTCCTGGTTCCTCAGTTTCTGAAGGACTTGAATCCTCAAGACGCAAGAGATGATCAGCCGCTAGATTTTTAGCTCCCTTCTTATCCGAATTTCGATGTCAAATTGTTGAAGCAGAAGGATCCAACGAATCAATCTTGGCTTTGCATCTTGTTTGTTGAACAATATAACAAAGGGCTGCATGATTGTTCAAACAATTGTTTTCGAAGATGAGATACGAGCGGAATTTGTCAAATGCGAAAACTACCGAAAGAAGTTCTTTTTCGATGTGGTTGTAGTTTTCTTGTGCGTCTTTTAGGTTTTTCTTGCATAATGAATTGGGTGAAATGCTTGTCTTCCTTTGTCCTAATACGGCTCCTACGCGCGAAATCGCTTGCGTTGCACATGAGTTCACATGGTAGCGTCCAATCTGGGAAACCTGATTGGAGCGGTTACCAGCCTCTCTTAAGCTTTGAATACATTAATGCATTCATCAGAAAATACGAATTGAGTGTCTTTCTCGAGAAGTTGAGTTATTGGTTGAGCGATTTTTGAGGAATCTTTGATGAAACGACGGTAAAATCCTGCATGACCTAGGAAACTTCTGATATCTTTCACGGTTGTGGGATGTGGAAGTTTAGAAATAGTGTCGACTTTGGCTTGATCGACTTCAAGCCTTGCTCGAGAGATTTGTGTCCTAACACTATTCCTTCTGTAACCATGAAGTGGCACTTTTCCCAGTTTAAGACAAGGTTAGAATCTTCACATCTGACCAGCATCTTTTTCTAGATTTGAAGACATTGCTCAAATGGTTTCCAGAAGATGGAGAAATCATCCATGAAAACTTCCATTGAGTGTCCAATCATGTCATGAAAAATTGCTACCATGCATCTTTGAAATGTAGCACGAGCATTACACAATCCAAAGGGCATCACCGATAAGCAAATGTGCCATATTGACAGGTGAACGTCGTCTTCTCTTGATCTTCGGAGCAATAGGGATTTGAAAATATCCTGAGAAACCATCCAGGAACAATAGAACATTTTTCCAGATAATCGCTCAAGCATTTGTCAATGAAAGGAAGAGGGAAATGATCTTTCCTTGTGGCGTCATTAATTTGTGATATACTAGCAACTCTCCATCTCTGCTAACCGTACGAGTGGGAATAAGCTCATTCTTCTCGTTAGTTACAATAGTCATTCCTCCTTTGTTTGGAACAACTTGTACGACTGACCCAAGGTGAATCTGAAATAGTGTAATCAAACCAGCATCTAGCTGTTTGATTGCTTCTTTCTTCACCACCTCTTACATGCTCGGGTTTAAACATCTTTGAGTTTGAATGATGGATTTGAAGTTCTCCTCCATCAACATTATATGAGTGCAAAAGGATGGATTGATTCCCTTGATGTCCATGATTTTCCATGCAATTGCTCATTTGTGTGCCTTGAGTACATTGAGCAACTTGTTCTTCTCATCAATTGATAAGGCGGATGAGATTATGACAGGAAGGTGAGTTGTGTTTTCAAGAAAAGTATATTCGAGATGAGATGGAAGTTCTTTGAGCTCTAAAACTGGAGGGTCTTCTATAGAAGGTTTGGCTTTTGGTTCTAAGTCTTTCTCAATGATCTCAAATGCTTCTATGATTTGGACATCTATTAGTTGAGTGTTGCAAGCTTCATTTTGAAGAGTTTTCTCCAAATGCAACTTATGATCGAATTGCAAGCATCATGTTATAGAGTGAGTCATCCGATTGTTGAGTGTTTCATGGATTGGCCTATATCGAAAGTTACTTCCTCCTCGTCTACTCTAAGCGTGAGTTTGCCTGTACAAACATCAATAAGGGCTTCGAGCAGTCGCTAAGAAAGGTCGACCTAGATAAGTGGAACCTTTTTGTCTTCATCCATGTCAAGGATCACAAATCAACGGGAAATACGAATTTGTGAATTTTAACTAAGATTTTCAATGATGCCCCTCGGATATTTGACAGAACGGTCAGCTAACTGGATGCTCATACGGGTAGGTCTAGGTCACCTAAGTTTAATTCTCAAAACCGCATAAGGCATAAGGTAATGCTTGCCCTAATCAGCTAACGTGTTACTGATAGAAAGATCTCCTATTAGGCAAGGTATAGTGAAACTTCCTGGATTAGTCATCTTTTGAGGTAGTTTGTTTTGAAGAACTGCGGACAGTCCTTATTTAAAACTACGTGTGATAACTCTCAGTTTTTTTTGTTTGACAAGACACCTTTTAGAACTTAGCGTAGTTTGGCATTTGTGCTAAGGCCTCCACCAAGGGCAGATTGATGTGGAGTTGCTTGAAAAACCCATGGAATTTGCCATATTGGCCTCCATTATGTTTGTCTCAACGTCTAGATATGGAGGTGGTGGAACATAAGGTGGTGGTGGAACGTATTTCTTGGCTGGTTCTTCATAACAACAGGTTGCTTTTGCTTATCACTCGCATTACTTGGAGTTTCAGTTTCTACTCTTCAAGGATGGGTTGTAATGCGGGTGCATCACCTTGAGTGGTTTTGCCACTCCTGGTGGTGATGGCTTTGACTTGAGCATTAGTTTGTTACAGTGTTGCTGGCAAAGCTCCTTGAGGTCTTTCAGATAGCTGATGTGCTATTTGACCTACTTGATGCTCTATTGTTTGCAATGATGCTTTGTTGCTTTCGATGTCAGCTTCGTTTCTTTGGAACCTCTCCTCATTTCTTCGATCAGATTTCCGGATGTACTCATGTCGCTTGTGTGGTTAACAACAACTGTTGCAATAAGTCTTCCATTGATGATGCTCCATGGTCTTGGTTACTACTATGCTTGGACCTTGGTATGGTGGTTCTGTTATTGGTAGGTGGCCTTCGGTTTGAATCCAGATGATTGTTGGTTATTACCAGCAACTCTGTAGTTCGAGTTGCTTCTCCAATTTGAGTTTTTTTGTATGAGTGTTGGGCCTCCTACGTAGTAAACATCTTCACCATCATAATGCTTTGTGGGCATTCGTTGGTCTGTGTGAGTTTTCCAATGTGTTGCATTGTGTTGGAGTTTTTCTTAGCTCGCTTTGCATTTTTGAATTTTTTGGTTAGAGCTTCTAATTGGGCTGCAATTAGGGTTTGAGAGTCTACTTGATGAATACCTTAGAACTAGGTTTGGTTCTTAAGGGATTGTAAGCAAGCTCTTCTTTGCTGATCTTTGTAAGGCTTGGTATGCTTCTGTTGGCGTGACACTCCAAAATCTCCCCGCACTTGGTCTACCGCTTGCTTGTGGGCTCCGCTGATTGCATTGTAGAAGGTTGACCTGCAGCCACAGATCAAGTCTATGATGTGGGCATCTCCGATGGAGACTTTTATATCTCCCCATGCTACGTGTAACGATTCATCATCGTCCTGGCGAAAACTTATCATGCTGCTTCTTAGTGCGATCGGGTGGAAAGTATTTCAAAAGGAATTGTTTAGCCATTTCTGCCCATATGGTCATGGAACCAGGCAGAAGTGAATCAAGCCAATCGATGGCTCAACCTCGAAGTGAAAATGGCAAAAGTCTTAGTCGAATGGCGTCGTCTGAACAGTTATTAATTTTGAAGGTTGCACAGATACGAAGAATCGTGATATGTGAGCATTAGGATCTTCGTATGTAACCCTGGAACTGCATAATACTTACTTAATCTCAAAATTGTTGGCCGTATTGCTGGTGGACAACACTGGACTCATAACCATCTATTGACGGTATGGCAAGTGTGTCATCTTCATTTCCTCGTCTGGTTACCATGTCTTCTTTGGTTGGTGTATCTTCCAAATGTCTTCTTCAATGACTGTGCTGTTTGTTGTGATCTTTTGCGCAATCTTTGACGGAAAGTCATTCGGGTTCGGAAGAGGCGGACAAGTTCAGAACTAGACAAGTCGGACATACACTAATTAAGAAGCATAAACTACTAAGGCTTAAATGAATCAGGCAAATAACTAACTAACTAGAGCAAACTACCTAAAAATAAAATAGTTTAAACCAAAATATATTAACAAGTTTATACAAGATAGTCAAAATTTAGTTTGTCTTTCAACTGCCATGTGTCCCCAGCAATGCGCCAAAACTTGATGGGTGTGGATAGTATATATATTTTGATATAGATTCATTGCACATATTCAGTTTTAATTGGTTTTTACTAATACTAAATCACACCCAAAAAGGCGGTGTACCTGTCGTATGGTATATAGTTTTGGTAAGAACCGAGTATCAATTCCGTGAACACACCTAGTCTACTCAACGAACTTGATGTTTGACTATCGAATTAGTTTTTGTTAAAGAAAATGATAATTTGTATAGAAAGATTTTTAGGATTTAAAATAAACAATATTAGAAAGAAAGTAATTACTATTTGAAGCGTTTTGGATTTAAAACAGGGAATAAAGTTATCATCCTAATTAGATTCCACTTATGTACCGTGATGATTGGTGGTGTGATTTAAAGATATGGATTAATGTATCATGTTAATGTTTATAAAGATGAGCTGGCGCGATTTCTCGTCTATCCTGCTACCGTAATGACTTGATCCTGTCTGGCTGAGTTTTACTGCTCAGATCAAAGTCCTAGTAATGTTGGTAAATCTTTTGTGTCCTATTTGACATATGATTTCTCGAAACATAACTTAATGTCAAAAAGAGAGTTGATCAGGTTCCTTCCTAACATACCATTAATTTTAGAAAACCGTAACAATTACTGAAGTTTCCGAACAAATAAAAGAGAACCCGCAAATGATCAGAAAGTTAAAGTGATATGATTTCTAATAACCATTTCTAGTTCATTAGCCATGGATTTATAATGAAGACCGGTTTCACAAATGAAAGTTAATCATGCGGTTTTTCAACTTTGTATGACGATAACAATCACAAACCATAAATTTATAACTTCCCGTTCAAATGTAGATGCTACCCATCAATAGTTTTCCCAAGACCACCATAACATTAACATAATATTTATCACACCATTAGTTCATCACAAATTACATAAGTTTCATCCGATTAGGATGATAAAAAGAGTTTAGCTCATAATGAGCTTTAACATAACAACATATAACAAAGAAGATAGATATGTAATCATCGGTAAAATGGAACAATCAAACCGATAATCCATAATGGATGGTGTTTAGACGATTCCGAGCTTCTTCCAAATGTTGTATGCACCTCCCGAGCCTCCAAATGATCTTGAAGTCTTGATTCCCGAGAGAGTTCTACAAAGTAACTCTCCCACCAAAGCTTGCCAAAACTGGTGAACTTGGGCTTCTATTTATAGGCTCTCTGGAGTGTTTAAGCACGGCCCCGTGCCTAAAAGGCACGGCCCCATGCTAGTACAATGCTTACGAAAGTTGGTCGGCTCGTACATGCAGGTGTGTCGGGCACGACCCTGTGCTAAATGGGGCACGACCCCGTGTTGGAGGTGGGGCACGACCCCGTGATGGAGGTGGGGCACGGCCCCGTGTTGGAGGTGGGGCACGGCCCCGTGCCTAAAAGGCACGACCCCGTGTTCACTTTTGGGGAACAGTAGGTTTGTCCTTGTCAGATATCCAAACACGGGGGTGTGTTAATTTAGCACGGGGGTGTGTTTCTGGCAAAGCATGGGGTGTGCTTAAAGAGGCACGACCCCATGCTTGGACTCCAAAGCTCAGATTGCTCCAATTTCTTGCTAAATATGCTTCTTTTGTCCAACTTGCCCTTTTAAACACTTGAAAACACAATTTAAGACTTTTAAGTACATTTTCATCATTTTAAGGAAGATATTAAGGAATAATTGATGTACTTTTAATAGGATTTTTATGTATAATTTGGAGCACATCAGTTGTGTTTCTAAGGCTTAGGATGTATGATTTAAGCTTAGAACATGTTATATGATGTTTGGGAAGTGAATTATGATGTTTAGAAGGATTTATACTACTCAGCGCCTAAATAATGGCTCATGTGCCCAACTAAAAATAGTTGCTTAAGTGTTCCCATGTGCCCAATAGTGTTCATGAGCCTAGAAATAGGTTGGAATTTTCTAAATGTCCAAACGCCCAGATAGCTCATGCGCCTAGGCACTTATGCGCCTGCATAGTGCCCACGCGCCTAGAATTGCGAAGAAATGACTAAGTGTTGCCCATGCACCCCAATAGTGCCTATGCGCCTGAAAGTTGCCCATGCGCCTATGTGTTCCTCGTGCGCCCCAAAGGCAATGCGCCTACATAATGCTCATGCGCCTACACAGTGCTCATGCGCCTACATAGTGCTCATGAGCCTGCATAGTGCCCATGTGCCTAAAGACTTAGATTATTTTTCTGATTTGTTGGGGAAAATGTGAAATGTAGGCTTTGACATGGGTGGTTCCCGGGGGTTATGTAAGTTGATTTTTAAAAGTCATAGATGATGCATTGGGCGATGTATGATGATGATGATGTATGATTTATGTTATGTATGTATGATGGTGCCTTGTATGGTGATGTTTGTAAGTTCATGTTGATGTTTTTTATTAGATATGATTATTTTTCTGTGGCTTTACGTTGAATGTTAATGAATGAAATGAATAGTAAAGCGAAAGATAATGAAAAGAGGAACAAAATGGAAGAATGCATTCATTAATGAAAGAGAAAGTTAAGAAAGGCTTGCAAGCAAAATGTATGGAGGTGCATGACTCTAAAATGTCCTAAGTGCAACTATGTGTGGTTTAGCTAACCATTAAGGATACATGTAGGTGTGTAGTCTTTGTGACTAACCAGTGGTATAGTACATGGTCTATAATGAATACTCACCCCGGTGCTGGTGCCAGGCTATGTGCGTTATGGAATTCATTTATGATCTTCAGCCCAGTACCCGCTTTGTGCATACGTTTAGGGTGTAGTGTACTGGTGGGATCTTTTTCGCTCTTTTTCGCTTGCCCCGGTGCTAGTGCCAAGCTATGTGCATTATCGAAGTCATTTATGATCTTCGGCCCAGTACCCGCTTTGCGCTTACGTTTGGGTATAGCTGATGACACGGGTCGGGAAAGAGATAAAGAAAGAAAGTGATAAATAGTAATGGAAGATAATAATGTTATTATTTATGCGTACGTACGACGTGTTTGTTGGATTCTTTATGCCCAAGACACATAAAACATTGATGTGGTTAGTACGTTATGATCCAAGTCGGGTCATACCCAATAACAACCTTAGCAAACACCAAATAATATTTAATTGATGATATGATCATGTAATTAAATAAATACACCAATTTAGAAAATGGGTTTTCTAAATAAGTTGCATATGAGATTGAACAACTTATATGGATATTTTGTTCATGGATATTATTTGTAATGTTTTTAATTTAGTTAAATAACATAAAATAATAGAAGTGTGTATGTTATATAATTAAAAGGTTAATTATATATCTATTTTAAACAATTAGTTTAAGAAGGATTAAAAGGGAGTTTTTTTGGGGGGAAAAAAGATGAGATTAGGTTCGACTGCCCCTAAGGGGTTTTCACTCTTTGGTTTTTCCTTTAGAGGTCTTGAGACTTTGGATCTCCTAGAACAAACACACACTCCATCCAGCTCTCTCTCTCCCATTTGGAAAAGGGTCACAAGAACATCAACTCTTCTTATGGAATAAAGAGTTCAAGGCTAAAAAGGGTCCAGCACCTTCTTGATTGTTCACGGCTGGAACAAGGCTCCAGCAGCCTTCTTGATCTGATTTTGGTGCTCAAATCCTAGCAACAAGGTGTTTGCTTGATGCTTGTGGGTATGGATTCTTGAGGACATCTTTCCTTGGTGTTTTGGCTATTCAACAACATCATTTTCTTCATCATAATCCAGTTGTTCAGTAGCTTTTGGAAGGTAGTTCCATGGTGTGTTTTTGGGTTGTTATTTCTTGTTGATGACTAGTTCATACCCATATAAATGATCCTTATGTTCTTGGGTTTGTTGTTGTTATGATATATGCCTTAATTTTTCAGATTACTAATGATAATGTTAAGGTATTAATCCGCTGCGTTTTCATAGTTTAAAATGGTTAAACTACTTTGATTTGGTTCAACAAAGCCAACATTGGCATCTAGAGCCGGATATGTGGATGACTAGTTTCTTTTGTTCTTGTAAAATTGGTTTTATGGGGCTTTAACAACCCTATAGGGGCTGTTTTGTGGTGATGTTATAAATCCCCAATCTTTCAAGGTTATATCTAACATGCTTGTGATTAAACCTTGAAAGAAAGATATCAATTGGTTGATTGTGTTTTGTTTGGACAAAAGACCCAAAATTCTTGGTTTATGTTGGCTGAAAATTTAGGGTCATATGGGGATTTATTTGGTTCTTGAATGTTGTATATGATGTTTCATATTGGTGCATAACCTATCATTGACCTTGTGTTGATTTGGTTTTGAATGGATGTTTTGTTTTGGTTGTATTCATTCAAATGGGTTGTAATAATTATTCCTTTGTGCTTGTATTTGGATGTAATTTATTTATTCATTCATTTGTGATGTAATAGATAGATTAAGTATGTTTTACTTTATTAGAAAATTTGTATTAGGATATAAATTTTGTAAAAGAAGAAGCACAAAAGGAAGACACAAGAGAAGGACTTGAAGCATTTGGATGCAAGTTCAAGTGGGGGTCTTTGGAGATCTCGTCTTTGTGTTGTGTTCAACCCTTAGAAAAGACCAAATGACAACACTTGTGATGGCAAACAAGTGTTGTCAACATAGTGGCTATGGTTATGCACATGTGGTTGTTTAATATATGCTTGTTTGATTGTTCATTTTATGTCAATTGTTTGATATATGGATATGCTTAACAATCTCAATAAATTATCATAACAAGCTGGATTTTTTGGTTCCTAATCATTATGTGACTAATAAAAGGTTATTAAAAGGATTAATGATTTCAAAATAAAAGAGGTTTTTTAAAAGAGAACCATAGGGTACCATGTATTAGAAAGCATGCGAATACAGGGTACATAGAGTTTTCATAACTAGAATTAATGGAAACTTAAATCCGTTTGGAAACAAGTTAAACACCATCCTTTTACACGACACTTGAATCACATGAGAACTACTTGTGGGATAAAGGTCACCTAACCAGTTTTAGGAAACTTGTGTGTTTGAGGTGAGCTTAAAATATTTGTGGGATAAAGGTCACCTAACCATTGTATGTGTAAACTCACACGTGTGTGTAAGTAGGACGACTTGAATTGGAAACCATGTGCATAGGGTCACCGAAGCATGGCGTGCAATGGTGTTGATGGGATTTTACATGCCGACTAAACATAAGATGTTTAACCGATCCCATAAAGCTAGAAGTTGCAATCGGTTGCAATTGTCAAATGTTGACTACCTTGTTAATTTAAATAATGGGATAAAGGTCACCTAACCATCATTTAAATGTAATGTTGGATTCTAGATTTTAATTATTAATTGTCTATGAGACGTGTAAAGGGTATTAATAATTAAAATGCAATTTTTCACAAATACTAAAATGAACTTTGTAAATTTGTAGAAATGGCCGCAAACAATAATGCTACCACCCCGACTGTCCCTACCCTATCACTCAGAACAATCTCAGAAAGGGATCGTCTTAACCATAATAACTTTATGGACTGGTATCAAAACTTGAGAATTGTTCTCAAGTAAGAGAAAAAGGCCTATGTCCTTGACGATCCTATTCCTGACCAACCCGACCTCGAGGATGTTGAGGCCTACAACGATTGGCTTCAATACACTGAGAATTCCATGCAGGTTTCCTGCCTCATGTTAGGAACTATGATTCCGGAACTCCAAAAGGATTTCGAGCGCTTCATGCGTGTCACATGGAAGAAACCCAATCGGTATCATCCTATGTTCTTAAGATGAAAAGCCACATTGATCGCCTCGAGCGGCTTAATGGCCTAACTAAAAGGTTTGAGACGTTCATAATGAATTACAATATGAACGGGTGGGACAAGAGCATTGGTGAGCTTCACGCGATGCTCAAAGCAGCTGAGGCAGGGATGGTTAGAAAGGTTCTACCTGTTCTCTCAATCAATGAGGATGGCAATAAGTAAAGGCCATTCCCTGATCCCAAGGCAAATGTTGTCAAAGGAAAGGGGTACATCAAAGGAAAGGGGAAAGGAAAGGCTAAAGCAGAACCTCCAAAGCCTAAGCTTAAGAAGCCTAAGGTAATGGAGAACGATCCACGCTTTGAGTGTGGAGAGATAGTACATTGGAAAGGGAGTTGTCCAACCTATCTCAAAGAGTTGAGAAACAAGAGGGATGCTAGGCAAACCTCATGTACAACTTTCATAATTCACATTGGTTGAAATGTTATTTCTTCAAACACATGGGTATTGGATACTGGATGTGGAACTCTTTTTTGCAATTTGTTGCAGGGGTTCATAGGAAATAAGCACTTCAAGAAGGGGGACACAAGTCTCTACATGGGCAACGGAGCAAAAGTTGGTGTCGAAGCCCAAAGAGACAATATTTTGAAACTTTCAAATGGTTTGGAAGTTATTCTTAAGAAGAATTTGTATGCTCCTAGTTTGACTAGGAACATAATTTTGATTTCCCTTTAGAAAAATGTGGTTATGAATTAATGTTTGTTAACAATGGTATTTATCTTTGTATGGATGATGTATTTTATTTCATGACTATGCCTTTTAATGGAATCTATGAATTGGTTCATGATGATTCATCCTATAATAGCTCATTATACCAAACAAGCACCAAGAAACTTAAATGGGTTTAAGTGATTCTTATCTTTGACATCGTCGTCTTGGTCACATAAACAAGAATCAGATTCAAACCCCTCAAAAGAATGGTCTTTTGAAAATCAAATAAAAATATTTCATTTGACAAGTGTGAATCTTGTTTACAAGCTAGATGACCACGTTGCCCTTTAGTGGCACTAACGAGAGGGCAAAAGACTTATTGGGTGTTAGGATCAGTGATCTAAGTTTGATTGATTAGAGAGTATCGCAGCAGAATTCGACCAATGAATTAGACAATTCTCAAGAACACAATTGATATTCAATATAAGAGTAAACGGTTATAGAGAGAGAGAATTCTGCAAATAGAATATTTCATTCATATGCTTTCGTGGGGGCAAAATGTCACACGTACAATTAGGTCAACATCGCTTATATAGGAGATGTGACGTCTGCTGATGTCACTTGATAGTGACATCTAATAGATTTATTCAAACTACTGAAAGTTAACACAACTACTCAAGATGTCAAACAGCTGACATCTTCTTACAAAAATACCAAGTGTTAACTATCATTACAACTACTGTAAAGAAACTACTGAAACAACAACTGAAGAACATGCTCTTCAGTCGTTTTACAAGTACTGAAATAAATAATAAAACTACTGAATGAAAACCATCACAACAACTGAAGAATGATTCTTCAGCTGTTGTGAAAAACTCTGAAGGCTTCAGTACTTGGACTTCTTGAACTTCAGTTGTTGTCATCAGCTGATGTTTTCAGTCTTTGTACTTTAGCTGTGGATGTTCAGTACTTTAGTTTTCAGCTATTGATCTTCAGACTTTGGTCTTCAGTAGTTGAAGTCTTCAGTACTTTAGTCTTCAGCTGTTGATCTTCAGACTTTGTCAAACAGCTGATCAAGTCTTCAGTAGTTGTTGTGATGTCTTGTAGGACTTAAAGGTTTTGCTGATCTGGCTCATTGGTTATTTTGGTCCAACAAACTCCCCCTGAACCAATGCAGCCAAAACCTTTAAGCTTATTGAAGATGTCCCACTTATTATGGCAGAAAGATTGGTCTTTTTGTCTTCTAGATCAGCTCAGAAGTGACCCTTGTAAGCACAGGCCTGGAAGAAGTCTCAATGATCTGTTTGGCAAAGGATGGATGGGAACTCTGTCCTGGGGAACTGGACACCGAGCTATTAGCCTATCCATGAGATCTACTTCCCAAATATGAGTCTGTAAGACTCCTTTGTATAGGCCTCAATGAAGGTTACTTGTTCATCCATGGTAAGCTCTTCTGTTTCTTCTTCAAAGAGTGATTCAGGCCCATAGTACTCAGATAGGTATTTGACCTGGTTCCCATTTTTTAGCTCCACAGTTGATATGATTCTATATGCGAATTCATCTGGGTGAATACCCTCTAAGAACAACTAGAGCTCATTCTTTCTAACTTCCTCAAGCCTCCTATAGACTAACCCCTTTTTCACCACTTTATTCTCCAACATCTTTTGTGGGGTCAGTTTAGCTTTATAGGCTTTCTTGAAGTCATCTAGGATCTCCCAATGTGATACTACAAAGGCCAGAGAGATCACTTCATCTACAATCTTCTTTACTTGGCCAATGTATCTCTGTGGAATATTTTTCTTTTGAATCCTATGAGACACCCTGGGATCAGGCCAAATCCTCACTCTCTCTTTTTGATATTGAAATGTGTATCTGAGAGTGTATAATCTCTGAGCATGTTTCTTCATATTGATGATTGAAGATGTGGCAGCATATGCTTTGTCAACTCTTCTCAACAATTCCTCATCATGTTGTTTGTGAAGCTCTTCTTCTTCTAACTTCACTTTCACAATTTGTCTTTGAGATTTAGGAGTAATTGTTGGAGGGTGACTTATGGCCTTAGGCAACTGTATAACAGCTGAGATTGGTAGCCTATCTTCATCTTCATCATTATCTTCTTCTTCCTCTTCTAGCCTCAGTACCCTTCTCTTCCTCTTCTGGGGTACATCATCGGCTATTGGTTTTGTGGGTAAGGGAATTGGTTTAGTGGGTTGTGGTTGTGGTGGTTTTGGTGTGGGAATGTTGACAGGCTGTTCTAGCATTTTAGATGTAAGTGAGGCTTTGGATTGTTTGACCAGTTCAGTCCTGCTCCCAGCACTAGCTTCATTCAAAGCTTCAATGACCAGCCCTTTGGTATATACTTCAGACGAACAGATCTTGGTGGTTATTGCCAAGATGTTGTCCCTGGACCATGACTTGATTTCAATCAATGATCTTCCAAGATATTTAGCTATGAACCTGATCATGATTTCCAATCTCTCCCTTTCCATCACACTATAACCGACCCATCTTGATTGTATCTCTTCTATTTCCAGCCTTCTGATCTCAGAGTCTAATGTGGCTGTGTCATGACCATGTCTAAATCGCTGATCTATAATTGTATCCATTGATCTGCTATGAGCTTCATCAGCATCTTTAACAAGGTCTTCTAATGATTTCTCTTCATGAGCTCTTCACTAAGCACTTTTCTTTCTTTTATATGTAATTAAGTACTCTGAGATCAGTTCTTTCTCAACCTCCTTTTCTTTCCCAGGCTGTTTCTCTTTTTCAGGCTCTTTCTCAGCATCAACTCTCTTTCTTTTCTTGTCTTTCACTACCTTTGACTTTGCAGTCTCCTCCTTTTTGGTTGCATTGGAATCAGGGGTTTGGAAGGCAGAAAGAGATTTATGAATAGCATCATCAATGAGGGTTGTATATTTGAGGGAATCCTCTCATCAATGGCTTTATGCACTATGTCAGTGATGATGGGAGTGATGAGAGGTAAGGAGTTTTGAAAGATAGCAACCATCTACTCAGAGGGGTTCCGTCCCTGAGAGATGGTGCCGAAAGCAGAGGCTGGTGGCTCAGTTATGTGTGTAGCCTCAGTGTTTGGTAAACCTTCAATTGAAGGTGCCATCTGTGGGGTTTGTGGGGTAGATGGTCTTTGATCCTGAGACATGTTGGCAAGCAGCTCTTTGAGTCTGCTCACCTCATTATCTAGGATGGTATTGTGGGCTAGAACATCGTAGAAAAAGCCCAAGTCATCATCGGTCTGTGCTGAATCACCTGACCACCTGATTGAATCAGGATGTACATGCTCTGAGTGTAGATCAGTAGTAGCATGTGCCCCTTGTTCTTGGTACTGGGGACTTCCTGCCTCAGGACTATGTCCTTCATCGGCAGTTGCCTCTGGTGAGGTCTTATGGATGGTACCAACTTCATCCTCATCATTTGCTGAAGCAGGAGAAGTGGCAGCCTCACGAGAAGTTCGAATCTCCTTTTCTACACTTGGAGATTGAACATTTTAACCCCTGTGCTGTGGGTTATCAGAAGCACTTTGGTCCTCCCCCTCAATGGTTGAGGCTATCCCAGTTTTTATTTGTATCTGGGGAGGGGGTGAGGAATGCAACTGAGTCAGCACTTTTGCAACTATTATGGTAGGACTTTGGGGGGCGGTTGCAGTGGGAGATGGTGTGAAAGCACTTTTGCGATACATGTTTGGTTGACACTAGCAATCAACAAGAGGTTGTTGATGATGATCAAGAGGTTGATCAATACATAAACAAAATGTTCACAGATCTGGTAGAGTTAGCATTCACCTGAAAGATATGGATTTGTCATGAATGGATGCTTTGTGGTGGACTCCGATGAGTCAACTACATACCATGAAGGAATGTCCAATTTGGATTGTGACAAATGGATGGATGCCATGAACGTTAAGATGCAATCCATGTATGACAATTAAGTTTAGGAATTGGTTGACCCTCCACTTAACTCCAAACCAGTTGGATGCAAGTGGGTTTCAAGAAGAAAATAGATATACATGGAAACTTGGATACTTACAAAGCAAGACTTGTAGCAAAAGGTTTCATTCAAAATCAAGGGGTTGATTATGATGAGATTTTCTGGCCTGTGGCAATGCTAAAGTCAATTAGGATATAATTTGCCATAGCTGCATATTATGACTATGAGATTTGGCAAATGGATGTCAAAATCGCTTGTCTTAATAGACATCTCGAAGAGACTGTCCATATGGTTCAGCTTGATGGTTTTGTCAATCCACAACATCCTAAAAGGTATGCAAGTTAAAGAAGTCAATCTATTGATTGAAACTAGCATCGAGAAGTTGAAATCAACGTTTTGATGAAGAGATCAACAAATCTGGTTTCATCAAGAACGCTGACGAGGCTTGTGTATATATGAAGGCTAGTGGGAGCATAATAACATTCTTAGTATTGTATGTTGATCACACACTACCTTTTGGAAATGATATTCCAACCATGGAAGGTGTTAAAACCTAGCTTGGAATTTGTTTTCCATAAAATCTCGGTGAAGCCGCCTATATTTTGGGAATTAAGATCTATAGGGATAGATCGAGGCGGTTGATAGGTTTAAATCAAAGTGCATATATTAATAAAGTATTGAAAAGGTTCAAGATGGAAAAACTCTAAGAAAGGTATGGTACCTATTCAAAGAGGGACAATATTGGGTACATCTCAATGTCTTTATCAATATATTCTAGTGACTGGAATTGATCTGTTTAGTATTAAGAGTTTGAAACAATGTAATATTTAACTCTTTATATGCTTGGGATATTTTGAGTTACATTCATTTTAGCATGTATACATCCATGAATATGTTTATTATGTGGAACTAGAAGTTCACAGGTTTCCTGTTAGACCCTTTGTGATGACCTTAGGCGGGTTTGACGTAGTCCTAGGAATGGATTGGTTGGCGGACTACGAGGAGAACATTTTGTGTCATAAGAAGATTGTCTGATTGACAGAACCTGACGGGAGTACGGTGACGGTTTATGGTGATCTAGTCACGACGATCCCGATGGTGATTTCAATGGCGATGGCGAGAAAGTGAATGAGGATACTCGAACACCATAACTGACCGATGTACTGGTGGTGTGTGACTTTCCAGATGTGTTTCCCAAATACTTGCTAGGAGTGCTACCTGATCGCGAGATCAAGTTCTAGATTGACTTTATACCGGGTGCACAATCCGTAGCTAAGGCACCGTATCGGTTGGCTTTGACTGAGATGAAAGAGTTGATGGAGCAGTTGCAGGAGTTACTAGACAAGGGATTCATTAGACTGAGTATCTCTCCTTGGGGTGATCTGGTCTAATTCGTGAAGAAGAAGGATGGTAGTATGAGGATGTGTATAGACTACCATGAGTTGAATAAGCTGACGGTGAACAATCAGTACCCCTTACCGAGAATTGATGACTTGTTTGACTAGCTCCAGGGTGCCAATTAGTTTTCAAGGATAGAACTTTGATCTGGTTATCACAGCTGAAGATGAAGGAGCAGGATATTCCTAAAACAGCTTTCCACACATGTTATGGGCACTATGACTTTCTCGTTATGTCTTTTGGTTTGTCCAATGAGCTAGCTGCTTTTATGGACTTGATGAATCAAGTGTGTCGACCGATGTTGGATAAATCAGTGATTGTGTTTATCGATGATATCTTGATTTATTCGAAGAATGAGAAGGAGCATGTGGGCCATATTCGAGAGGTGTTAGAGATGCTGAGATGGGAGAAGCCGTATGCCAAGTTCTCCAAGTGCGTGTTGTGGTTGCACGAGGTTCAGTTTTTGGTTCACGTGGTGAATCCCAAGGGGATTATGGTAGACCCGACAAAGGTGGAGGTGGTGATGCAATGGAAGTCTCCAAAGACGCCATCCGAGATTTGTAGTTTCTTGGGTCTGGCAGGCTAGTATAGAAGGTTTATTCAAGACTTCTCCAAGATCGCTTCTACACTAACCACGCAGACCCAAAAATATGTACAGTTTGTATGGGGTCAAGCTCAAGATAAGGCATTTGAGGAGTTAAAGATGAGGTTAACTCAAGCTCCTGTCTTGTCATTACTGGATGGAAGCGAAGATTTGGTGGTTTACTCAGATGCTTCCTACTCGGGGTTGGGATGTGTGTTGATGCAAAGAGGAAGGGTTATAGCCTATGCATCCCGACAACTGAAAGTTCATGAGGTTAATTACCCTACTCATGACTTGGAGCTAGCAGTCTTCGTCTTTGTGAGGCACTAGCTATATGGGACGAAGTGCACCATATTCATTGATCACAAGAGCTTGAAGTACTTATTCAAGAAGAAGGACTTAAATATGAGGCAGAGAAGATGGTTGGAGCTCATAAAGGATTATGGTTGAGAGATGCATTACCATCCGGGCAAAGCCAACGTGGTGGCGGATGCCCTTAGCCAAAAGGAGAGACCCGAGCTGATTCGGGTGAATGCTTACCAGTTGATCATGACCTCTGATGTGATGAATCAGGTCAAAGAGTTTCAAGATGAGGAATTGAAAGAAGATCGTCTTAACTCTGAAAGAATGAGAGGCCTGGTTGCAGAATTGGGTGAAAACACGCTCAATGTCAGGACCCGATTCGGGCGGATGTGGATTCCTTGTTTTGGGGATCTACACGTGAAGATTATGGATGAAAGTCATAAAACTTGATACTCTATTCATCCCGGTGCTACAAAGATGTATCAAGATATGAAGAAAGATTATTGGTGGCCCGGTATGAAACATGATGTGGCAGAGTATGTGAGTAAATGCCTTACTGGTTTACAAGTAAAGGTTGAGCACCAAAAGCCGTATGGGAAGATCCAAACTTTGGATATACCGGAGTGGAAGTGGGAGCATATCACCATGGACTTCATAACGAAGCTACCGCATACCGCGCGAGGGTACGATGCCATATGGGTGATAGTGGGCCGTTTGACGAAGAGCTCTCACTTCCTAACGATCCGTGAGTCATATTCATCTGAGAGGTTGACAAATATGTTCATCAAGGAGATTGTAACCCGTCACGGTGTGCCGATGTCTATTGTGTCTGATCATGACACCCGGTTTGCATCTATGTTTTGGAAGAATTACACGATGCGATGGGGACGAGGTTACATATTAGCACGGCTTGTCATCCACAGACAAATGCTCAATCGGAGAGAACTATTCAGACGCTTGAGGATATGCTTTGGGAATTTGTCATTGATTTTGGAGGAGGTTGGGACGACTACTTACCGTTAGCTGAATTCTCATACAACAGTTATTGGAAGCATTGGTATGCCACCTTATGAGATGCTATACGGTTGGAGATGTAGAATGCCTGTTTGTTGGGGTTACATTGGTTGGAAGGAGTCGGGATAATTGAGGTGATTGAGGCTATTGTTGAGAAATCAGAAAAGTTCAAAGCCTTTATGAAGGTAGCCAAAGATAGGTAAAAGTTGTATGTTGACAAGAGACGTATGTTTGACCCTAAAAGGATCATACATGCCAATTTAATTGTTGAGTTGATGGTTGTTCTGCTAGAAATCCCATAAGTCCAAGAACCGATGCAAATGAAGAATATGTTGAGAAGAACAAGTGTTGGTTAACCACATTTGTACATGCGGAAGACATTGAACAAATGTTGACAAGTGTTTTTTCTTCTGCATTAACAAATGTGGATAGCCTAAAAGATATGTAGACAAGTTTGTTTATCCGCATTTGCAAATGCGAATGCCCCGACAACAAATGCGCATAAGTATTTGTTCATCCGCATTACTCAATGCAGATGTCCAAACTACTAATGCAAATGGCCAAACTACTAATGCGGATAACAGAAGAAGAAATGCTGATCAAGTCTAACTCATCCGCATTTGTCAATGCGGATGAACAGAAGAAATCTTGATGAAGACTTAGACTAGTTCTGATGTATAGTTCAAGGATAGTTTAAGCATTTTGTTAAAAGGCATCTTGTCAGCCTATAAATAGAATAGAAAACCACGTACATGAGGTGACTATTGATAGACAATTAGAATATTTTGTGTCTTACATTCTCAAGGTGTATTATTATTGTTTAATGCTCAAACCCTAGCATTTACTGTAATCAATAACCTTTATCAATACAAAGAAGCATTTATGAGTATTTCTTGCATTGAATGCTTATTGATTGTTTGATTCCGCCACTCAATCATCAACTCGATCATCATATTCAATCCTAGTGAAAATCTCAATCTCACCACCCAATCAATTGGTATCAGAGCTTTGGGTCATGATTCCTTTTCAGATCTACCCAAGATCTGGATAGAACTTGATTGATCCGGTTATGGAGTTGCTATTAGAGTGTTCTATCACCTCTACTTAGTAAACAATAGAAAATACACTTCAACAGTTACTGCTTATACTTTCTCACCTTCAAGAACAAAGTAATAATCTTCATATTCAAAGCTATGAATAGTTAAAATAACAAAACTTTGCAACAGAAACTCAGAAACACCAACAGATCTGACTCATTGAGCCTGTTTTGGATGATTTGGACCAGTTGAACTACTTGAACTTAAAACTTATCTAATCTACATTTAAACAACTCAAAAACACCTTGTTAAAATGGATTCATATAATTTTTTAGAACTTGGTCATACTCCAAAACCTCCCATGCTTAAACATAAATCTGAGTTTAAGCAATTGAAAATTAGATTCATGAATTAAATTTGTGGATACATGTGTACCTAGTTTAGGAGCTTAATGTAAATGTACGTCATGTCTTACGCATATGTAATGAATGAGTTGAATAAAATACAATATGTGATTGATGCTTATATGTTTAATATTTCATTGTTTATTGTGTGATAATGTATATTGAAGTAACTATATAGGTTTGAGATTGTTGTGCATAGTTCTTTGTCAATAATGATTGAGAAACGTGTTCAAACTTAGTCGTATGAGTCTTCATGCGAATGGACCATGCTAATGAACCATACTGATGAATACTTCATGCTAATGGACCAGTCGCACGACTGAACTAGGAGATTGGATCTGTCGCACGATTGAAACATAAGATTGACTCAGTCACATGAGAGAACCTTCAGTCGTGCGTATGGATCAATCGCATGATTCAGTCGCATGACTGACCCATGCTAATGGTTCAGTCGTACGATTGAAAAACCCTAACCTATAAATACCACTTAATTTGTGGAAAAATAAAACAATTGAAGAGAATTAGAAACACTTGAACACATACTCGTACCCTAGCTGTCCAGAACATCTAGAAAGCCTGTTCCAAGTTCATAGTTCGCAGTTGATCTTTTTTTAACCGTTCTTAACGTTTCTTTAATTGTTAGATTGATCGGGTCTGCGTTCTCACCGATTGGATCGCCAATAAAATAGGATTCCGCATTATTTGATCTGGTTTCATGCATAATAAGTTAGTACTCTGTACGTACACGGTCCTAACAGATGGTATCAGAGCTTTGGCTCTTGATTTTGCGTGTGATTCGATTAGTTTCGATGTAAAAATCACGTTTTTCATTCAAAAAGAGTCATCTTTTTTAGTAAAACAGTGTTTTTGGCGTCTCCAGGTCTCAAAGTTTAAGTTTTTCGGCATACGACAGATTAGGGTTCTTGAAAAATCGTGTTTTTATGTAAAAGTGTCAAAAACCTTTGATTTTGCAAAAACAGCAGCCTTCTGTCGCATGATTGGCCCAATCGCACGACTGAACTCAATCGCACACTCCAACGCACAATTTAACTCAATCACTCACTCATTCGTACGACTGAATCATCTTATTCACGTGTCTGCATTTGCACACTCCATATGCACGACTGAATCCAATCACACGATTGAATTCATTCGAACACTCCATTCACACCATTCATTCGCATGACTGATTCATCCGCATTGGTCATCCGCATTTGTCCAATCGCATGAGTGACTTATCCGCACTTGTCCAATCGCACGATTGACTCATTCTTATCTGTCCATTAGCACAAGTTTAAAGTTCAAAAATTCAAAGTTTAAAAGCATGGAAGATGAGTACTCTGCGTTTACTGCCGGAAGGGACTCTTGCATCCAGAAGCTTCTGCTTCTTGAAAATGAAATTGGGAATCACAATATACCACCCAAACTTATAACGTTAGATAATTACGCACAATGGAAACAAAGGTTCGAGATCTATTTTAAATGGAGTTTATCGCAATCTTTGGGAATCAATTGAGACAGGTTATAGTATGCCAGTCGGGGTTGATGGTGTTAAATTAACATTGGGAGGTATGACTGATAGCCAGAAAACGAAGTACGCAACTGAAAAGAAGGTGTATGTCCTGTTGACTCAGTTGATACCAAAAGATATTCTTCATCAGTTTTCTGAGAACAAACATGCTAAGAAGTTATGGGAGGCCTTGGAGAAAAGATATGAAGGGAATGAAATGTAAAAGCATTAAAGGCAAAGGCTCTCAGAAAGGAGTTTGATAACTTCTCTTTAATGGCAAAGAAAGCTTGAACGACATAATCGACAGATTCTACCATCTGATGAGTGAGCTGCACACTTATGGGGTTACAACATCTATCGAAGATAAAGTGTCAAGCTTTGCAGACAGTTTGCCAGAGAAATGGGACTCGTTTGTGTCTAATCTGAGACAGAACAATATATTGGTAAAGTTAGACATAAATGACTTCATCCTAAAATTGAGGGAGGAGGAAATGAGCATGAAGTACAGGTCACAGAAAGGATCCTACCACCAGAATCCTTCACTGTATAAATCATCTCCCAACCCAAGTAGTTCAGGAGCACCACTTCACACTACCTTTGTGTCTACTTGAGCAGCTCCTTCCCAAACCACCGCTTTAGGACCAGAAACGCCAGGGTCATCCTCTACCCAATATATAGTGCCTGAAGCCAACACTACAAAGTTGAAGATCGAAAATCTCGGTAATATCACAGTGGAAGTAGCAAAGGAGCACATAGCAGATGTTGTTCATTCCTATCATGGTGTTGTTGCAGGGAAGATCGGAAATTTCCATCTTGCAGATGAAGATTATGAGCAGGTGGACGAGAATGAACTAGGGAGAATGGATATTATGTGGGCTTTGACTAGTGCTATCAGAAGGGCGAAAAAGTTTGTGAAAAAGACAGGATAGAACTTGGTAGCAACAAAAGACAACCTTGGATTTCGACAAAAACAAAAATTACATGCTTAAATTGTGGGGAAAAGGGGCATTTCAAACGTGAATGTGTAAAGCCCAAGAAGACAGGTAACGGAAATCCATTCTCAACCTTCAACCGTCAAGACAAAGACAGGAGTGGATCTACCTCGTTAAGCAAAGAGACAAAGACCTTGACTGCTCAATGTGACGAAGGACAGGATTGGACCTTCAATTTTGTGTCCCCGGGTGAATTGAACATTGATTGTGTCGAGGGATTGGATGATAACTCTGTGAGCGAAGGTGAAATCACAGTTGAACAAGTAACGTCAGATAATGAAGAAGCTGTGAATGTGGTCAATCACCTGATTGAAGAAGAACTCATAACGACATGTTTAGAATCTCTAGCATCTGAAGAGTCAAACTCTACATTGATGGCTGATTCAACCAAGTCTTCACAGGTAACTACAAAAGACCAACTCTTTGAAAATCTTGCTTGTATTGCATGTAACAAATTTAGAGAAAGCATAGATTTAAGATTTTCTAGGTTATTAGACCACAATGATAGCTTAGTAAATGACTTACAACTATGCACAGAAGCTAATCGGATTGTAAAACAAAATGAGTGTAGTTATAAAGAAAAAATATAACTTTTAGGTAAACAACTAAGGGAAACCGAGGTTGTTGATTTTAATCAAGATAATGATATAAAGTTCTATTTAAATTCTTTAGAAGAAACAAAGAAAGAAAAGGCAGTTTTGGAAGTCGAAGTCAATTCATTAAAACAAAAACTACATAACTCGACCAGTTCTTCTCACATAGTTCAACACTTAGTGAAAGAACGAAATAAGAGGGAAGGGTTGGGTTACAAAGTATTATCACCACCACTGAGATCATGTTAAATATAACATGTAGACCAGTAAATAACAACCCAGTAAAGGATCATGTGGTGTCCACTCCTCTAGTTAGTGACCCTGATTCCACGAGTAAACCGGAAAAATCTGTCACTAAACAGAAGAAGGCTACTTCGAAAGTAAAAGGCAAGATGCCTATGGTTAATTTGGAAGAACAATTTGAAAAGGATAATGTAAAGTCAGGTTAACACATATCTTCTTCTGAGCCCATAATGACAAAACTAGTTAACCAAACCCGTGTTACACGTCAAAGTCCAAATAAGTTAAAGGGTAAAGATGTTAAAAATGTTCAAACAATTAATTTTGTTAAAGAAGCAGAAACATCTAAAGGAGAAGTAACTAAACCCAACCAGACTTGTACTGCACCTGTATCACACTCAACCCCACATAAACAGTTTCACCAACACGTAGAAGGTAGATAATGCTACAGTTGTGGAAAGAGAGGACACATCTCTTCTAATTGTCCTTATTATCAGACTCCCAGAAAGAAAATTGAACTTGATGATAATAAACCAAGTTCTTCGAAAAGGATTTCTATTACTCCACCAAAAAGAATTAATGAACCTAAAGTTCAAACTGTAAGTCAATCGTCTGTTTATCACAAACAGGCCTTACGCAAAACTGGCTTATGGAAAGAAAAGTCAAGTCCAGTGTCTAATAATAAGAAGAATGATATACCCTCACCCTCAAATGGATAGTGGGTCGAGTTTATGATGTGTGATTCCTCTAGGTCACCCAAGCCAGTTAAGGCTTGGGTCCCAAACCTAAACTGATAATTACCTCTGAATGTGTAGGGTGTCCGTTTTAGTGGATTGTTGATAGTGGGGCGTCTAGGCACATGGCCGAGAATCTGTGTCTCCTTTCAGATCTTAAACAAATTAAAGGAGGACATGTATCATTTGCTGGAAATAAAGGGGGATACATCACAGCTCAAGGCGAAGGGTGAAACCAGAAAGTCAAGTTTGATAAGGTCAACTACGTTCAATAACTTCAAAATAACTTGGTTTCAGTCTCCTAGATCTGTGACAAAGGATTAAAAGTTATTTTTGACAACAAGAAGTGCTATGTATTGAAGAAGGATTACATTATCCCGGAGTACCAAATCTTAATGTCAGCTTCAAGATATAATGACTTATGTCTTGGATCTATCAAATGCCTCCACAACCGATCATCAAGTCCAATGCTTCTTGTCAAAGGTAATAGAGAGGGACTCGATCTCCTGGAATAAGAGAATGGGACACATAAATCCACGGAAGATGACTCATCTAATTTAGATGATTTAGTAAATGGAATAAATGTCAAGAATTTTCAACTTCTGGGTTTTCGTGTAGCGTGCATGAAAGGTAAACAGACCAAGAAGTCTCACAAAGCAAAGAAAGTAAATTCCATTGATCTGCCTCTCGAACTTCTACACTGGATCTATTTGGTCCTGTGAGCACCAAGAGTGTCGCTGGTGATTTGTACTGCTATGTAGTCACTAACGACTACTCCAGATTCTCTTGGGTAATGTTTCTAAAATCCAAATCAAAGACATTTGAATCGTTCAAACACCCGGTGACTACATAGGAATCTCTTTACAAGCTGAAAGTGAGACAGATTTGCTCAAACATCAGAATGGAGTTCAAGAACCAGTGGATGGACGCATTTTGCAAAGAGAAATGAATTGTACATTAGTTCACATCTGTCGACACTCCACAAATGAATAGAGTTCCTGAACGGAAGAACAGAAGCTTGATAGAGAACACAAGAATGATGCTAGCAAACTCGAAACTACCCATCCAACTTTGGATTGAGGCAGTTGCCAATGCATGTTACACCATCAATCAAGTCTTGCTGGTTAAACATCATGGTAAAAAGTGTTATGAGTTGCTCCAACAATGTAAACCTAATCTGGAGTACGTCAAACCATTTGGCGCACCATGTTCGCTACTGAAGAAAACTCATTCAGGGAAGTTCAGTGAAAAGGCTGAAGAAGGGATTTTTTTAGGAAACAATATACCGAATAAGAGAGTTGACAACAACTCAACGGGTCAAGTAGAAGTGTGGTGCAACATTGATGTTCAGAGATACACTGCCCCCTGCTGGAAAAAGGATCCGCATTCTTCTTCGATTAAGATTGATTCTTTATGTCCTTTAACATCCCTCTCTCCCTTCCTGAGGATGATTTATCGACCAAAATGATGTACGATGTCTTAATAACACTGTCACTAGACTCGAAAACATCAGGTTCACAAGGTGAGTCTTCTAGTCCTTCATGGGGAGCACTTGAGGTAAGCGACTTCTCCTCTAACAATGATGAAATGGAGAATGATCAGGTGGATCAAGAGGAATAGGTTCTTGCTACTGAAAGTACACAAGCATCAGATGTTGATGCCTCTAGTACTTCAGAACCTCACACTCCAACAACTACTCCTACTGAACCAAGAATTCAAAACCTGGATCAGGAAGTAGTTGTACCCACCACTCCCGGATCTCAACTAAATGTCTATCATCCTCTGGACAATGTCATAGGGGATGTACAATCGGTAGTACATACAAGAAATCAGCTATACTCAGCTGATTATGCCTTAGTCATGGAAAAAGGCTATCTTCACGATGGTGCTTATCGATGTTTTGTGTCTCAATTTGAGCCAAAATATGTAAGTGAAGCCTTAACGATGAGACATGGGTTAGTGCCATGCAAGAAGAACTCCTTGAATTCAAGAAACTAGAAGTATGGACACTGGTGGATATACCAAAAGGTGTAAGGATTCCTGAAGTCTGATGCAACCCAAAACTGCCTAAGTGTTTCAGCAACATGCACTAAGTACTGAAGTGAAGAATGCTTCGAAAGAATTACACAAAGCATTAGAAAATACTCCAAGTGTAATATCTTCCGAAGCCAAGACCAATATCTTCCGAAGCCAAACATGAAGTCTTCCGAAGCTTCAAGAGACAAAGTCTTCCGAAGCTTCACTCTATGAAGACAGATTTCTTCCGAAGACTTTTAGTACACATGCTTTATCTGATGTACTATTCCATAAAGCACCTTTTCCGCTGCGTCTCTGATAAGTCACCAACTTACAAGAGTTGGTGAAAAGGTCCATGCTTTTGGTAACTGTACATTAAGGTCTTGAGTTTGAAACTTTCCACTTTATGTACTTTATCCTTTTTGTAATGTATAAGGATGTGAGCTATGGCATGTCATAGTCACAAGGTCAAAAGGCAGATATGCCTTTTGATTCTACAATTGATTTTGTTAGTGTCTAGTCAATTGTATCCAGCTGGCTTTCATAGTATAGCCGGCTGTAGGTTGTAGTATAAGTATTTCAAGTTTCTTGTATTTTCAATATGCTTTGTAACACTTGTAAAAGAACTTGAGAAAGCAATATACTGCTCCCTTGAAAACTATACTCTCTTGTTCTGTCTCTTGCTTTACTTGTGTTCTTTGTATCACCTTTGGTTACCCAGTTCACTGTTTGATTAAAAGTTTAGTTAATCTTCTCATTGTGTTGTTGTGTTGTAATTGTATTTAAGCCCTTAAACAATCGTGCAATTGATATCAGAGCTCTTAGGCTCGTGATATAAGATCTAACCATCTTAAGATCCCTCACACACACAAAAACTAAACCTTTCAAATGGCTTCCATCTCAAAGACTGATATGGAGACTGGAACCATGAACAAATCCCCATTGATCACTCTTGATGACTTTGACACCTGGTGCATGAGGATGGAAGGCTTCATCAGGTCTCTTGACTCAAGAATGTGGGAATCTGTTGAATATGGACCTTTCATACCCAGCACCCCCTCTGCTACCGGTGCTGGTATGATTCCTAAAGATGTGGCCAACTACTCAGATGAAGATAGGAAAAGAGTAGAGATTGACAGGAAGGCCATGACTGCTCTTCAGACTGCTATCCCAAACTCTGTGTACAGATGTTTTAAGAAGTGCAAGACAGCTAAACAGCTGTGGGATGCACTGAAGCTGATGTATGAAGGCTCCTCTGAAGCCAAGGAGAACAAGAAAGATATTCTGAAGCAGCAGTTTGAAAATTTCACCTTTAAAGCAGGTGAAACCATGACTCAACAATACTTCAGGTATGTTGAGATTGTGGATACCCTTGTGGATGGAGGAGTTCCTCTTGAGAAGAGAGACATTGTAAGGAAGTTCATGTCCTCACTTCCTAGGCAATGGACACACTATTGTGTGGTAATCAAGAGGACTGAGAACCTTACAACTCTTACTCTGACAGAGTTATATGGGATTCTCAGTGGATACCAGATGGAGATGAACTTACAAGGTTCATCTGGCAACCCTAACAATCAAATGGGTTCAGCCCTTCATGTGGTTGAAAGGGACAGCATAGAACCCCAACATCATCTCCTATGCTACCCTGACAACTCACAAAAGGGTCCTTTCATCACCTTCCCGGAGACACCAAGGGAGAACTTTACTCAAGGAAGCCCATTCCAAGAGACAAGTTCTTCTCAAGCCTTTGTGTCTATAGATGAAAGCTGTGGAAATTATCTCTTCACTCTTGAAGACCTAGACTGTATCCATCCAGATGACCTGGAATACATGGAGATAGTTCAGCAGATGGCTCTTCTCACTCACAGAGCCAAGAAGTTCTACAAGAGGACAGGAAGAAGATTTCCACGCAATACTACCAGTGGTAAGTTTGGGCTGGATAAAAGCAAAGTTAAGTGTTACAATTGTAACCTTATGGGTCAATTTGCTAGGGAGTGTAAGGCACCTAGAGAAAATGGGGGTCAAACACAACTCAGACCAAACTACACTAATAATACCCCTCAGGCTGAGAAGACAAAGCAACATGCTGCGGTTGCTGTTGAAGAGGGAGGTTTTGACTGGAGTTTTCAGGTGGAGGATGCTTCTCCAAACCAAGCATTGATGGCTGATCATGATGAAGCCAAGGTATTAGAACATCTTTGCTCCCCTGAATGCATTGCTAAAGTAAATAGATACAGGTCCTACAACCTAGAGATGAGATCTGATCTTGAGTCATTAAACATATTAAAATCTGATTTTAGAAAGTCTGAAAATGATTACAAGTTAAAGATAGAAGACTTGGAGAAAACCATTTCAGTACTAAAACATGAACATACAGATTTTAGAACTCAGATCCAAGATCTCATCACTAAGTTGACTAAGTGCCAGGCTGAGCTTGTGATCAGCAAAGCTCTGGCAGAGAAAAGTGTTCTTGAAGAAGAGACCTTCAAGAACATGATATCCTCATCCCTACACAATAAGGTTTGTTATCAAAAAAGACAGGGACTGGGATCAAATGAGATAGCTCCTCCACACACAATCTTGTCTGTAAGATCTCCTAGGTGTGGAACTTGTGAAGATGAGCTTCCTCTCATAGATCCAATAAGTGAGGATGATGAAGAAGTGATAGTGAGGAATCCTCTGAGAAGAGTGAAGAAGAGGATTCCTCCAAGGGCCACTATCCTTCTGAGGAGAAGAAATTAACTGTGATGACCAAGTCCAAGAGAAAGAACTTGATCAGGAAGAGCAAAAGGAAAGCAAAGAAGGCTCAAGAAATCAAGGCTACCTTGATGCTAAGCAGAAACAAGTGTTATCTCTGCAGGTTTCAAAGCTGTAAGGACTGAAGACATCCACCAAGCTTCTTAGCCAAGAGTTCTGGTTCATGTTCAAATCATCTCAGTACAAAGAAGAAGACTGAGCTGCTGTGTACCACTGCTGCACAGCCTGGACCATCAAATTCCAAGAACAGTTCACAGCCCAAGGGAATTGTATCTGCATCTACCAAGATGAAGGTGAAAAAGAGATGTGACCAAAGCCAGTCTTGCTCTCAAAAGGAGATTACTTTGAAGAAGAAAATGTTGTGTGTTATGTGTGAAAGAACTTCTCATATTGCCAAGGATTGTCCATACAATCCTAAAAGTACTATCCACATGACCAATACAAAGACTTCAAAGAATCTCAAGAAGTCTAAAGCTTCGGAAGGAAAGTCTGTTTCCTTCGGAAGCTCCAAATCAGTGAAAAAGGTAAATGGAAAATTACCTTCGGAAGCAAAGTTGGTCTCGGAAGAAAGGAGTTCTTCCGAAGCACTAAAGTCTGCTGCAGTGACTGTAGATTCTTCCGAAGTATCAGTCATTAAAACTTGTGAAGCTCCAAAAGCTTCTAAGGTTTTGAAGGTCAAGTCCAAGACTCCAAAGGTGGTGTGGACGTCTAAGAAAGACCAAATGACTGATGTTTCTCCATCAACAACAGCTGAAGATCCCCTCTGTACAACCATAGGATCTATTACTGTTGCATTACCTTCTATTACACTTACTGAACCCAAGACAAGTAAGGCGTGGGTTTCCAAATGTAACTAATCATTTTCTTTGTGCAGGGACAGCTCAAGACAAACAAGAATGTCTGGATAATTGACAGTGGCTGATCCAGGCACATGACAGGCAATAGGTCTTTACTTCATAATTTTGAGAGAATTGATGGAGGACCAGTTGCTTTTGGAGGAGATGAAGGTGGTTACATTTATGGAAGGGGCAAGGTCACAAATGGTAAGCTCAGCATTGAGAAGGTAAACTTTGTTAAGGAGCTTGGGTACAATCTTCTGAGTGTATCCCAATTGGTGATCAGAGTCATAACATGCTCTTCACTGAGCATGAGTGCATTGTTCTCAAGCCTGGAGTGGTCATTCCTCATGAGCATATCCTGCTCAGAGCCCCCAGAAAAGGGAACATGTACAAGATGGATTTGCAAGAAACATCTCCCTCTGGAGAAGTTTCATGCTTTCTATCTAAAGCCAATAGTGATGAGTCTTTCCTATGGAATAAAAGAATGTGCCATGTAAACTTTAAGAATATGAATAAATTAATCAAACATGATCTGGTAACTGGAATGCCAAAGAAAGAGTTTACAAGTGATGATCATTGTGTTGCATGCCTGAAAGGGAAGCAACACAAGGTATCTCACAAGCCTAAGGAAAAGAACTCCATCACTACTCCCCTACACTTATTACATATGGATCTTTTTGGCCCCACCAGTGTAATGAGTTTAGGAAGGACCTTATACTGTCTAGTGATCACAGATGATTTTACAAGATTCACTTGGGTTTTCTTTCTTAGAACTAAGATGAGACTCCTGAGATTCTAAGAATTTCATCTTAAAGATTGAGAATCAATGTGATCACAAGGTCAAAACCATAAGATGTGATCAAGGAGGTATTACAAGACAATACAGTGCTCCCAGGACTCCTCAGCAAAACGGAGTTGCTGAGAGGAGAAACAGGACACTTATTGAAGCTGCAAGAACTATGTTGTCTGACTCTAAACTGCCTATCACCTTCTGGGCAGAGGCAGTTAATACTGCTTGCTATGTGCAAAACAGAGTTTTAGTAGTTAAGACACATGGTAAGACTCCTTATGAACTTTGGCACAAGAGGAAACCTTTCATTGGTTTTCTCAGGTCATTTGGATGTCCCTGCACCATCTTGAATACCAAAGATCAAGTTGCCAAGTTTGCTGAGAAATCAGACGATGGACACTTCATTGGATACTCTTCTCAAGCTAAAGCTTATAGAGTATACAATCTCAGAACTAGAATCATTAGGAGTCAGCCAATGTGACTTTCAATGAGCACACTCCCAGTGTGGCTGGTTCTGGTCCGGATTGGCTATTTGATCTTGATTTAGTTACCAACTGTTTTAATAAATCTTGTGAGCATGTTTCAGGATTTGCAGAAAATTTAAATACAGGTGATCCTGATCCAAGATTTGAGCTAGGAAGACCTTCAACTCACACACCTTCAGCTCCAGTTGAAACTACTTCAGCAAATGAGGTTTCTATCAGCACAACAATGACAAATCCAGCTGATACATCTGGCATGCCTTCAAATTCCAGCTCAGAGGCTTCTCAACCAGATAAAGACATCTCAATTGCAGAAGACAACAATGGTGATGGTGGTAGTGATCAAGAATTTCTTGATGCTAATAACCATACCATAGATGACAACATCAATGATGTCACACACTCATTGGATCAAGTTAATCTTGATAGGTGTGAATGTGGAGGATCAATCTTCAAGACCAGATCTAAATTCTCAAATTTGGATCTATCTCAGCAACTTGCTGTAATCCCTCAGCTAAGGATCCACAAGTCTCATCCTACCACAAATCATTGGAGATGTTATCTCCGGGGTTAAAGACAAGAGGGCAAACCCATGAAGCAAATGTTTGTCTTCACTCTTGTTTTCTATCCCAGTTAGAGCCAAAGAAAGTTGAGGAGGCTCTAAAGGATGGAAGTTGGGTTGAAGCTATGCAACAAGAGCTGCTTCAATTCAAAAGGCAGAAAGTTTGGAACCTTTGTCCTCTTCCTCATGGGAAGACTACCATTGGAACCAAATGGGTTTTAGGAATAAAAAGGATGATAGAGGAATCATCATCAAGAACAAGGCAAGACTAGTGTTCAAGGATACACACAAGAAGAAGGGATTGACTACATGATGTCTTTGCTCCTGGCTAGACTAGAAGCTGTTAGGATATTCCTGGCATTTGCTGCATCCAAGAACTTCAAGGTCTACCAACTGATGTAAAGTGTGCTTTCTTATAGGAGTGATTGATGAGGAGGTTTATGTCAAAAAAACCTGGTTTTGTAGATCCTGATCATCCTGATTATGTCTGCAAGCTGACAAAGCTCTCTATGGGCTGCATCAGGCACCCAGGAATGGTATGAGACACTGTCTGAGTATCTCTGTAAACATGGTTACAGGAGAGGTACTATAGATGAACTCTCTTCATCAAAGGACAAGAGGAAACGACATTCTGCTAGTTCAAGTATATGTGGATGACATCATCTTTGGCTCAACCAATTCAAGGCTCTGCAAAGACTTTGAAAAGCTGATGAAAGATAGATTTGAAATGAGTTCAATGGGAGAACTAATTTCTTTCTGGGAATTCAAGTGAGCAGGTTGAAGATGGCATTTTCATAAGTCAGTCAAAGTATGTTCAAGATATACTCAAGAGGTTTCAACATGACTGATTGTAAGACTGCTAAGACACCCATAGCCAGAAAACACTCCCTTGGTCCAGATCTTGAGGGGGAGTGTGTAGATGAGCACTTATATAGGGCTATGATTGGGTCTCTATGTATCTTACAGCTAGCAGGCCTGATATCATGTTTGCTACATGTATTTGTGCATGATATCAAGCCAATCCTAAGATGTCTCACTTAATCACTATGAAAAGGATTTTAAGATACCTCAAAGGTGCTTCAATACTTGGTTATGGTATCCAAAGAATTCTAATTTCAATCTGTATGCCTATACAGACAGTGATTATGGTGGCTGCAACATGACTGCAAAGTCTACATCTGGGGGATGCCAATTCCTTGGTGGAAGGGTTGTCTCATGGCAATGCAAGAAGCAAACCTGTGTGTCTGCATCAACTGCTGAGGCTGAATACATTGCTGCTGCAAGCTGCTGTGCTCAAGTGCTTTGGATTCAAAATCAGATGCTAGATTACGGATTTAACTTCAAAGAGACTCCTATCCACATAGACAACAACAGTGCTATCTCTATCACTGAGAACCCTGTGCAGCATTCAAGGACCAAACACATCAACATCAGGTATCATTTAATAAGAGATAACTATGAAAAGGGGTTAATTAAACTAGTCAAAGTTCACACAGATGAACATTATGCTAATCTGTTCACAAAAGCTTTTGATGAACAGAGATTTAAGTATCTGATATCAGCTATTGGGATGATTAACTTTGAGTAGACTTTTTCTTAAAACTAATTCTAATTATTTCTTCTTAAAAATATGTGTGTCCTAAGTGTCTAGTTCATCACTTTCATAAGCTCATGTTTTCTTTGAATGAAAAACTCTTTTTGAAGACTTTCCTTAGATTCTTGAAAATTTTCTGATACTTCGGAAGATAACATTTTACCTTCGGAAGAAAAATATGTCTTCAAAATAAATGACTGTCTAAGAATTTTTTACCTTCGGAAGAAGTCAAAATTTATCTCCGAAGCTTAAAATTCTTAACTTAGACACTTATTCATTTTTAAGGACTTTTCCTTCCGAAGCAAATTACTTTCGGAAGCTTTGTTCATTCTTATACAAAGCATCCAAGAGTTTATTTCTCTTCCGAAGCATAAATCTTCAAGACTCTCAGGAAAATTCTTCCGAAGCCATTTTAGCTTCGGAAGCTTTTTCACTCACAACTTCCGAAGACAAATTACTTTCGGAAGCTTTTCGAATTCCAAGAAAACTACTTTTTGAGCAAAAAAGGTAAACTACTTTTTTAGAGGTGGGACCGACATACAGATTTCAATGTTTATCCTCTTTCATTAAACTTTATCTGAAATCCTTCTCCCTCATATAAACCCAACGGTTTCCCCCCTCTTCTATCATATGCTTTTCTTCCATACCTAAAACCCAAAAGCTTTCTCTCTGAAATTTCCTTCCCATTCTTTTCTCTTCATCTCTAAGCTACCTCACAATGGCTGACCTTACACACAGAAATGATCCTCACTTTGCCATGCAGCTACACAGACAACACAATCAGGTTGCTCTGTTATGCTGTGACAAAGATCCTCATTTCTCAGAGGTTTGCTGTTTCTTGTCTTTGTCTCACTACTTCACCTCCCTAACCATTGATCCTCCTCTATATGAGGATCATTTGCTTGAATTCTGGAAGACCTGCCAAGAGGTCATCATGGATGGGGAGAAGGCACTGTCTGCCACAGTGCAGGGGAGAACAATTTTCATCACTCCGGCCATCATCAACCGACATCTTCAGCTGGATGATGAAGCAGGTGAAGTGTTCTTTCCAAAAGAAGCGGTTAATCATTCCTTCGAGCAGATGGGATATGAAGGAGATTTATCTGTAAAGACCTTCAGGAAAGGGAAGGTCTCATCCCAGTGGAAATACCTGCTCCATGTGGTTATCCACAGCTTATCAAACAAGCATGGTGGATGGGACCAGATTCCTGAGGATCTCTCCTTTATAGCTCATGGGATGGTTCAGGGGGTCAAGTTTAGGTATTCACAATTTGTTTATACTAATTTACTTGCAAACTTAGATTCCTTAGAGTATTACATGTTCCTAGATATGTTCAACACATTCTCAACTATGAACTGGGCTCACAGTTGAGGGAAACAGGCAATATTCTTAAACTGGGACAGATGAAGCCCGGCATCTTTAAAATTATGAAGAAGCCAACTGTAGGCTTCTCAGGGGTAGAAACAGCCCTAGTCCCAAAAATGCTAGAGCTCATTGCTCAAGGTGACAACATAGCAGTCCAAGCTAGTGTTGAACCACACCTACTGCTCTCCTACCCTCTTCATAACCTCAATATTCATCACCTACAAAAGAAAATCCCAACGAACCCTGCTCAAGCTATTGAGTCTGTGCAGGCCCCCAAATACTCAACCTTACAGGAAGAAGTGGATTCCAGAGCTCCCACTTCTCCTGAGGAGCAAACCACTCCCATTACTTTACCTATCAGGGCTGAGGTTCCTCAAGCTCAACCTGATGAGCTCATTAGCCAACAACCGTAAGCTTTCACTCTGAGTCTCAACACTCAAGTGAACAACCTTCAGGGGACAGCTACCATCCCCAACCTTTGGATCTAAACCAACCAATTCCCAACCTATCCTTTACACTGATGAAGACTTAGGATTCAGTGAGTACCATGACTCTCCTCAGTCTATCCCTCATCAGTCACCTATTACTGAGGTGGACACATCTGAACCTGTTCAGGATGTCCATATGGAAGAGGCTCTCACTTTTGAAAGTGATTACATCATTAAGACCTCAACCATGGCAACTCAGCCCATTGGCATCTTAATTGAGGTTGCCAGTGAGCAGAGGAAAACCAGCAGCCAAGAAACTCAAGCTTGTGGTGAGAGAGAGGACTTTGGTCCAATCCTCTCATCCCCCAGTGATTCTTCTGATGAAGATGAGGGAATTTGAGACTAAAGGTACAACAATTGTCAAAAACATGCACCTATATAGTCTTTAAGGTTAGTCACTTGGAATCTCAGGTGACTACCTTACAAAACAGGGTCAATGATCAGCAACTTCAGATTTCATCTTTGAAGGAAAAACTAGCTGAGAGACCTTTAAGGAGAGCTCAACCAGGAACACAAGAACCTGTGGAAGTGACTGATTTATCCTCCAGCTCACCTATGCAAGTAGGTGATGCTACCAAAAAGGGGGAGAATGTTATCACAACCACAGAACCTGGGAGTTCTTCAGAAAGAATGGACATAGAGGACTCACCATCGTCACTTGCTGTTATGCATTCTTAGCAACTTCCTCAAGTTCACATTAATGTGGACTCTATAGACTCTCTCATCAGAAGTCTCTTTGAGGAAGGTATACCAAGGGCTGTCTCATCTCCACCACATGGAACTGGCAACTACATCATCAGTTGGAGGTATGATGATGACAGAAGAGCCCTCATACTTCACAGAGTTCAAGGCCAACAAGAAGTCTTTCAGTTCCAAAGCCTGAGCTTTTATGAAGGACTGGATTTAGTCAACATGCCACTTGTCAATCCAAGCAAATCTAGACAAGCTGACAGGCTGGCTCAAAGAATCCAAGACAGGATCTTGCAGAGTTCTCTCTAAGAAGGAGACTTAGGCAATCAGGCAATGTCATCGGTCACTGGATGTTGAGGTGGACCTAAGATTAGTTTCATAGGGGAAACCTTGGCTGAAGGCCCAGTGGCAGAACCTGAGACCCTTGTCTCACCATCAACAACTGCTGCAGAGGTCCAAACTCCATCTGAGACACCTGCTGGTGAAGGTGTTTCTCAGCCTCTCTCTGGCCAGAGCATGGAAGCTACACCAAGCAATGAAGGCCAAGCCTCAATCCACCTTGAGTCACAAAGGTCTGTTGGTGACAAAGGGAAAAGGATAATGACTCCTGAGGAAATTGAGGAGGAAGAGAGAGAGAGAGGAAAAGGAGGCTAAGGGAGAAAGTTCTTCTGGGTCATCTAAATTCATGCAAGCTGCAATCAGGGCTGCCCCCAGACCAAATACTCAAATGATGAACAAAGGGCAGTCAGGATTATTTTACAGACCAGGAACTATGATGTTGATGAAATCATCTCCCTCCCCTTAGATGAGTTGAATGAACTGGCTGACATGGAAGTGTCAAGAGAGATAAAGGAGAAAGAGGATGCAAGGTTACTTCTTAAATCAAAGAGGAGAGGAGACAGAAAAGACTTCACAAGCATACTCCCACTCTCTCTCCAGTTCAAGAAAATCCTGCACAGGAAGATGTGGCTCCACAAGAACCTCAGGTAGATAAAGAAGAGATAGAATCAAAATGATAAACTACCTGAGTGCCACAGGCTTCTATCAGGAAAATGTACTTCTTCCCTTGTCCTATGACTTCATTGAGTTCGAATACTTAAAGCAACTTGAACTTGAGCAAGTCAAAGAAAGAAAAACAACCAAAAGGAAGCTAAGGGAAGAAGCTGCAAAGTCAAGAGTCATCATTCAAAAGAATGCAAAGAAGTCTGCTGACAGACAAGAATGGTGAGCTTCTTGAAGCTGTATGGATTCTCCGGAAGGAGACTTGGCCCCATGTCTCTATCCACTATGGATGAACATATTAGGTGATCAAGCAGAAGATTAAAAGTGGAGAACTCATTGACTTGCACTCTCTTCCAAGTCAAGTCCCACCTGAAGTGGAGGTCAAGTTTGAACAACCAGAGACACCTCAACCAGCACCTCCAGCTGAGCCTCAGCAAGCTTCATCTTCTGATCCTAGGCAGGTCAAACTCCCTCTCCTTCTGAACCTGTGAGGGAGGAACACCCAACTGAGAAAGACACTGATGATCAACATGGTGCTGCAGACCAGTCTTCTCAGTTAAAGACATTAAAGAGGAAGAAGAAAATGGCTTCTAAACAAAGACTAAAAAGAAAAGCCAAAGTCATCTACCTCTACACCCCAGGCTGAATCAGATCAACATGAGGAGGTGCATGATGAGGCAGCCCAATCAACTCCTATGCAAGTGGCTCCTCTAGCAACTGAGACACCCATCTTATCCTGAACTTACTCTACCAATCCAGAAAGATGGAATGTTATCAGAGATCAAGGTGTTGAAAATGTCTACTCATGGCAAGACATAATCAACTTACCTCTGCATGATCTCTTTGAAATGAGAAGATACTATGAGAGTCTGGATGATCCTGACCATCAAATGAAGAAAGGGATGGTCTGATTGTTCTGAAGACTACAAACATTTAAGATCTTCTAAGTGTTTTGGTAGCATCAGCCTAGGGGGAGCTTGTAAGGATTCCTGAAGTCTGATGCAACCCAAAACTGCCTAAGTGTTTCAGCAACATGCACTAAGTACTGAAGTGAAGAATGCTTCGGAAGAATTACACAAAGCATTAGAAATACTCCAAGTGTAATATCTTCCGAAGCCAAGACCAATATCTTCCGAAGCCAAACATGAAGTCTTCCGAAGCTTCAAGAGACAAAGTCTTCCGAAGCTTCACTCTATGAGACAGATTTCTTCCGAAGACTTTTAGTACACATGCTTTATCTGATGTACTATTTTCATAAAGCACCTTTTCCGCTGCGTCTCTGATAAGTCACCAACTTACAAGAGTTGGTGAAAAGGTCCATGCTTTTGGTAACTGTACATTGAGGTCTTGAGTCTGAAACTTTCCACTTTATGTACTTTATTCCTTTTGTAATGTATAAGGATGTGGCTATGGCATGTCATAGTCACAAGGTCAAAAGGTAGATATGCCTTTTGATTCTACAATTGATTTTGTTAGTGTCTAGTCAATTGTATCCAGCTGGCTTTCATAGTATAGCCGGCTGTAGGTTGTAGTATAAGTATTTCAAGTTTCTTGTATTTTCAATATGCTTTGTAACACTTGTAAAAGAACTTGAGAAAGCAATATACTGCTCCCTTGAAAACTATACTCTCTTGTTCTGTCTCTTGCTTTACTTGTGTTCTTTGTATCACCTTTGGTTACCCAGTTCACTGTTTGATTAAAAGTTTAGTTAATCTTCTCATTGTGTTGTTGTGTTGTAATTGTGTTTAAGCCCTTAAACGATCCTGCAAAAGGTGTTAAACTAATTGCACCAAATGGTCTTGAAATGCAAAAAAGATGACTAAGGGATCATAATTAGAAACAAGGCTCGACTTGTTGTTCAAGGTTTTAGACAAGTTGAACGAATTGATTACAATGAAGTGTTTGCACCTGTGGCTAGAATAGAAGCAATCCGTATCTTCCTAGCCTATGCATCTTACATGAAGATCAAAGTTTATCAACTAGATGTAAAGAGTGGTTCCTTCATGGTGAAATCCATGACACAGTGTATGTCAGTCAACCCGAAGGATTTGAGGATCCATATCATCGGGAAGAGTTTACAAGCTTGATAAAGCTCTCTACGGGCTCCATCAAGCCCCGAGAGCACGGTATGAGAAACTCTCAACTCATCTGGTGAAATACGGCTTTCGTAAAGGAGTTATTGATTGTATATTGTTTATCAAAGAAAAGGATGGCGACTTACTACTAGTATAGATTTATGTTGATGCCATGATCTTCAGTTCTAAGAACAAAGAGTTATGTAAAGAATTTGAATCTGTAATGAAAGCAGAATTTGAGATGAGTGCAATAGGGGAATGAAGTTCTTCCTGGGATTACAGGTGGATCAGACACCAAAAGGAATCTTCCTGCATGAGAGTAAAAATGTAGGGGACATCCTCAGTCGGTTTGACATGGAGAATACTTCAGTTGCTGGGACTCCACATGCCACGAACTACGATGTGGCAGCCGACGAAAATGATGATCTGGTTGATGCTACAATGTATAGAGGAATGATTTGATCCTTGATGTATCTCACAACATCTCGTCATGATATCATGTATGCAATGTGTCTTTGTTCTAGATATCACGCGAAACCGAAAGTCAACAATCTCATAGGTGTTAAACGGATTTTCCGTTATCTGAAGGGTACTGCAACACTCGGGTTGTGGTATCCTCATGATCTTGATTTTGAGCTTACGGCGTATAGTGACTTGGATTATGGCGGATGCAAAATGAATTACAAGTCAACATCAGCAGGATGTCAGTTCTTTGGTAGGCTGTTAGTCACCTGGCAGTGTAAGAGGCAGACCTTCGTTGCTCTGTCAACATGTGAAGCTAAATACGTTGCTACTGCTAGTTGTTGTTCACATATCATCTGGATTCAACAGCAAATGCGTGACTATGGTTTGCAATTCTCTAACACCCCTATCTATGTTGATAATTCTGCTGCTATAGCCGTAACAAAAAATCCAGTCGAACATCCTAAACTAAACACATCGGTATTAAGTATCACTTTATACGTGACTGTTTTGAAAAAAAATAATCGATGTGGTTAAAATAAATACGGATTTTCAACGGGCCGACCTCTACACAAAATCATTTGATAAACCGAGGTTTTTATATCTATTAGAGGTTAATGGCATTAAAAACAAAAGTGATGTTATCACAGAGGAAGAAAATGCTTAGTCCGACATTATTTTATTTTATTTTATTTCATATACTTTATTTTTTTCTTATTTAATTTTCCTTTCTATTAAAATCCAAAAACACAAAAATATTTTCGGTATTAGAATTTTAGGGGGAGAATAGGTTAGATTAGTATTAAATTAGTTGCTTTATTTAATTACTTAAAAGAAACGAGTGAGGAGGACAACTTAGCTAAAAGGAAAGAAATCAAATATGTGATATTGATTCAACGTATATGGAAAATGATAGGACACAGGGAACTGATTATTTGGGACTTCAAAAGAGTTTAACTGATTAAGATGTAAAATTCAATGTTTAAGTCTAAAAAGTCTAAGCAAAATAAAAGGAAAAATGATAGTAAAACTAGTATGCTACAAGGGTAACATAGAGAAAGTAGACCTAGAGGTTGCTAGTTCATTATATAATGTGTTGGTAGATTCAACACAATAGATGAGTAGACCTCATTGGTGGTTTCCATTACAAACTAAGTTGTTCAACTTGCTATGGGTTCCCATCTTATCCATGGTTAACACAATCAACGATGTTGCAATAAGGGGTGAAGAGCAAAATAAACGCCACATATGTGTGCGGACGACCATAAAAATGAGCAAAGCACATGAAAAAATGCAAAATGCAATCAAGCTAATAACTTATGTTGTTGGTGTGTTATGTGCAAAAAGAAAATAAATGCTCTAACAAGAAGATAGGTTGTGTGCCCCTTTGATGTGCTGTGGCACTGACCTGAGGATAAGCATAACCTAATTATTCTAGAATTCATTGTTGTTTGCGCCTCTTTGCTGTGCGATAGCACTGACCTAAGGCTTGGTATCTCTTTGAAAGCTCTTAGAATAGTTTCTTCTTGAAATAAACTTGTAGACCGCTCAAAAATCTTCGGAGGAACGTTTATTGTGGGATCCACAAATGCTTGTTGAAACAGTTAAACCTTAAATCATCACCATGTGTGTCAAAAATCTGTGTATGGATTTAAGAGGACAAGTATACTGACAATCAACGTGAGCTGGAGTTATTGAAAGTCCAAATCATTGTGTGCATCTTGTGGTTTAGTATGATTTCCTAAAAGTGCTATTGACTCTCAGTGATAACAAGGATCTAGCATTAAGATAGATTATTAAAATGTCCCAAATGGTTCTGATATACCTGTATGATTCCAAAATGAATTGTACTAGAAATGATAAAATTAATTGAAGCTGTGTTGTTCAGGAAGTAAAATTAGTTAGACGTAATGTAATATGTTTAAACCTATCTCCATTCAAAATACAAAAATAAGTCTTGGTTTTGTTTTTAATTTCTAGTGTTTTTATCTAATTATATTTAGTCATTTGGTAGGTAAAAGTCAGACTATGCATCTGAATTCAATTTGATAATCCCTCATAAAAAAGGGTCACATCTGAGGTGACTAATCGGGTTTTTAAGATAAAAGGATCATGTCTGAGGTGATCAACAGTTTTTCAAATTAAAAAGTTCATCTGATCAATGGTCAAAATGTCTTATCTCTAATTAACAAGTTAAGTGTTTGAAAGTGCACGAGTTAAAACTCAAAAGTCTTTGCCATTCGCACGATTGGATCATAAGTATGAGTCAATCGCACGATTGAACCATACTTATGGACCAAACATATGATTGGGCCATAAGCTTGGGTCAATTCATGCGATTGGCTCACCAGAATGAACCAATCGCACGACTGGAGGAGCCCGAATGAGTCAGTCACACGAATGGATGTGACCGACTGAGCTAGTCGCATGACTGAGCCCCAGTCGCTTGAACGAATCATATGAATCGGTCCAGTTGCCCGACTGAAAATAAAATTAGTATAAATAGGGTGAAAGTCGGTCACACATTCTCACCACCATTCAATCGCTCCCAAGTCACACCACTGTAAACTTACTCTGCCAAAATTTGATTTAGTTGATTTCGCACTAAGATTGTGTTACTAACGTGTACTCTCATCTTCTACAGGTAATTAGTGATCGAAATTGCACAAAATGCATGGTGTAATCAAACCCTAACAGACCCAATTTGATTAAAATCAAGAAATCTATAAAACTTTCAAATAGACCATGTAAATGTGCTTAATGGTTAAAATTCAAGACATACAGTGATAGCTAGGGTCCCTGGGAATCTAAAGCTCCTAAACACAATGTTTAACATCAAGTTTTGACGTAGATTCGGGGTTAGAGTGTCGAACTGAGAGTTATGCCACTAGACCCTCCGAATGAACTTCAATCGCACGATTGAGTTAGGCGAATGACTTAATCGGCCGAATGAACAAGGCGTATGAGCTAAATCGCCCAATTGAACTCTCATGCTCAATCACCCGATTGAACTCTGTCGCATGCTCAGTCGCCCGATTGAACTCAGCCGCATGTTCAGATGCCCGATTGAACTTAGCCGCATGCTAAATCGCCCGACTAAAATCAGTCGTATGGTTCAATCGCACGATTGACCTAGATTGATCTCAGAACAACTTAAATTTCAATAGTTTCTATTATGGACTAATCTTATGTTTATGTCTTTTGTGTTACAGAAACATGGCACATAGGTGGATCATCAACACTAAGCACAACATTTGTTCTCACTTGGATGCCACCACTAGGAATGTTGTTGAGTTTGTTGGTACTATTGCATTTCTGAGGAGATCAAGGATCTACAGAGCCATATCTGCTCCATGCACACCCTACCGGTCTACACAGCAGGCCTTCTGGGAAGGTGCATCTATTGACAGATCTACTGAGCCCTACCGCATTCGGAGCACCATTTTTGGGCAAGAGATAAAGGTGAGTTTCGTAGACCTTCAACGGATACTGGACCTAGTGATGATGCTGCCCACCCAACCAGGTTACATCCTCTGACTGTAAGGGGATGTTTTCTAAGGATGAAGTACACTGGGGACATCAACGCAGGTGTGCTAAACAAAAGCAAACTGTGTCCCCAGTTCAAGTATGTGGCACATGTCATTCTAAAGTGCATTGCTTCAAGGAGGGGTGGATTTGATGATCTCTCTGACCAAATCCAGAATGCTTACGTGGCACTGGTATTGAATCACCCCTTCAGCTTCTCCAACATCATGTTTAGTAACATGATCGAGAACCTTGAGGCTAATGGTAAGGAGAGCTTTTGCTTGTGTCTAAGGTTCTTGCAAATGATCATAGATGAGAAGCTCCCCCTACTACCCAAGGAGAAGGATGATGCAATGATGTTAGAGGTTATGGATGAGACCATCCTGGGAACGATGAAGGTGTACAGGGGGAAGCAGGTGAAACCCCCTATTAGGCGATTGTTTGGGCACCTGGCCAATGCTGATTACGTGGCGCCTTCTCACATGAAGTGGCGTCATGATGACAGTGAATCTGATGTCGAGCCTATTAAGATACCCACTGATGACTTAAATGACGACGGCGATCAAGGTGATGGTCAAGGCGGTGAGGCTCCAGGTGGATTTGAGCGGGCTCCAATCCACCCCAACTTTTAGATAGATGAGGAGGAGGAGTCGAATGAGGAGCCATTGGTGTCGATAGTTGGCAGCAAGGTGGTTGCCACTGAAAGAGGGCTTGTCAGGCTGTTGGTGGACGCCAGGGTGAGTCCAGGGATGCCATTACTGCTGATACTGATCCATCTTAAATCCCGGGCCATCCCATCAGCCAAGGGGGAGCATCCTCCTCAAAGGGATTGAGGAAGAAGAGGATGGCCAGCCCCATGGGATGAAGAGCAAGAGGAGAAGGATTTCCTTATTCACCACCACATCCACCACTTCTACCACAGCTACAACCACCACTACCACAACTGCTACCACTACTACCACACCTCCCACCATCACTACTACACTCCCAACCACCACTACCATAGTATCCCTTCATCATCTACTCCTATTCCACCAACTATATTCATTGTTGGGGTTCAACAATTGAGTAAACTGAAGCTTACCAAATAATAATTACAGCCAACTGAAGATCTCATTGTACAAGTTCAGAGACCAAGTTGATTACAACAAAACAAGACAATTCAACATGACAAAGTCAATATCAAGACAATTAGAAAGTCAAAATTAGGTCATGTTCTAATATTAGTATAAATAGACCCACTAATGCATTTATGCAAGTGTGGCTTTTGTGTGTGTGTTTCTCATGGTCTAAATCACCATCCAAGGAGAAATCCTCTCCTTTGAGTGGGTTTGATTTCACCACCCATCTATGATTCTCATTGTAACTTGTTTATCAACATCAATGAAATCATAACATTATTATTATCCATCTCTTTGTTCTTTGATTCACACACGTCCACCCATCTTAATTTTGATTTCTAGATCTGAACAAGATGAGTCCTAAGATCCAAGCTCAATGAATCTGAAATATTGATTTAGCAAAATGGTATCAGAGCTGTTGGTTATTGGATTTATCTAGTTTTTAGATCTAATTTCATCATTAATAATGTCAAGAACAAAGAAGAAATGAAAAAAATGAAGAACCAAGTCCTTATTCATCAAAAACTCATATGTTCTTATCCAAATTCAAAAGAAAAACCAACAAATCTGTTCAACTATGGTACGATTTGAAGAATCGTGAACTGTTCATGATCATTCCTTCAAAATTTGGCGCAATTGAACAAGATTAACATAAAAAAAACGCATTTGTTCATCTCAAAATCATGAAGAGAAATCATTAGATCTGTTCTAATATGGTACGATTTGAAGATATATAATCATTCACTGGATTATTCCTTCAAAACTCGATGTAATTAAACACGACTATCATTAAAAACAAAGAAAAGATGAAGAAATAGAAGCTACTGCTAATTTCCCGACCTGCACTGCAGTGTGAAATCGTTTTTCTTCAAGTATGAAAACAAATGCGGTTGAACAAAACAAATACGGATGAAGCTTCATCAAATGCGGATGTGTTATACACAAATGCGGATGTGTTATACACAAATGCTGATGACTTGTCGACAAATGCGGATGACTTGTCACCAAATGCGGATGACTTGTCACCAAATGCGGATGACTTGTCACAAATGCGGATGACTTGTCACCAAATGCGGATGACTTGTCCTAAATGCGGATGACTTGTCACCAAATGCGGATGACTTGTCACAAATGCGGCTGGCTTGTCACAAATGCGGATGACTTGTCACCAAATGCGGATGACTTGTCACAAATGCGGATGACTTGTCACCAAATGCGGATGCCTTGACACCAAATGCGGTTGACTTATAAACAAATGCGGGTACTCTAAGCACAAATGCGGGTGACTTGTCACCAAATGTGGATGACTTGTCACAAATGCGGATGACTTGTCACAAATGCGGATGACTTGTCACCAAATGCGGATGACTTGTTACAAATGCGGATGACTTGTCACCAAATGCGGATGACTTGTCACAAATGCGGATGACATATCACCAAATGTGAATGCCTTGACACCAAACGCGGTTGACTGATAAACAAATGCGGGTACTCTAAGCCCAAATGTGGATGCTTTGAAGTCCAATGCGGATGCATTGAATCAAATGCGGATGTCTTACAAACAATTGTGGATGCTTTGCAAACAAATGCAGATTAGCAAAGAAATGCGGATGTGTTGCAAGAAATGCTTATGAACAGTTGATGAACAAGACTTCAAAAAGAATAGAACAAAGAACATGGATTATTGCAACCAACAGGCAGTTCCATTGTAATCATGAAAGCAAAAAAAAGAAATGAAAAAGAAAAACAAAGAGTATAGAAATCAACTTTTGTCACTTTTTCACAGATTCATCTAGGGACTTGTACAACTATCAGATGCCCTTTTTAAAGTACTTGAGCTCACATTTGTTATGATGTTTTGCACCCGCGTCTGACCACTGAGCGGATAGTTAGCCCGACTATAATTGACAGGATCAGTGATCACAAGTTTGATGTATCAGAATATAAAGCAGCGGAATACAAACACGAATTAGACAAATTGTAGCAAGCAATCGATACTTGTAAGCGTTAAGATCGCATACGGTTATAGGGAGAGAATATGAATTTCTGATTTCTAGGAATGTTATAGATGTAGAATATTTCTAATCGAATCAATCAATCATTCCATTCAATTGCTCATATCGCTCACAATTACAATAGGTTGTCACTCCTTATATAGAGTGCAACAGTCACTGCTGTTATCACGGAAAGTGACAACTGGCAGATCCAATACAGAAATAACTAATTCTTAACAAACTACTGAAATGTTCACAACTACTGAGAACATATCAGCAAGTTAAGTACAAAATATAAAACTACTGAAACTACAACGACTGAAGAACAAGCTCTTCAGTCGTTTTACAAAACTACTGAAACATAAAACATAAAACTACTGATATCACAACTACTGAAGAAGTACTCTTCAGCAGTTGTGACAAACTACTGAGGCTTCAGTACTTGATCTTCAGACTTTGACCTTCAGGTGTTTCATCAGCTGATGACTTCAGTAGATATCATCAGCTGATGTCTTCAGTCTTTGTCTTCAGACTTTGTACATCAGTTGTTGATCTTCAGCACTTGTGAACTCTTCAGCTGTTGTACTTCAGTACTTTGGTCTTTCAGCTTCAGCACTTGTGTTCTTCAGCTGTTGTACTTCAGCACTTTGGTTCTTCAGCTGTTAAGGTCTTCAGCACTTGATCTTCAGCTGTTGAAGTCTTCAGCACTTGTCAAACTACTGATGAGGCTTTCAGCAGTTGTTGTGATACCGTGTGGGACTTAGAGATTTTCTGATCTTGGCTCATTGGTTCTTTTGGTCCAACAAACTCCCCCTGAACCAATGCAGCCAAAACCTCTAACTTATTTATACTCCCACTTATTGATGGCAAAAATGTTGGTCTTTTTCCTTCTTGATCAGTAGAGAAGATGACCCATGTACGCTCCGGCCTGGGAAGAACCTCAATATTTGTTTGGCAGAGTATGAATGGGAACTCTGTTTTGGGGAACTGGACACAGAGTTGTTATCCCATTCATGAGATTCACTTCCCCATAATGAGTCTGTATGACTCACGAACATAGGCCTCAAGGAGAACAATTGTTCCTCTTGAGAGAGTTCTTCAGCTCCTCCTTCGAAGAAGAACTCTGGACCATAGTACTCTGATAAGTACTTCATGGTCCTGCCATTTTTCAGCTCCACCGTAGTTACCTCCCTGTATACAAATTCATCAGGATGGTTGCCTTCAAGGAGTAACTGGAGCTCATTCTTTTGGATGTCTTCAAGCTTTTTGTATAACAACCCCTTCTTAATCATCTTGTTTTCTAGTAAGGCTTGAGGTGTCTTCTTTGCTTGGTGAGCTTTCTTGAATTCATCAATGATTTCCCAAGGTGAGACTACAACGGCCAACATGATGGTAGATTCTATTGTTTTTCGTACTTGGCCGTTGTATCTGTGTGGGATAGTTCTTTTATGGATTCTAGAACTCACCCTGGGGTCTGGCCATACTCTCACTCTCTCCTTCTGATACTGAAAGGTGTGTCTGAGAGTGTACAGCCTTTGAGCATGCCCTTTCATGGCTTGAATAGATGATGACTGAGGAAATTCCTTGTCAACCATCTTCAACAGTTGCTCATCGTGCTGTTTCTGCTGTTCTTCTTCTTCTATCTTGACTCTGACCATTTCCCTTTGAGAGTCAGGTGTGATCATGGATTGACTCTGGGGTTTTGGTAGCTTCAGAACAGCAGAGAGTGGCAGACTATCATCTTCATCCTCTTCTTCTGCTTCTTCTTCCATCCTCAGCACCCTTCTCCTTCTACGAGGTACATCACTGGATGATGGTTGGGTTGGTGAAGGGATTGGTTTTGAAGAGAGAGGATGTTTGGATTTTGGCTTAGAGGTTGGTTGGGAGATTTGAGGGATAGGATCTGTTTGAGTGGGTGGAAGGGAAGGTTGATCTAGCATCCTTGTAGTTAATTTTGCTTTTGTAAGTTTAGCCATCTCTAACCTTTTGCCAGCCCCAGCCTCATCAAGGGCTTCCACAATGATCCCTTTGTTGAATTGCTCAGACAGACAGATTCTGGTGGCTATAGCCAGAATGCTGTCCCTGGACCATGCGCGGATCTCCATTAATGATCTTCCCAAGTATTTTGCAATAAAGCGGATCATTATTTCCAACCTCTCTTTCTCAAGAGCATCGTACCCTGCCCATCGGGTTTGTATCTCTTGTACCTCTAACCTTCTGATCTCACTATCCAGTGTGGCTGTGTCAAACCCCTGCCTGAATAGTTGTTCAATTATTTTATCCATGGAGCGGCTGTGTGTGGTGTCAGCTTCTTTGACCAGCTCCTCCAAGGATTTTTCTTCAGCAGTATGATCATCAGCACTTCTCTTTCGCTTGTACGTGAGCAGAGGTTGCTTTTCTTGTTCCTCCTCTTCCTCAGATCTCTTCCTCTTTCTATCTTTCACTGCAGTACTCTCCCCCTTTTTGGTTGCATTGGAGGAAGGGGTTGGTACCGCAGAAAGAGTCTTGTGGACAGCAGCATCAACCAGGGGCTGTAATGTTGAGGAAAGCCTCTCATCAAGGGCTTTGATCACTATATCAGTGATTATGGGGGTGATGAGAGGGAGGGAATTTTGGAGTATAGCACCTATTTGCTCAGGAGGGTTCTGTTCCTGAGAAGTAGGGCCTGAAGCAGAGGCGGGTGGTTGATTTTGGGGTGGCTCTGTGTTTGGGAAACCTTCAAGGGAAGGTGCCATCTGTGGGTGTATGATGGTGGCAGATGGACTTGCATCCTGAGACATCTTGGCCAGCAGCTCTTTGAGTCTGCTAACCTCATCCTCTAGAATGGTGTTTTGAGCAACTACATCATAGAAGAAGCTCAGGTCATCATCAGTTGATACTGAATCACCTGACCTCCTGCTTAGAGCAGGATTTACATGCACTGGGTGTAGACCAGTTGGTGCATGTGCCCCTTGTGCTTGGTACTGGGGACTTCCAGCCTCAGGACAATGTCCATCATCAGCTGTTGCCTCTAGGGAGGTCTTAGCAATGTTACCAGCCTCACTCTGGTCATGTGCTGAGTCAGAGGAGGTGGCAGCCTCACTAGATATTCTAAGCTCCTTCTCTACACCAGGAGATAGAATTGGGAAACCCCTGTGCTGTGGGTTCTCAGTGCACTGTGTTCCTCCCCCTCAATTGTAGAGGTATTCCCAGTAATAAGTGGTTTCTGGGGAGGGGGTGAGGAGTGCAATTGAGTCAGCACTTGAGCAACTATTAAAGTTGGGCTGTGAGGGGCGGTTGTTTGGGGTACAGGGGTAGAAGCAGTGTGCACCTGGGGTGGATGGTGCTCTTCAATGGCAATCTCCTCAAGTGAGGAAGATCCCAGATAAGTAGGTGCCCCTTGGGTTGCTGCAGGCTCCTGTTGAGAGGAAGCCTGAGCGGCTGTGGCTGGAGGAGTCATGGTATCCACTAGGGGGTTTGGACTAGTGGATATATCCTGCGTTTGTTGTGCAGGAGCATCCTCAGGGGACTCAATTCCCTGAGTAGCCATTTTGGGTTTCTTTTTGGTGGGTTTGGTGGGGACATTGGATTTGGAGGTGGTGGCTGTGGGTTCCAGCTGCGTGGGTTTTCGCAGCTTGGCAGCCAGTTTGAGTGTCCGGTCGGAGTTGTGCCGGGAGTATACTTCTGGCAAAACAGCCGTAGCAGGGACTCCCAAGCCAACAAGTCCCTCAGCATTAAGCTGGTCTATTATAATGGCCATTATGAACCGTGGATAGAGTATCCAACGGTTGGCAGTTAGTTTTTGAGCCATATCTTTGAGCTCTGAAAATATTAATTCTGAAAAGTTCAGTGGTTGTTGCTCAAGGATAGAATACAATACCTGCTGCCATTTGGTGGACATTTGATCCCAAGACGATGTCTTAGGGGCCAAACATACATTGACCATGTGAAAGATCAGGCGCTCAGCGTCATTAAAGTGTTTCTTCATGATGGTGGTGGCACTGAGATCACCTTGATATCCATGCTGAGCAAATGATAGATCTATGGTGCCCTTCGGATATCCAGCAGGAGAGGTAGCATCACTCAGTTGAAGAATTTTACGGATTGTTGCAGGAGTAATCACTACTTCTTTGTGGTTGACGACTGACCGGAGGGATCGTGTGTTGCTCTCCTCAGTAGTAACATTAACGTTCATCCAAAATTGGTTCAAGGATTCGGCATGTAAAACGGGGTTCAGAAGGAATGCCTTGTTGTATTGGGACTGAACCATAAGATCGATAGCATATCGAACTTAGTCCAGATCGGCGATTTTGTGAGGTAGGCAACACAGTTGTGTCGCGGTTTAATTTGCATAGACGCCATGGAAATTTGTTGGAGAGGAACGTTAGGTTTGAAGAAGATGAAGCATGGAGAGCTCAGGTTAAGGGTATTTATAGGGTACGGGTGAGAAAACGACTTAAGGATGTGGTGTTAGTCATCAGTAGTTTTAAACGACCGTTGACATGGTATTATCCTTTCAGACGTTGAAACAGCTGAAGTCGCGGTGTTAGGCATCAGTAGTTTAGAAAACTACTGAAGACCGTGGTTTTGACTTCAGGTGATTGAAACAACTGAGGACATGGTGTTTGTCATCAGTAGTTATGAAACTACTGAAGACAGTGGTTTTGTCATCAGCTGTTGTAAACAACTGAAGACTTGGTATTGGTCATCAGTAGTTATAAAACTGCTGAAGACGTGGTTTTGCTTCAGTTGTTTAAAATGAAACAGCAGTGGTACAAACGACTGAGGAGAAAGTTCTCTTCAGCTGTTTTCGTCAATTCTTAGCTTTTCAGCTGTTTCAAACTGTCCTCAACACATTCATCAGTCTTTATGGCTGATTTCAGTTGTTTCATAGGACATCAGTACTTATCTGTTTTTACTGATTCAGTAGTTATGACTGCATCAGTAGTTGTAACTACTTCAGTAGTTTAGAACAGATGAAGTACTTCAGTACTTGTGAGAACTTTTAGCCTTCAGTAGTTATAAAAACTACTGAGGTTAAAAGAGCTCATCAGTACTTATATGTGACAGGCACTCATGATCATCAATATGAATTACTGAGATCATCAGTAGTTGTCACCTATTCTAGCTGCAGCATACCAAGCCTTAACACCAGGTTTTGGAAAGTTGAACTATCCAAAGGCTTAGTAAAAATGTCTGCAAGCTCATCAGCACTGGGCACAAACTTAGGATCAATCAGACCTTTTTCAAAACAATCCTCTTATAAAATGATGTCTGATCTCTATATGTTTGGTCCTAGAGTGCTGGACTGGATTTTTGACAATGCAAAGAGCTGAAGCACTATCCATTAACAATGGAGTCTTAGTCTCTGTAATGCCATAATCCAAAAGTTGGTTTTGAAGCCAGAGTACCTGAGATGTACAGCTTGCAGCAGCAATGTACTCTGCTTCCGCAGTGGATGTAGCAACTGAGGTCTGTTTCTTGCTCTGCCAAGAAATTAAGCAGTTGCCTAGGAATTGACATCCACCAGAAGTTGATTTCCTGGTCAACTTACACCCTGCATAGTCACTGTCAGAAAAAGCAACTAATTTACCAGAATGTTTGGTAGAATACCATAAACCTAGAGATGGAGTGCCTTGCAGATATCTAAAGATCCTCTTGACTGCAATCAGATGAGACTCTTTAGGTGCAGCCTGAAATCTAGCACAAACACATGTAGCAAACATAATATCTGGTCTAGAAGCTGTTAAATACATCAAGGACCCAATCATACATCTGTAAAGTGTTTCATCAACCACTTTACCTTTCTGATCTGAGTCCAGTTGTGTGGTGCTGCTCATGGGAGTAGAACAGGGCTTACAGTTTTGTAAATCAAACTTTTGCAAAAGATCTTTTGTATATTTGGATTGATGAATAAAAATTCCATCAGCCTTTTGTTTGATTTGCAACCCCAGAAAGAACTGTAATTCTCCCATGGCACTCATTTCAAACTTCTGTTGCATCAACTTTGTAAAGGCATCACACAACTTTGGATCAGAGGATGCAAAAATGATATCATCTACATAAATTTGAACAAGTAGATTATGCTGCCCAGCTTTCTTAATAAATAAAGTCTTGTCTATGGAGCCTCTAGTGAAATTGTTTTCCAGAAGAAAGTTTGATAATGTCTCATACCAGGCTCTGGGAGCTTGTTTTAACCCATAAAGAGCTTTATCAAGCTTATACACCCAATTAGGATGTTTGTTGTCCTCAAAGCCTGGAGGTTGACATACATAAACCTCTTCTTTAACTTTCCCATACAAAAATGCACTTTTGACATCCATTTGAAAGACTTTAAGTTTTTGATAAGCAGCATAAGCTAAAAACAATCGAATTGCTTCCAGTCTGGCTACAGGGGCAAAGGTTTCATCATAATCAATACCTTCTTCTTGTGCAAACCCCTGAACAACCAGTCTGGCCTTGTTCTTAACAATAAGCCCATTTTCATCAGTTTTGTTCCTAAACACCCATTTAGTGCCTATTGCACACTTACCTGGAGGTAGAGGAACCAGTTCCCACACTTGCTGTTTCTTGAACTGAAGAAGCTCAAGCTGCATGGCATCAACCCATCCATTGTCCTTTAAAGCAATGTGATAATTCTTTGGCTCTTGCTGACTGATGAAGAGAGCATAGAAGCAGAAATTTGACAATTGACTTCTTGTTGATACTCCAGCAGTGATATCACCAATGATTTGAGACATGGGGTGATTCTTCAGATCTTGATACACAATGAGATCTGTGCAAGTGTTTGTAGCCGGTTCAGCAGCAACAGATGGTGATGGTGAATCATTTCCTTGAAACCAATCAGTGGATGGTAATTCAAAGGAAGTTGAATTCGAAGAAATCTCATCAGCATTTGTTGTGGATGGTGCTACTGGCGCTACAGGAACATCAGGTCTAGTTGAATCAGGCAGCTGATCACTAAACCTGAAGAGGTGAGTACTGCAATCATCATCATCATCAGCAGTACCACCAGGTGGTGAACTGTTGACAGGAGCAACAGCAGGAGTTTGATAAGGAACATATTGCAGTATGTCCAGATCAAATAACTCCACAGGACTTTGTGGAATCTTGTCCTTTGGAGATTCATTAAACTTAACATGTAGAGTTTCTTCAACCATCTTTGTTCTGCAGTTGAAGACTCTGTATGCCTTGCAAGTAGATGAATAACCAACAAAGTATCCTGCATCCACCTTAGGATCAAATTTGTGGAGTTGATCCTTTGTGTTGAGAATAAAACAGGGACACCCAAATGCTTTGAAAAATGAAATCAGTGGAGCCAAATGATGGAGAACTTCATATGGAGTCTTCATCAACCTCTGATTTACTAAAACTCTATTTTGCACATAACAAGCTGTGTTGACAGCTTCGGCCCAAAAGGTCAATGGCAAACCTGAGTCAGCCAGCATGGACCTTGCAGCTTCAATGAGGGTCCTGTTCTTTCTCTCCACTACTCCATTTTGTTCCGGAGTCCTTGGAATGCTGAACTGCCTTTTGATTCCCTTTGAGAGATAGAAGTCATCAAGTGTATGATTTCTGAACTCAGTTCCATTATCACTCCTAATACACTTGACTGGAAGGGAATACTGCTTCTCAATGTACAGCACAAAGTGGATAATCTTCTGAGCAGCCTCATCCTTTGAATGTAGAAAGAAAGTCCATACAAATCTGGAGTAATCATCCACAATTACCAGACAGTATTTCTTCTTTGCCATGCTCATTACTCTCACAGGACCAAATAGATCCATATGCAGTAATTGCAAGCAGGCAGTGGACTTGGACACTTCAATAGGAGGAAATGAGACCTTGTGCTGTTTTCCTTTTAAACAAGCAGTGCATGTTTCATCACAGTGGAACTCCTTTATTGGTAAGCCTCTGACTAAACTATTGTGGCTAAGCTGATTCATGTTTTTGAGATTAACATGACCAAGCCTCCTGTGCCACAGTTTAGATTCTTGAAAGAGGCTTTGGAAAATAGGCAAGGATTGCCTTTGAGATCTATCTTCTTAGAGAGATCTAAGGCATACACTCTTCCTGTCCTGTTGGCTTTCAGGAGAGTGTGATCATCCAACACCTTGTCAATCAAGGGCAAAACTTTGGATGACAGAATCCTACAGTTTTGACTTGTGAAAAGGGCAACATGGCCTTTATCACACATTTGACTGACACTCAAGAGGTTGTACTTGAGATTTTCCACATGATTAACATCATCAATTTGATTTCTCCATTGGAGACAAAGCCCTTACCGATGATGTAACCCCTAGCATCATTGCCAAAAGAGACAAATCCCTTCTTTCCTTGAGAGTAGTCATGAAGAAGAGAGATGTTCCCAGTCATGTGCATAGATCCCCCACTGTCTACATACCAGATGCTATTTTGGCATGTTGAAGAACCCTGCAATAATAAACAATCAGTTAGTTTTAGAGACCCAAACCTTTTTGGTTTTGGGCCTGGTCTCATCAATAGATGGTAAACTAGCATGTTTATTTGTAACAACAGCCTGAGAGGAAGAAGATGGTGCAGAAGAGGAGTCCTTTGGCTTAGACCTCCTTTTCTGTGGTTTCAACATAGGAGAATCTAGTTGGTTAACTCTACCCAACAGATGTTGTACCATCATCACCAGCTGTGTCTGATTTTGTGATAAAGCTTTCAGCTCATCAGACACATTGCTAGTGGAGTTAGATAAGGTCCTATGTTGCACCTTCTTCTTTTGAGCACCCTCAGCTGTCACCTGTTTAACTCCTTCCTTTTTGGATTGCTTTAAGGACTTAAGGGTTACAGGATTTGATGTTGCTGATACAAATGTGGTCTCAAACTCAGTTTTCATTTTTACCATTTTCTCATTAATTTCTTCCTTTTGTTTGAGTTTGGAACCTCTTTTGTACCAACAATCATCTGTAAGATGATTGAACAAACCACATACTTCACATGGTTTCTTCTTCATCTTAGGTTGATCATCAACTAAAGATGGTGAAGCAACAGAAGACTTGTTCTTCAATGCTTTGGAAGCATTGGTTGCTTTCTTGACAGCATCTTTAGTAGTCTTCAAACTCTTTCTACTGCCAGTTTTCTTCTCTTCAGTACTGACAGCAGTTGAAGTTTGAACTTCAGGAGTTGAATCCTGCTCTCCAGTCCTTTCAGGACCTTCAGGATTGACTCCTGAGTTGATCAACTTATTGATCATGTGAATGTCAGCATTTGGACCATCAACATCAGCTGATAGGTTCAAAGAGGACTTGATACTGACTGCTACTCTGATTGTGCTGTATCAGAAGGTAGATCACATGACTTGATGGATTGGTTATCACTCTCACCATCAGATTCTACCTCTGCTCTTGGGGTAAAATCTGTAGGTGGAGCAGTGTGATTGTAACCAATTCCAAACTTCACATTTGAAGCAGATTGCTTACTAAGAAGCATTTCAAAACCTTTGCATGATTGTACCCATCTATCACACTCGACCTGGGTAACTGCAAGGGTTTCTTTGAGATCTTTGTACTTCTCTAAAAGTACATCTTCTCTAGCCTTATCATCAATTATTTTGCAATTCAGTTTATAAACCTCATCATTTTTATCTTTGAGCACAAACTCAAACTCAGCTTTGTTTTTGGAAATTACTTGTTCTAGCTCAATGTTCTTATTAATTAAAGCTACATTTGCTTCTCTAATGGAAGCAAATGCTGCTATGCATTGTTCAGAACATAATTTGGCTTTTGCCTCAGAGGATACCTGTGATACCTGAGGTGTAGAGGCATTGGAAGATGAAGTATCAGCAGACTCCAAAGCCATAAGAGCTAGATTCCCAAAGGGACTGTCACCACCATGTTGACCAGCACCTGAGAACAGTTGATCATGACCAGACAAGTCATCTGGTAAACTGCTCCAGTCAACAACTCCTGGGGTGAAGAAGCTGTGTTGTTGAGATGAAGGTTGTTGATGAGATAGGGAAGGCTGAGGTTCTGGTAATGCATGAGGTTGTGGTGTCATAGGAACTTGAACTTGACTTGACTGTGGCATGTAATAACAGGGTACTGATAAGGCATTTGACCCTGAGGAACAAAATATGCCGGAGATTGTTGTTGAGGATGATGACTAGATGTGACAGGATGTTGCCCTCTGTTTTGTTGACTGTTGCCAGGAAAAGTCACAAAGGGTGCAGTAGAGTTTGATCCAGTTGATCTACACTCTCTTGCAAAGTGTCCAAGCCGTTGGCATTTGTGACACCTCAACTTGCTCTTGTCAAAACCAACTTTGGTTTTGCCAGAGAGTCCTGGGAATTTTCTTCCAGTTCTTTTGTAGAACTTCTGAGATCTGATATTTATCAAGGCCATTTGGCTCAAAATATCCATCTCTTCTAAGTCATCATCAGCAATCCCCTTGAGATCATCCATAATGAAACATAAATTGTCATTATTACCTCCAGTAAACTGACCATCAACACTTACAAATGCAGAATTAGAAGTGCTCGAAGAGAAATTAATATGCTCATCATACTGGCATTCAGATGTAGCATATTCTGACTCATGACCCACCAAGGCAGTGTTGCCTTGTATAAAGTCTTCAGTGAGCTTTCCAGATGAAGACAGCTTTCTCTTCTGTTCTATCTCTCTCTCAAAAGTGAGCAATTTCCCATGGAGTTGGGTGAGAGATAGTTTGTCCAAACTTGCACTGGAGCGTAGGACAATAGTATATGTGTCCCATCTCTCAGGCAGTGATCTGAGAAATCTGTTATTCATCTGAATATTGGTGTATTCAAGTTTGACCATTTTTAGTTCAGAGATCAAACAAGAAAACCGCTCATATTGTTGAGTCAGTGTCTCACCCTTTCTATGAGAGAATGTCTCATATTGTTGGGCAAGAATTTCTCTATTATTTGCCAAGACCTCATCTGTTCCTCCAATTGTTCTTTCAAAGCAATCCAGAGGTCATGGGCAGTTTCATGATGCATTAGCCCAGAATAGATTTCATTGGGCAAAGCCATGGCCAGAATTCCATGGGCTTTTGCATCAATCTCAAGCAACTTTTTATCCTCATCTGAGTATTGCTCCCTCCTCTTCGGAACCATTTGATTGGTTTCCGGGTTATTCACCATAGGCTTGTGTGGACCATGTACCACAGATGTCCAACACCCTGCGCTGTTAACAGACAGGTGATGGAGCATACGTCTTTGCCATATGTTATACTCATTCCTAACCAGCATAGGAGGCTTGGTTGAGGAACCAGTATTGTGAGGATCATTGGAGGGAGTGGTCATTTTCAGTTCAAAAACAGTTTAGTTCAAGTTTAAAAAGAAGTTTTAGACAAACCACAACAAACTCAATGAGAACCAAGAAAAGATCTCAGGATGAATGAGCAGAAATAGAAAAATTCAATCTCTATAACCGTTTCTTGCAAAAACAAAAGCTAATTCAATCAAACTTGGATCTTGAATAGCAGTTTCAATGATCAATTATTAGATCGATCAATGATTAACCTGCTCTGATACCATTTGACAGGATCAGTGATCACAAGTTTGATGTATCAGAATATAAAGCAGCGGAATACAAACACGAATTAGACAAATTGTAGCAAGCAATCGATACTTGTAAGCGTTAAGATCGCATACGGTTATAGGGAGAGAATATGAATTTCTGATTTCTAGGAATGTTTATAGATGTAGAATATTTCTAATCGAATCAATCAATCATTCCATTCAATTGCTCATATCGCTCACAATTACAATAGGTTGTCACTCCTTATATAGAGTGCAACAGTCACTGCTGTTATCACGGAAAGTGACAACTGGCAGATCCAATACAGAAATAACTAATTCTTAACAAACTACTGAAATGTTCACAACTACTGAGAACATATCAGCAAGTTAAGTACAAAATATAAAACTACTGAAACTACAACGACTGAAGAACAAGCTCTTCAGTCGTTTTACAAAACTACTGAAACATAAAACATAAAACTACTGATATCACAACTACTGAAGAAGTACTCTTCAGCAGTTGTGACAAACTACTGAGGCTTCAGTACTTTTCTTCAGACTTTGACCTTCAGGTGTTTCATCAGCTGATGACTTCAGTAGATATCATCAGCTGATGTCTTCAGTCTTTGTCTTCAGACTTTGTACATCAGTTGTTGATCTTCAGCACTTGTGAACTCTTCAGCTGTTGTACTTCAGTACTTTGGTCTTTCAGCTTCAGCACTTGTGTTCTTCAGCTGTTGTACTTCAGCACTTTGGTTCTTCAGCTGTTAAGGTCTTCAGCACTTGATCTTCAGCTGTTGAAGTCTTCAGCACTTGTCAAACTACTGATGAGGCTTTCAGCAGTTGTTGTGATACCGTGTGGGACTTAGAGATTTTCTGATCTTGGCTCATTGGTTCTTTTGGTCCAACAATAATCAAGGAGTACTTTATCTAAAATTATCATTTATCATGTTTTTTTCAGAAGAGTGGAAGTGTGTTCAACATTGATTCGTGTCTTGATGCTATTTATTGAAGTTCAAAGCCTCACCATATGCCTAATCCTTGAGTTGTGATATGAACAGTAATCCAAAAGTGATACAACCCATATCCAATACCAAGAAGTATTCTCAAGAGATTCTAACCTTTGTCTAGAAATATATTAGTAGGAGACTAATCTGAGGGGGAGAACATCAATGAATTGTGCCAGAAGATTAATTGATCAAGAAGACATTGATAGAGAAGATCTTCAAATTCAAGGTTGGCAAGCATCAGTTTTGGGGTAGTATTGACTTGGTTATATAGGCTTGTGATGTTTGAATTGATATACATAATGCTATAATAATGAATGCATTCAAACTTCGTTAAGTGAAGTTCACATGCGTCCGACCGGACCATTCGCCCAAACAGTGGTCATGCATCCGAATGGCCATGCGACTGAGTGTCCATGTGCCTAAATAGTCCATACGCCTGAACAACTTCATGTGATTGACTCAGTCGCACAACTGAACAGTCAGTCGTGCGAATGGATCAACCGCATGGCTCAATCGGACGAATGAACCATGCTAATGGTTTAGTCGCCCGAATAAGCAACCCTAACCTATAAATACCACTTAATTCCTGGAAAAACATAAGCATTCAATCCACTTCGACTCCAGACGTACCCTAGCCGTCCATAAGCCTCTAAGTTTGTACTTCAAGTTCGTAGAACGCTGTAGATCGATTCCTAATCGATTCTTGACGTTAGATTAAATACATTATTGTGTCTACGTGCGTTCTCACTGATTGGATCGCCAATCAAATAGGATTCCGCACTATTTGGTTTGGTTTAACACGTTAATCAGTTGGTGTTTTGTTCAAATACAAGATCCTAACAAGTGGTATCAGAGGTTTGGCTCTTGATTACGTGTTGATTCAATAGTTTTGATACAAAAAATTGTGTTTTCATCAAAAACACAATATTCTTATGGCTAACGGAGTCTTAGACGTTTCCTGACCTAAAAGTTTAGTTTTTCCGGCATACGGCGATTAGGGTTTGTTAAAATTCGAGTTTTTACGGCCAAAACACGTTTAACCTACGAATTATCAAACTTCAGCAAGTTCAGTTGCACGATTGGCTCAATCGCACAACTGAGTTCATTCGCATTCTCCAACCGCACGATTGGACTGATTTGTACCCTCATTCGTACAACTGAGAAACCATTCGGACTGTTCAACCGCATTAGTTCACTCGGCCGACTGACTCTTCCGCTTTTGTTAAGTCGCACGATTGAACCATTGGCAATTGTTCAATCGCCCGAATAAGCCCAATCGCATACTTCATTTGCATACATCAACAGTTTGTTTAATAGTAAAGTAAAGTGAATCGAGGACCAATTTTCAGCATACATAGCAAGTAGAGATACACGTATTCAAAATCTACTACTGTTGGAGAACGAAGTGGGAATTCACAATAAACCCCCGAAGCATATAACGCTAGATGACTACCCATAATGGAAGCAATGTTTTGAAATCTACTTAAATGGAGTAGATACAAATCTATGGTAGGCAATAGAGTCGGGGTACAACATGCCAGTAGGAGCTGACGGAGTTAAACACTCTAAAGGGATGTCGGATGCTCAGAAGGTAAAACACAACACTGAGAAGAAAGTATACGCTTTGCTCACTCAGTCTATTCCGAAGGATATCTTCCATCAGTATTCAGAGTATACTCAAGCTAAGAAACTATGGGATGCGTTGGAGAAGAGGTATGACGAAAATGCCTCACTCAAGGCCATTAAAGCTAAAGCTTTGAAGAAGGAGTTTGACAACTTCTCTTCAGTAGGAAAGGAAGGCCTGGATGATGTGATCAACAGATTCTATCACATGATGAGTGAGATGGACACTAATGGAGTAACTACGTCGATGGAGGATAAGGCATCCAACTTTGCAGATGGTCTACCGGAAAAATGGGCTTCTTTCATTTCAAATCTTAGATAGATAGGATGCTCCGAAGTTAGACATAAATGACTTCATTCTTAAACTGAGGGAAGAGGAGCTTAGGATGAAATACAGAGCCCAAAAGGCCAACTACGATTAGAATCCTGCACTCTACAATGCAACTCCTCCGATCAAGACATCTGGAGCACCACTTCAAACTGCCTTTGTCTCAAGCGCAGCAATTCCAGCACAACCATCAACTTCAAGGTCCGAAATGTCAGGGTCGTCTAGCACCCAGTATATGATACTGAAGCTAATGTAACAAAACTGAAAACCGACCACTTCGAGAAAGTGACTGTTGAGGTGGCCAAAGAACACATGGTCCTCTTAGCTGCTGTAGTCCACTCCGATGATGGACTAGTTGCTGGAAAGATAGGAAATTGTCACCTGGCAGATAACGATTATGAACAGGTGGACGAGATGGAGTTGGAACGTAAGGACATAATGTGGGCTTTGGCAAGTGCTGTCCGACGAGCTAAAAAGTTTGTCAAAAAGACCGAACAGAACTTGGTTGCTACCAAGGACACAACCTTTGGCTTCGACAAGTCAAGGTAACTTGTTTCAATTGTGGTGAGAAGGGACACTTCAAGCGGGAGTGTGTAAAGCCAAAGAAGACTGGGAATGGCAATCCCTTCTCGTCATTTAATCTTCAGGACAAAGCCACATCTTGTAGTTCTACTTCATCAAGCAAGAACCCCAAAGCCTTGATTGCTAATAAGGTTGAAGGACAGGACTGGAGCTTTCGGTTCGTCTCACGGGAGAGTCCAACATAGCTAGTATGGAGGACATTGATGATGATTTTGCAATGAAGGAGATATAGCAGTAGAGATCGCGATGTCAAATTCTGAAGACATTGCAAATATGGTCAACCACCTACCTGAAGAAGTAAAATCTGCATCAATGTCAGAATCACCAGAACCAGAAACAAAAGATTCTGCACTAATGGCTGATTCCTCTTCAACATCTCAGGTAAGTACTACTGACCAGTTGTTCAATAATCATACTTGTCTAGAATGCAATAAATTTAGAGAAAGTATAGATTTGAAATTTTCTAGGTTATTAGATCATAATGATAGCTAGTAAAGGATCTGGAACTGTGCATTGAGGCAAATAGAGTGTTAAAACAAAACAAGCATAGTTACAAGGAAAAGATAGACCTATTGAATAAACAGCTTAGGGAAACAGAGGTAGTTGCATTTAACGAAGCAAATGACATTAGGTATTATTTGAACTCCCTAGAGGACACTAAGAAGCATAAAGTAGTTTTAGAAGTAGAAGTCAACTCTTAAAATCAAAAACTGCATAGTTGGACAAGCTCATCACATATTGTCCAACACTTAGTGAGAGAGAGAAACAATGGGGAGGGATTAGGATACAAAGTGGTTCCACCACCACCTGAGACCTTGATGAAACCAAAAGTAAACCGATTAACAATAACCCCATCAAGGATCACGTGGTGTCCACTCCTCTTGTTAGTGATCCAGATTCCATAAGTAAATCAAATGAATCTGACTCTAAACAAAAGGAGGCCACTTCTAAGGCAAAAGGAAAGATGCCTCGTGTTAATTTAGAAAATGAGTTTGAAAAGGTTAAGTTAAAGTCAAGGTCAAACAAAGTCAAATCAGAAGCCAAAAGGACTATAAAACCTAATCTAGCACGAGCTTCATGTCAAAGTCCAGGTAAACAAGAAATAAAAGATGTAAAACAAGTTAAAACAATTAAGTTTGTAAAACCAAACCATACATCTAATAAAGAAGTGCCTCAATCTAAAGACAATAAGGTTGACCGCATGACTTCTACATCTCCACCAAAATATATAAACCGTAAAGTTGAAAGCAGATCCTGCTATAATTTTGGAGAGTATAGTCACATAGCGTCTCATTGTCCTTATTATCAGACATCGAGGAGGAAAGTAGAACTTTCAGCACCTAAAACTAGATCTTTTAAGAGGAACTCAGTGACGCCTCCAAAAAGGGCTAGTGAACCCAGAGTTCAATCCATCAGCTAGTCGTCTGTTTATCCTAAACAGGCCCTACACAAAGCTGGTCTATGGAAAGAAAAGTATGCCTCAGTGTCTGAAAATGAGAACAAATAGCAATTTGGGCTTCCCTCAACCTCAAATGGTCAATGGGTTGATTTTATGATGTGTGATGCCTTGGGGAAACCCAAGCCAGTGAAGGCTTGGGTTCCTAAGATGAACTAATGTTTTCATTGAATGGGCAGGGTGTTCGTTATAGTGCTGAGACTAACACGTGGATTGTAGATAGCGGAGCATCCAGGCACATGACAGGGACAGAGCTCTTTTATCAAATGTTAGACAAATCAAAGGAGGGCATGTCTCATTTGTTGGAAATAAAGGCGGGTACATCACAACCCAAGGGGAAGTGGGAAACGAGAAAGTTAAGTTTGATAAGGTAAACTATGTCCAACAACTACAAAATAACTTGCTTTCAGTTTCTCAAATATGTGATAAAGGATTCAAAGTAGTCTTTGACAATAAGAAGTGCTACGTTCTCAAGAAGGACTACGTGATCCCAGAGGACCAAATCCTAATGTCAGCTTCAAGATATAATGATCTTTATGTTTTGGATCTCTCAAAGGCCTCCACAACGGATCATGAAGTCCAATGCTTCTTGTCCAAAGCTACTGAGAAGGACTCTATCTCCTAGCATAGGAGAATGGGACACATAAATCCGAGGTAAATGAATGATTTGATCCAGAATGATCTTGTGAGAGGAGTAAATGTCAAAAACTTCCAACTCCCGGATTTCTGTGTTGCATACAAAAAGGGCAAACAGACGAAGAATTCTCATAAGGAAAAGAAAGTTCATTCTATAGAACTTCCTCTTGAGCTCCTTCACATGGATCGGTTTGGTCCAGTCAGTACAAGAAGCATCGTAGGCGACTTGTATTGCTATGTAGTTACTAATGACTACTAAAGATTCTCTTGGGTAATGTTTCTAAAATCCAAATCAGAAACATTTGAATCCTTGAAGGAATTAGTAACTACACTAGAATCTCTATACAAGCTGAAGGTATGACAGGTGCGCTCAGACAACAGAACCGAGTTCAAGAGTTAGTGGATGGAGGCCTATTGCAAGGAAAAGGGAATTGTGCATCAATTCACCTCTGCCTGCACTCCTCAGATGAACGGGGTTGCTGAACGAAAGAGTCACAGCTTGATAGAGACGGCACGTACTATGCTGGCGGACTCGAAACTGCCTATTCAATTCTGGAATGAAGCAGTGGCGAATGCATGTTACACGCTTAATCGAGTTCTGGTTGTGAAATGCCATGGAAAAACGTGCTACGAGTTACTACAACGACGTAAACAAAACTTAGAGTATCGCGACTCATTTGGTGCTTCGTGCACCTGCTGAAGAAGACTTAGGAGGGAAAATTTAGTGAGAAGGTTGATGAAAGGAACTTTCTAGGATACAACATACTGAACAGAGAGTTTACAACAACTCAACGGATCAAGTAGAGGTGTGGTGTAATGATGATGTTCAGAGATACATCACACCACCTGCTGGAAAAGGGTTTGCTTACTTCTTCAACTATGATGGATTTTTAAAGTCTTTCAACATACCTCTTTCTGCTTCATAAGACGAGTTGGCAAATAAGATGATGTATGATGTCTTGACAACACTGTCTCAAGATTCAACACCATCCAGTTCACAAAGTCAATCATTTACCAACTCAGGGGGAGCACTTGATGTGAGTGACTCTTCTTCTGATGAAGAAAATGATCATAATAACCAGGATGTACAGGCTCCGCCTACCACAAGTCCACAAGCATCTCATAGTGATGCGTCTGAGATTTCAGAACCTCAGACTCCTATTGCCTCAGATTCAAAACCAAATGTTCACAATCTTGATTCGGACATAGTAGTTCCAACAACTCTCGGCTCACGTCTAAACGTCTGTCATCCTTTGGATAATGTTATAGGAGATGTGAGATCAGGGGTTCAGACTAGAAATCAGCTATACTCAGCTGATTATGCCTCTATGATAGAAAAGGGATACCTTCACAACGGTGCCTACCGCTGCTTTGTGTCTCAGTTTGAGCCAAAGTATGTTAGTGAAGCACTGAATGATAAGGCTTGGGTGAGTGCCACGCAGGAAGAACTTCTTCAGTTTAAGAAGTTAGGTGTATCGACTCTAGTGGATAGACCTAAAGGTGCGAAAGTCAACGGTACCAAATGGGTCTTGAAAGGCAAGAAAGATGATTAGGGAGTGATCATCAGAAACAAAGCTCGGCTTGTTGTTCAGGGTTTTCGACAAGTTGAGGGTATCGAGTACAATGAAGTGTTTGCACCAGTCGCATAGATAGAAGTAATCCACATCTTCCTTGCCTATGCATGTTATATGAAAATCAAAGTTTATCAACTAGATGTGAAGAGTGCGTTCCTTCATGTTGAGATTCGAGAGACAGTGTATGTGAGTCAACCCGAGGGATTTGAGGATCCATATCATCGGGACAGAGTTTACAAACTCGACAAGGCACTATATGGGCTTCATCAAGCTCCGAGGGCCTCGTATGAGAAACTCTCGACTCATCTTGTGAAACACGGTTTTCGTAGGGGAGTCATTGACTGTACATTGTTTATCAAAGAAAAGGATGGAGATTTACTGCTGGTACACATCTATGTGATGACATATTCTTAGGAACCAAGAACGAAGAATTATGCAAAGAGTTTGAAGAAGTAATGAAGGCGGAGTTTGAGATGAGTGTAATGGGGGGATGAAGTTCTTCTCGGGTTACAGGTGGATCAGACATGAAATGGGATTTTCCTACATCAAACCAAGTATGTAGGGGACACTCTTAGTCGGTTTGACATGGAGAATGCTTCTAGAGGTGGCACTCCACTGGCTACAAACCATGATGTAGCACCCGATGAGAATGGTGATTTGGTAGATGCCACAATGTATCGAGGGATAATCAGATCTCTCATGTATCTCACTGCCTCACGACCTGATATCATGTATGCTACATGTTTATGCTCACGATATCAGGAAAAGCCTAAGGTGAACCATCTAATTGGGGTCAAAAGGATTTTTCGTTATTGAAGGGCACACCCACACTTGGGTTGTGGTATCCTCATGATGATGACTTTGAGCTTACAGCTATAGGAACTCGGATTAGGGTGGCTGCAAGATGAACTACAAGTCTACCTTAGTAGGGTGTCAATTCTTTGGGACAAGATTAGTGACCTGGCAGTGTAAGAAGCAGACCTCGGTTGCATTGTCAACCTGTGAAGCCGAATACGTTGTTGCTGCAAGCTGCTGTTCTCAAATCATATGGATTCAACATCAAATGCGGGATTACAATTTGCATTTCTCTTCTACTCCTATCTTTGTTGATAACTCTGCTGCAATTGCAGTCACTAAGAACACAGTCCAACATCCTAAGACCAAACACATCGGTATTAAATATCACTTTATACGTGATTGCTTTGAGAAGAAGTTAATCGATGTGGTAAAAATAAATACAGATTTTCAATGCGTTGACCTCTATACAAAGGCATTTGACAAACCATGTTTTTTATATTTGTTAGAGGTCAACAGAGTTAAAAAGAAAAGTGAGGTCATTCCTGAAGATGACCATGTATAGTCCGATGCGTCGTGTCTAGTTCCTTTTATTTTCTACATTTTTAATTTTATCTTATTTTAGCCTTTTTTCTTTACTTAATTTTAAGTAGTTTAATTAAAATTGGTTATTTCCTTGCCAATTAAACATGATTATCATTAAAAATAAAGAAAAGAAGAAGAAATGGAAGCTACTGCTGATTTCCCGACCTGCAAATGCAGTGTGAAGTTGTTTTGTTCAAGTCTGACAACAAATGTGGATGAACAAAAGAAATATGGATGAAGCTTCATCAGCTGCGGATGTGTTATACACAAATGCGGATGTTGGGGTCTGAAGTTAACCCACCTGGTGTGGTACTCCTTCCTTAGGGCAGCCTCAAACCAGCCTGACATCTTTCTCGGGTCGGCATACAACAGCTTCAGTTTGGCCAGCTGGTTGAGCTCAAAACCTGGTAGAGTCTTTAGATCATGTGGAAATCTATAGTACTCTATGCCCATCTTCCTTTTAACTGCATAGACGTTAAGGTCCTTAAATATGCCCATGCTATAATCCTGCCTGACACCTTATGATTTTTCTTGACTCTGTAGAGTTTGGTGTAGGTGTCCTGTTTAGGTGCAGCGCGTTGGGCTCGAACTTCTTCAAAACAGGCAGCCCACTCAGCCTTTCGGATATCAATATCATCATTTGAGGCTTGTGTCGTTCCCTCTGTCTTCTCTGACTCCTGCTCCATTTTGTCTAACACCTCAAACGTATCACTGACAAGGGATTCACCCAGATTGGGGACCACATTTCCCTCATTGTCAGCATACTGACGGTAGTGCTCTGCAGTGACATCTTCTATCGCTATTTCATCAACGTCATTGAGCTCTTCGTCACTTGTCGAGTCACACGTTGGAGCATCCTTCACAATCTCATCGGGTGTTAACTTGAAGATCTCAGCTAATTGCTCGTCAGTAAGATTATGAATGATTTCTCCTTCCTCAGGAGTATACATAACCGATCTCCTGACAATACCCTGCACATCAAGAATCAACGTCAGTTGAGTCTTGACCTGTTGGAGGGGAGCATTATCGTATTCATCTCTTTGGAAATCAGGATCTGCTTTATTTAAAACATTCAACACCGCAAACATTAGTTAATAATCAAGACAGAAATACATTAATCTTAATATAAACATCAAATACATAAGTTAATACATGATTCAAATACAAAGGCTATCAAATACATGATCATCTAATCATTACCTTTATCTTGAATCGCTGGATCAGCAATAGGTGAGGCAGAAGAGGAAGCTCGTTGGTCTTGATTTCTTTTTGATCTTATATCTTGACCCTGAGCTGAGGCAGATGCAGCTGCATCTCCTCCGTCATCATCATCATCCACATTCCTCTCCTCTGTGCTCTCGTCCTCAATCCCTCATCATCCTTAGTCTCATCATCAACATCCTCACCATCTTCATCTCCCTCTTTAATATTTAGTGGCTCGTCTTTAGATTCCTTAAGCTTTAGCATGATGGTCTTCTTAGCCTCCTCCAACTCCTCAATCCTCTTAGTAGATGTGACACTGTGCTCTTGGAGTTGGGCGATCTCGTGGCTCTGAGCAGCCATTTGTTGGGCCTGCTCATCTATCAATCGAGCCTGCTCCGAGATCTGCTGAGTTTGTGTTGCAGTAAGATCTGTCAGATGACAGATGACAGATCTGCACCGTCTTCTCCTCGTCAGCAGCTAATAAACGCATCACCATCCGGTTCAGCGCAGAAAGCTGTTCTTCTACCCTAAATGGAGGTAGAGGAGATCCATATATATGTGAGAGATGGGATGAGGGTCCTGCTGGTGGCTAGTGGTGGTGGTGGTGGTTGTGGTGAAGATAGGGTTGGCTCTGTGAGATAGTGGAGGTGATGTATGGGTGAAAGATATGGTGGGGTTGGCATATGTACAGTGGTAGGAGGTGTGGTGGTGGTAGTGGTAGGAGGTGTGGTGGTGGTAGTGGTAGCTGTGGTGGCTGTGGTGGTGGATGGTGTGGCTGTAGAAGTGGTAGTGGTGGTAGATGTAGTGGCTGTGGTGGTGACGAAGGTGAGTTTTCTCTTTTTCTCTTTTAGCCGTGGCGCTGAGCCATCCTTTTCTTCCTCGATCCAGTCGAGGTGGATGCTCCCCTAGAACACGGCTAGCTGACTCAGGGGCCCAGCTAGGATCTGCAGTAATCTCTCCCAAATCCCTAGGGCATTCACCAACCGCCCGGAGTCCATACTCTGTGGGAACAACCTTGCTTCCCACAGTCCGCGTCAAGGGCTCCTCATCCGACTCTTCTTCCTCCTCACCAGGTATGAAGTCCTGGTGGAAACCCGTTGACTCAGCTATGTCACCTGTTGGGCTAGATACTGGAGGTATAACATCTGAAGTTGTGCCCCTCGGTGGAATAGGCATATCATCCCCAGCATCCCCACTGTCATCATCGTCTGAATCATGCTCTGGGAGCAATAGCCTCTCATCGTCTAAATCGCTGTCATCATGACGCCACTTGCGTCTACCTGGCACCACATATCTCCCATTGGCCAGATGGCTGATCAACCTCTTTTCCTGGGGCTTAACCTGCTTACCCTGGTAAGCTCTCATACGACCCAGAGTCGTATCATCCATGATCTCTAATGTCACGCATCGTGACGCTCCTTTGGTAGGGATGGCAACTTCTCATTGAAGATCAGATGCAAGAATCTAGGGTACATACAAAAACCCTCCTTCCCCTTGGCCTCCAGATTTCCACCAGATATGAGAAGATCATGCTCGAGAAGCTGAAGGGGTGGTTCAGCACCAGTGCCACATAGGCATTCTGAATCTGGTCAGACAGGTCATCAAACCCACCACACGAGAAGCAATACACTTCAGGATCACATGCGCCAAGTACTTATACTGGGGACACGGTTGCTCTTGTTGAGCACACCTGAGTTGATGTCCCCAGCGTACTTAATCCTGAGAAAGCAACCTCTGACTATAAATGGATGTAGTCTGGTGGGGTGATCAGTATCGTCCCCAAAATCAAGTACTCTCTAGATGTCAGCTGCTGTAATCTCAATATCATGACCATGAATGGAGCTCCGTATGCTGTAAGGCTTACATGAACGATCTACGGACGCATTTTCCCAGAAAGCCTGATGTAACGACCTGTAAGGAGTACACGGTGTGGATATGGCTTTATGTATCCGAGAACGTCGAAGGAACGCAATGATCTCTGTAAAGTCGGCCCCATTCCGAGTCGTATGGTCCAAATGAGCACATATATTGTGCTTTGGATTGATGGACTATCTATCAGCCATTGACCTGAAACACAAGTGTTAGGATCAGCGATCTATGTTTGATTGATTAGAGAGTATAGCAGCGGAAATCGAACAATGAATTAGCCAATTCACAAGAACGAAACGATATTCAATGAAGAACAAAGACGGTTATAGAGAGAGAATTTCTGCAAATATATTTCATTCAATATTCGCTTTCGTGGTAACAGAATGTCACAATTACAATTAGGTCGACACCTCTTACATAAGAGATGTGACGTCTGCTGATGTCACTTGATAGTGACATCTAACAGATTTATCACAACTGAAACACAACTACTGAAGATGTCAAAACAGCTGACATCTCCTTACAAAAATGCTAAGTGTTATCAGTTGTTATAACTACTGAAAAACATAAAACTACTGAACCTACAACGACTGAAGAACAAGCTCTTCAGTCGTTTTACTAAACTACTGAAAGTAAAAATATAAAACTATTGATATCACAACTACTGAAGAAAAACTCTTCAGCAGTTGTGACAAACTACTGAAACTTCAGTACTTGATCTTCAGACTTGAACTTCAGACGTTTCATCAGCTGATGACTTCAGTAGATATCATCAGCTGATGTCTTCAATCTTTGTCTTCAGACTTTGTACATCAGTTGTTGATCTTCAGCACTTGTAAACTCTTCAGCTGTTGTACTTCAGTACTTTAAACTTCAGCTTCAACACTTGTGTTCTTCAGCTGTTGTACTTCAGCACTTTAGTTCTTCAGCTGTTGAAGTCTTCAGCACTTGTCAAACTGCTGATGAAGCTTTCAGCAGTTGTTATGATACCATGTGGGACTTAGAGATTTTCTGATCTTGGCTCATTGGTTCTTTTGGTCCAACAAACTCCCCCTGAACCAATGCAGCCAAAACCTCTAATTTATTTATTATCCCACTTATTGTTGGCAGAAAAGTTGGTCTTTTTCCTTCTTGATCAGTAGAGAAGATGACCCATATAAGCTCCGGCCTGGGAAGAAGTCTCAGATATTTGTTTGGAAAGATATGAATGGGAACTCTGTTTTGGGGAACTGGACACAGAGTTGTTATCCCATTCATGAGATCTACTTCCCGTGTATGAGCCTGTAGGATTCTCTGGTGTAGGCTCTGAGAAACATGATTCGTTCTTCCATGGTCAGGTTCTCGGCTTCACCATCAAACAATCCTTCTCGCCCATACAGCTCTGAGATGTACTTGGCCTGTTTTCCGTTTTTGAGCTCAACTGTTGTAATTTGTCTGTATGCAAACTCATCAGGATGATCCCTTCGAGTAACAGACTGAGCTCATTTTGTTTGAAGTTCTCAAGCCTCTTGTAGACTAACCCCTTTTTAATAATTCTGTTCTCTAGCATCTTCTGGGGTGGTTGTTTAGTCTGTAGGCCTTCTTGAAATCTTCGACAATCTCCCAGGTGATACTACAAGGGCCACTATGATCTCTTCATCTACGATCCTCCTGACTTGACCCTTGTATCTCGAAGGAATGTCTTTCTTTACAATCCTGTGAGCCACCCTCGGATCAGGCCATACTCTCACCTTTCCTTCTGATATTGAAATGTGTTGGCGAGAGTGTACAATCTCAGAGCTTCTTTCTTCATGCTGATAATTGATGACGAAGCAGCATAGGTTTTGTCAATGCTTTTCAGCATTTCATCATCATGAAGCTTTTGCTGCTCCTCTTCTTCAATCTTTACTCTCAACATCCATCTGTGAGGTGAGAGTGATGGGCATAGGTTGGCTTTCGCCAATGTTAGGACTGCAGACAGAGGCATCCTATCTTCTTCCACATCATCCTTCTCTTCTTTTCTTCTAGCTCAACACCCTTCTCTTCTTCTCTTAGGTGCATCATTCGCTATTGGTTTAGATGGTAAGGGAGTTGGTTTTGTGGGTTGTGATTGTGGTTGTTGGATTTGGGCTTTGAGATTGGTTGGAGATTTGAGGGGTAGGCTGTTTTTGAGGGGTGGAAGGGAAGGTTGTTCCAGCATCTTTGTTGTGAGTTTAGCCTTTGTAAGTCTTACCATTCAAACCTTTTTCCAGCCCCAGCCTCATCAAGGGCTTCAATGATAATCCCCTTGTGAATTGCTCAGACAGACAAATTTCTGGTGGCTATAGCCAGAATACTGTCTCTGGTCCACGCACGAATCTCCATCAAAGATCGTCCTACGTATTTGGCAATGAAACAGATCATGATCTCCAATCTTTCCTTCTCCAGTACATCATACCCAGCCCATCGGGTTTGAATCTCCTCCACTTCCAACTTCTGATTTCACTATCTAATGTGGTTGTATGAAAACCTTGCCTGAAGAGTTGCTCAATGATTTTATCCATGGATCGGCTATGTGTATCATCAGCATCTTTACCAGCTCTTCCAGGATTTTTCTTCAGCAGTAGGTTGATCATCAGCACTTTTCTTTCGTTTATAGGTGATCAGTTGTTGCTTTCTTTTTCCAACTCCTGGGCTTGCTCTTGGTCCTTCTCATCTCTGTTCTTTTCCTCTTCTTTTCTTTCACTGCAGTACTCTCCCCTTTTGGATGCATGGTGGGTAGGGGTTTGTATGCAGAAAGTGTCTTTTGCACAGCAACATCAATCAATGTTGTAAAGTTGAGGAAATCCTCTCATCAATGGCTTTAGTCACAATGTCAGAGATTATGGGTGTGATGAGAGGGAGGGAATTTTGAAGGACAGCAACTATTTGCTCAGGAGGGTTCTGTTCCTGAGAAATAGTGCCGGAAGCATAGGCAGGTGGCTGAGTTGTTGGGAGTGGCTCAGTGTTTAGGGAACCTTCAACTGAAGGTGCCATCTGTGGGTGGTGGAGGTAGATGGTCTTTCTCCTTGAGAGAGGGATCAAGTAGGTTTTGCAGCCTACTGACTTCCTCCTCAAGGATTGTGTTCTGGGCAAGAACATCATAGAAAAGCCCAGGTCATCATCAGCAGAAGCAGCTGAAATCACCTGACCTCCTATTAGAGCAGGATGTACATGCACTGGGTGTAGACCAGTTGTAGCATGTGCCCCTATGTCCATCATCAGCTGTTGCCTCTAGTGAGGTCCTGCAATGTTACAGCCTCATTCTGATCATGTGCTGATGCAGAAGAGGTGGCAGCCTCACTAGATATTCTAATCTCCCTATTACACCAGGAGATAGAAGTGGTAAACCCCTATGCTGTGGGTTCTCAATTGCACTTTGGTCCTCCCCCTCAATGGTAGAGGTGTTCCAAGTAGTAGTGGTATCTGGGGAGGGGGTGAGGAGTGCAATTGAGTCAGCACTTGTGCAACGAGTAATGGGCTTTGGGGGGCGGTTGCATGGGATGAAGGGATAGAAGCAGTGTGCACCTCGGGAGGAAGGTGCTCTTCATGGCAATCCCCTCAAGTGAGGAAGATCCCAGATGTGTGGGTACCCCTTGTGTGGTTGCTGAGGCTCGTTGAGAGGAATCCTGAGCGGTTATGGCTGGAAGAGTCCTGATACCACTAGGGGGTTATAACCAGTGGATATATCGCGTTTGTGTTGCAGGGGCATCCTCAGGGGACTCATTCCCTGAGTAGCCGTTTTGGGTTTCTTTTTGGTGGGTTGGGGGGGACTTTTGATTTGGAGGTGGGGCGGTGGTTCCAGCTGCGTGGGTTTGCGCAGCTGGCAGCCAATTTGAGTGAATGGTCAAGAGTTGTGCCGGGAGTATACTTCAGGCAAAACAGCCGTAGCAGGGACTCCCAGGCCAACAAGTCCCCAGCATGAAGCTGGTTGTAATAATGGCCATTATGAAACGTGGATATAATATCCAACGGTTAGCAGTTAGTTTTTGAGCCATATCCTTGAGCTCTGAAAATATTATTTCTGAAAAATTTAAAGGCTGTTGCTCAAGAATAGAATACATTACCTGCTGCCACTTCGTAGACATTTGATCCCAAGATGAAGTTAGGAGCCAAACAGACATTTACCATGTGAAAAATTAGGCGTTCAGCGTCATGGAAATGTTTCTTCATTATAGTGGAGGCACTAAGGTTGCCTTGATATCCATGATGGGCAAAGGATAGATCAGTTGTGCCCTTAGGATATCCAGCAGGAGAAGTGGCATCATCCAAATGTAGAGTTTGGCGAAGTATTTCGGGAGTGATGACCACTTCTTTGTTGTTGACGACCGACCGGTGATATGTTGTGTTGTTCTCCCTAGTGGTGATGGTGACGTTCATCCAAAACTGTTTGAGGGATTCGGCATGTACGATGGGATTGAGAAGAAATGCCGTTTTGTATTGTGACTGGACCATAAGATCGATAGCAGTATCGAACTTAGCCGAGACTGGCGATTTAGTAAGGTAAGCTACACAGTTGTGTCGCGGTTTGATTTGCATGGACGCCATTTAGAAGAGAGAAGTTTTGGAGAGGAACGTTAGGTTTGAAGAAGATGAAGCTTTGAAGGATTAGGTCAGGGATATTTATAGGGTACGGGTTAGAAAACGACTGAAGGATTTGGTGTCCATCAGTAGTTTTAAATGACTGTTGACATGGTATTACCCTTTCAGACGTTGAAACAACTGAAGTCGTGGTGTTAGGCATCAGTAGTTAGAAAACTACTGAAAGCCGTGGTTTTGACTTCAGATGATGAAAAACTGAGGACTTGGTGTTTGTCATCAGTAGTTGTGAAACTACTGAAGACAGTGGTTTTGTCATCAGTTGTTGTAAACAGCTGAAGACTTGGTATAGTCATCAGTAGTTATAAAACTACTGAAGACATGGTTTTGCTTCAGTTGTTCAGAATGAAACAGCAGTGTTGAAACAACTGAAGAGAAAGTTCTCTTCAGTAGTTTTCGTCAATTCATAGCCTTTCAGGTTTCATACTGTCCTCAACACTTACTCATCAGACTTTGCATCTGCTTTTCAGGTGTTTCATAGGACGTTCAGTACTTATCTGTTTGTACTGATTTCAGTAGTTGTAACTACATCAGTAGTTGTAACTACATCAGTAGTTTGGAACAGATAAAGTACAGTACTTGTGAGGCATTTAGCCATCAGTAGTTATAAAAACTACTGAAGGTGAAAGGACTCATCAGTACTTATATGGACATGGGTACCAATGATCACTAGTAATTATTACTGAAATCATCAGTAGTTGTCACTTATTCTAGCTACAGCATACCAAGCCTTAACATAGGTTTGGAAAGTAGAACTATCCAAAGGCTTAGTAAAAATCTGCAAGCTCATCAGCACTAGGCACACACTTAGGATCAATCAGACCTTTTTCAAAGCAATCCGAATAAAATGATGTCTGATCTCTATATGTTTGGTCCTAGAGTGCTGGACTGGATTTTTGACAATACACAGAGCTGAAGCACTATCCATTAATAATGGAGTCTTAGTCTCTGTAATGCCATAATCCAGAAGTTGGTTCTGAAGCCAGAGTACCTGAGAGGTGCAACTTGCAGCAGCAATGTACTCGGCTCAGCAGTTGATGTAGAACAGATGTTGTTTCTTACTCTGCCAAGAAATCAAACATTTGCCTAGGAATTGACACCACCAGAAGTTGACTTTCTAGTTAACTTGCACCCTGCATAGTCACTATCTGAAAAAGCAACTAATTTGCAAGAGTGTCCAGTGGAGTATCATAAACCCAGAGATTGTGTACCTTGCAAATATCTAAAGATTCTCTTGACTGCAATCAAATGAGACTCTTTAGGAGCAGCCTGAAATCTAGCACAACACATGTAGCAAACATAATATCTGGTCTAGAAGCTGTTAAATACATCAAGGACCCAATCATACATCTGTAAAGCGTTTTCATCAACAGCTTTACCTTTCTGATTAGCATCCAGTTGTGTGGTGTTGCACATGGGAGTAGAACAGGGCTTACAGTTTTGTAAATCAACTTATTCAAAATATCTTTTGTATATTTTGACTGATGAATAAAGGTTCCATCAGCCTTTTGTTTGATTTGCAAGCCTAGAAAGAACTGTAATTCTCCCATTGCACTCATTTCAAACCACTTTTTCATTAATGTTGTAAAATCATCACACAACTGGGGATCAGAGGATGCAAAAAAAATCATCAACATAAATCTGAACAAGTAGCTTATGTTGATCCCCTTCTTAATAAACAAAGTTTTATCAATGGAGCCTCTAGTGAAATTATTCTTAGAAGAAAAGTAGAGAGTCTCTCATACCAGGCTCTAGGAGCTTGTTTCAACCCATAAAGAGCCTTATCATGTTTATACACCCATTCAGGATGTTATTATCCTCAAAGCCTGGTGGTTGACACACATAAACTTCTTCCTTTATTTTACCATATAAAAATGCACTTTTGACATCCATTTGAAAAACTTTAAGATTGTGGAATGCAGCATAGGCTAAAAACAATCTGATTGTCTCTAGTCTGGCTACAGGGGCAAAGGTTTCATCATAGTCAATACCTCTTTCTTGTGAAAACCCCTGTACAACCAGTCTATCCTTTTTCTTAACAATAAGCCCATTTTCATCAGTTTTGTTCCTAAACACCCATTTAGTGCCTATTGCACACTTACCTGGGGGAAGAGGAACCAGTTCCCACACTTGCTGTTTCTTGAACTGAAGTAGCTCAAGCTGCATAGCTTCAACCCCATCCATTGTCTCTCAAAGCAACATGGTAGTTCTTTGGCTCTAGCTGACTGATGAAGAGAGCATAGAAGCAGAGGTTAGACAATTGACTTCTTGTTGAAACACAGCATTGATATCACCAATAATCTGAGACATGGGGTGATTCTTTAGTTCTTGATAAACAATGAGATCTGTGCAAGTGTTGGTAGAACCTTCAGCAGCAGCAGATGTTGATGTAGACTCTTGAAACCAAGAATTAGATGGTAACTCAAAAGATGTAGAGGAAACAGAGATCTCATCAGCATTTGTTGTGGATGAAACTGCTGAAGCTACAGGAACATCAAATTTAGCAGACACAGGCAGTTGGTCACTAAATATGAATAGGTGAGTATTGATATTTTCATCATCATCATCAATACCACCAGGTGGAAGACATGCTGCAGAAGATGATTTATCCACAGGATCTGCAACAGCTGCAGGTTGATAAGGAACATATTGCAGTATGTCCAAATCAAACAACTCCACAGGGTTTTGTGGAATCTTATCCAAAGGAGATTCATTAAACTTCACATGCAAAGTCTCTTCAACTATCTTTGTTCGGCAGTTGAAGACTCTATATGCCTTGCATGTAGATGAATAACCAACAAAATACCCTGCATCCACCTTAGTATCAAATTTATGGAGTTGATCCTTTGTGTTGAGAATAAAACAGGGACACCCAAATGCTCTGAAAAATGAAATTAGAGGAGCCAAGTGATGGAGAACTTCATATGGAGTCTTCATCAACCTCTGATTTACTAAAACTCTATTTTGCACATAGCAAGCTGTGTTAACAGCTTCAGCCCAAAAGGTCAGTGGCAAACCAGAGTCAGCCAGCATGGACCTTGCAGCTTCAATGAGGGTCCTGTTCTTTCTCTCCACTACTCCATTTTGTTCTGGAGTCTTTGGATGCTAAACTGCCTTTTGATTCCCTTTGAAAGGTAGAAGTCATCAAGTGTATGGTTTCTGAATTCAGTTCCATTGTCACTCCTAATACACTTGACTGGAAGGGAATACTGCTTCTCAATATACAACACAAAGTGAATAATCTTCTGAGCAACCTCGTCCTTTGAATGTAGAAAGAAAGTCCATACAAATCAGGAGTAATCATCCACAATTACCAGACAGTATTTCTTCTTTGCCATGCTCATCACTCTCACAGGACCAAATAGATCCATATGCAGTAATTGCAAGCAGGCAGTGGACTTAGGCTCTTCAATAGGAGGGAATGAGACTTTGTGCTGTTTTCCTTTTAAACAAGCAGTGCAGGTTTCATCACAGTGGAACTCCTTTATTGGTAAGCCTCTGACTAAACTATTGTGGGTAAGCTGATTCATGTTTTTGAAATTAACATGACCCAGCCTTCTGTGCCACAGTTTAGATTCTTGAGAAGAGGCTTTGGAAAATAGGCAAGGATTGCCTCTGAGATCTATTTCTTGAGAGATCTAAGGCATACACTCTTCCTGTCCCGTTGGCTCTCAGGAGAGTGTGATCATCCAACACCTTATCAATCAAATGCAGAACTTTGGATGACAGAATCCTACAGTTCTGACTGGTGAAAAGAGCAACATGGCTTTATCACACATTTGACTGACACTCAAGAGATTGTACTTGAGATTTTCCACATGATAACATCATCAAACTTGATTTCTCCATTGGAGACAAAGCCATTTCCAATGATGTAACCCTAGCATCATGCCAAAAGAAACAAACCCCTTCTTTCCTTGAGAGTAGTCATGAAGAAGAGAGCTGTCCCAGTCATGTGCATAGATCCCCCACTGTCTACATACCAGATGCTACTTTGGCATGTTGGAGAACCCTGCAATAATAAACAATCAGTTAGTTTTGGAGACCTAAACCTTTTTGGTTTTGGGCGGTCTCATCAGCAGATGGTAAACTAACAGGTTTATTAGTAACAACAGCTGAGAGGAAGAAGATGGTGAAGAAGAGGAATCCTTTGGCTTGGATCTCCTTTTCTGTGGTTTCAACTTAGGAGCATCTAATGGTTAACTCTACCCAACAGATGTTGAACCATCATAACCAGTTGTGTCTGATTTTGTGACAAAGCTTTCAGCTCATCAGAACACATTGCCAGTGGAGTTTGATAAGTTCCTATGTTGCACCTTCTTCTTCTGAGCACTCTTAGCTGTCACCTGTTAACCCCTTCCTTTTTGGATTTCTTTGAGGACTTAAGGGTTACAGGATTTGATGTTGCTGATACAAATGTGGTCTCAAACTCAGTTTTCATTTTTACCATTTTCTCTTAATTTCTTCCTTTTGTTTGATTTTGGAACCTTTTGTACTAGCAATCATCTGTAAGATGATTGAACAAACCACATACTTCACATGGTTTCTTCTTCATCTTAGGCTGATCATCAACTAAAGAGGGTGAAGCAACTGGAGACTTGCTCTTCAGTGCTTTGGAAGCATTGTTTGCTTTCTTGACATCCTCTTTAGTAGCCTTCAAACTCTTTCTACTAACAGTTTTCTTCTTTTCAGTACAGACAGTAGTTGGAGTTTGAACTTCAGGTGTTAAATCCTGCTCTCTAGTCCTTTCAGGACTTTCAGAATTAACTCCTGAGTTGATCAAGTCATTGATCACGTGAGTGTCAGCAGTGGAACCATCAACATGAGTTGATAGGTTCTGAGAGGGCTTGGTGCTGACTTCTACTTTTGATTGTGCTGTATCAGAAAGTAGATCACATGATGAGATGGATTGGTTATTACTCTCACCATCAGATTCTACCTCTGCTCTTGGAGTAAAATCTGTAGGTGGAGCAGTGTGATTGTAACCAATGCCAAACTTCACATTGGAAGCAGATTGCTTACTAAGAAGCATTTCAAAACCTTTGCATGATTGTACCCATCTATCACACTCTACCTGGGTAACTGCAAGGGTTTCTTGAGATCTTTATACTTCTCAAGAAGTATCTCTTCCCTAGCCTTATCATCAATTATTTGGCATTTCAGTTTGTAAATCTCATCATTTTTATCATTAAGCACAGACTCAAACTCAGCTTTGCTTTTGGAAATTATTTGTTCTAGCTCAATGTTCTTGTTGATTAAAGCTACATTTGCTTCTCTAATAGAAGCAAATGCTGCTATGCATGGTTCAGAACATAATTTGGCTTTTGCCTCAGAGGATACCTGTGATACCTTTGATGTAGAGGCATTAGTGGATGAAGTATCAGCAGAATCCAAAGCCATAAGAGCTAGATTTCCAAAGGGACTTTCACCACCATGTTGACCAGCACCTGAGAACAGTTGTTCATGACCAGACAAGTCATCTCGTAAACTGCTCCAGTCTACAACACCTGGTGTGAAGAAGCTGTGTTGTTGAGGTTGAGTTTGTTGATGAGATTGGGAAGGCTGTGGTTCAGGCAATGCTTGTGGTTGTTGAGCAATTGGAGCTTGAACAGGATTTGGTAGAGGCATATAATAGCAGGGATAAGGATATGACATTTGACTCTGGGGAACAAAGTATGCAAGAGATCTAGGATGTGAATGATGACCAGAACCAGCAGGATGTGCCCTCTCTTTTGTGGACTAGTACTAGGAAAATTCACAAAGGGTTCAGAAGAGTTAGATCCAGTTGATCTACACTCTCTTGCAAAGTGTCCTAGCCTTTGGCATTTGTGACACCTCAACTTACTCTTGTCAAAACCAACTTGGTTTTGCAAGAGAGTCCAGGAAATTTCCTGCCAGTTCTTATAGAACTTCTGAGATCTGATATTAATCAATGCCATTTGGCTCAGAATATCCATCTCTTCTAGATCATCATCAGCTATTCCTTTCAGATCATCCTTAATGAAGCATAAATTGTCACTATTACTGCCAGAATGACTCTCAATACCAACAAATGCATGATCAGAACTATTTGAAGAGAAATCTATATGCTCATCATAATTGATTTCAGATGAAGCATATTCTGACTCATGACCAACCAAGGCAGTGTTGCCTGGTACAAAGTCATCAGTGAGCTTTCGTGAAGATGACAGTTTCCTTTTCTGCTCTATCTCTCTTTCAAATATAAGCAGTTTCCCATGAAGTTCGGTGAGAGATAGGCTATTCAGATTTGCACTAGAGCGTAGGACAATAGTGTATGTGTCGCATCTCTCAGGCACTGATCTGAGGAATCTGTTGTTCATCTGGCTATTGGTGTATTCCTGTTTCACCATTTTAAGCTCAGATATCAAGCAGGAAAAGCGCTCAAACTGTTGAGTCAGTGTCTCACCCTTTCTATGAGAGAATGTCTCATATTGTTGGGCAAGGATTTCTCTGTTGTTTGCTAAGACCTCATCTGTGCCACCGAATTGTTCCTTCAGGGCATTCTAGAGATCATGAGTAGTTTCATGATGCATAAGCCAAGAATAGATTTCATTAGGCAGTGCCATGGCCAGAATTCCATGGGCTTTAGCACCAATCTCAAACAGTTTCCGATCTTCATCAGAGTATTGTTCCTTCTTCTTCGGAACCATTTGATTGGTTTCCGGATTGTTCACCATAGGCTTATGTGGTCCATGTACCACAGATGTCCAACAACCTGAGCTGTTACAGACAGGTGATGAAGCATTCTTCGTTGCCATATGTTATACTCGGTCCTAACCAGCATCGGAGGCTTGGTTGAGGAACCGGTATTGTGAGGATCATTAGAAGGAGTAGTCATCTTAGATTCAATCAAATTCGATTAAGCTAAAACAGATTTAGAACAAAACGCAACAACCAATTGAACCAGAAGATCTCAAAATCAATGAATGAAAGAGACAGAAATTCAATAATCTATAACCAGTTCTTGCGAATACGCTAATTCAATCAAACACAGATATCAATTAGCAGTTTCAATGATCAATTGTTAGATCGATCAATGATTAACCATGCTCTGATACCACTTGTTAGGATCAGTGATCTATGTTTGATTGATTAGAGAGTATAGCAGCGGAAATCGAACAATGAATTAGCCAATTCACAAGAACGAAACGATATTCAATTATGAACAAAGACGGTTATAGAGGGAGAATTTCTGCAAATATATTTCATTCAATATTCGCTTTCGTGGTAACAGAATGTCACAATTACAATTAGGTCGACACCTCTTATATAAGAGATGTGACGTCTGCTGATGTCACTTGATAGTGACATCTAACAGATTATTACAACTGAAACACAACTACTGAAGATGTCAAAACAGCTGACATCTCCTTACAAAAATGCTAAGTGTTATGAGTTGTTATAACTACTGAAAAACATAAAACTACTGAACCTACAACGACTGAAGAACAAGCTCTTCTGTTGTTTTACAAAACTACTGAAAGTAAAAATATAAAACTATTGATATCACAACTACTGAAGAAGTACTCTTCAGCAGTTGTGACAAACTACTGAAACTTCAGTACTTGATCTTCAGACTTGAACTTCAGACGTTTCATCAGCTGATGACTTCAGTAGATATCATCAGCTGATGTCTTCAATCTTTGTCTTCAGACTTTGTACATCAGTTGTTGATCTTCAGCACTTGTAAACTCTTTAGCTATTGTACTTCAGTACTTTGAACTTCAGCTTCAGCACTTGTGTTCTTCAGTTGTTGTACTTCAGCACTTTAGTTCTTTAGCTGTTGAAGTCTTCAGCACTTGTCAAACTGCTGATGAAGCTTTCAGCAGTTGTTGTGATACCATGTGGGACTTAGAGGTTTTCTGATCTTGGCTCATTGGTTCTTTTGGTCCAACAACAAGACATAGAACCATTAGAAAGTCATACATTCAAAATTCAGTTCAAGGTGTATAGTTTAAATTCAATCTGATTCATTCGTGCGAATGAATCATGCAACTGAATTCAGTCGGTTGTCCTTTCATGCGACTGAGCTCATTCGGGTGAATGAGACATGCGACTTAGTTCAATCCGTTGGTTGAGTCTGCGATTGGTTCAGTCGGCCGACTGAGTTCATTCCCATGGTGCATTAGGCCGATTGACCCAATCGCAAGATTTAATCGTGCGATTGGAGTTCATACGGTTGACCAGTCGCTTGTCCCAGTGTTCAGTCACCTGTGGTTCGAATCTTGACCAAATCAAGTAATTTAACATGGTTTAATGGTCCATTAGACTTGCCATCTTGTCACTAATAACCTATTAAACTTAATTTTAACATTTTGCTTAGTATAGTTGGTTATTAGGTCATTTACAGTCCGGTTCTTGTTTTACTCGAATATCACAAATGAGGGTTCACTGTCTTCTGATTTCGATAAGATTTAACTGCAATATACCTGTATAACCATCAACCCACGTCAGAAGATCAATAAAGATGTAAAAACAAGGTCTCGAGGAATTTCGACAGTGTAACGGTACTTGGTGTGATTTAGGAGCGATTGAGGGTGATGAGTGGAATTCGATCGACTATGGCCCTTTAAATACTGAAGCTGAGTTCAATCGGCCGACTGGCCTCATTCGCTCAGTTCATTCGGGCGACTGAGGCTCAGTCTTGCGATTGGCCTAGTCAGTTGCATTTAGTTGGCCGACTGAGTCTCAGTCGGTCAACTGACTCATTCGTGCCCTTTCATTCGCACCTTCAGTTAACCGACTGAGTCTCAGTCGGTCGACTGACTCATTCGCACAATTTCATTCGGTCGAATGGATCATTCTGATAAGCCATTCGGGTGAATGGCGCAATCTCATGTCCAGTCGTGCGAATGGGATCCATTCGCATGGTTGGTCCATACTTATGATCCAGTCGTGCGAATGGGTTACACTTATGAACATTTAGCACTTAAACCATTTTTACCTGTTGAAATTAACATTATGAGCATTTGATCATCTCAGACATGATCATTTTAACTTGAAAACCTTTTGATCACCTCAGACGTGATCCTTTTAAACAATTTAGTCACCTCAGACGTGACCCTTTTAAACTTTGAAAACACATGTGGCCATCTCAAACATGACCCTTTTAGGTGAGTTAATCCCATACTGATTTTCATGATATTGTCCGACGAACAAGCAAACTAAAGTGACTAACTAACTAGAAACTTAAACTAAATACAAAAATAAAACTTTTTTTGACTTTTTGTGAGAGATAAATCCTAAGATAGACATCTACTGGATTTGGTTCCAGAATAGGCAGCTTCAATTTAGTTTGACCCCACCTGGACCAATTCAATTTTGGAATCATACAGGCAAGTCAAATCATTTGGGACTTGTTATCAAAACCTTTTGATGCTCAATTATTGGTTTTCATCCAGAGTTGTTAGCAAAGTTAGGAAATCACACTGGTACTATTAGATTCCCACATTGATTTGAACTTTCAAGAATTGCATCCATAATGATTGTCAGTATATTTGTCCTCTTAAATCCATACACAGACTTTAGACACAAACTGGTGATAGTTTTAGGTTTAATTATTTCAACTAACATTTTTGGATCCCACACTTATATGGTAATCAACATTCCTCATGAGCTTTTGAGCGGACTACGGGTATTTTTACTAGAAGAGACTATTCTTAGAGCTTTCAAAGAGAAGCCAATCCTCAGGTCAGTGCCATCGCACAACATAGAGGCGGCAAACAATAATGAATTCTATAATATCTAGGTTATGCTTATCCTCAGGTCAATCCCATCGCACAGCAGAGAGGCACACAACCTATCTTCTTGTTAGAGCAGCTAAATTTCTTTTGCACAGAATGCACCAACAACATATGTCATTAGCTTGATAGCACTTTTCTTTCATTTTTCATGCTTTGCTCTGTTTATGGTCATCTGCACACATTTGTGGCGTTTACATGCTCGTTACCCCTCATCCGCACACAGTTGAACAACTTAGTTTGATCTTGAGATCACCAGTCAGGTCTAATCATCTATTGCGTTGAATCTACCGACAAATCATTTATTGTCTAGCAACCTCTAGGTCTACTTTCTTTATGTTACCTTAGTAGTTACCAGTTTTTCTATCATCTTCCCTTTTATATTGCTTAGACTACACAGACTTATACTTTGAATTTTGCATCTTTTCTAAATTGAATTTTTGAAGTCCCTTTTGATTTGTTCATGTGTACTATCATTTTTCAAAAGGTTTGAATCGGTATCACAGATACAATCTACCTTATATCAGCTATCCACTCCTTCTCCCTCGTTGTGTTTTTTTAATATTACTAGCTGACCTACTCTCCCCTAAAATTCTAAAATCATACTGGATTAATTATTTTAGGATTTTAACAGAGAGCTAAATAACATGAATTTAATTTAAACAGAATAAAATAAATAAGGAAAAATAAAAAAATACAACTACAATGCATCGGACTACACATGATCATCATCAGGAATAACATCACTTTTCTTTTTAACGCCGTTGACCTCTAACAAATATAGAAAACGTGGTTTATCAAAGGCTTTTGTATAGAGGTCAGCGCGTTGAAAGTCAGTATTAATTTTTACCACATCGATTAAGTTCTTTTCAAAACAGTCTCTTATGAAATGGTATTTAATACCGATGTGTTTGGTCTTTGGATCATGTACCGGATTTTTAGTTACTGCAATTGCAGCAAAGTTATCAACAAAGATAGGAGTAGAAGAAAACTTTAAACCATAATCCTGCATTTGCTGTTGAATCCAGATGATTTGTGAACAACAACTTGTAGCAGCAACGTATTTGGCTTCACAGGTTGACAATGCAACCGAGGTCTACTTCTTACACTGCTAGGTAACTAATCTCCTCTCAAAGAATTGACACCCTCTAATGTAGACTTGTTGTTCATCTTGCAGCCCCCGTAATCCGAGTCACTATACGCCGTGAGCTCCAAGTCATCATCATGAGGATACCACAACCCAAGTGTGGGTGTACCCTTCAGATAACGAAATATCCTTTTGACCCCGATCAGATGGTTAACCTTAGGCTTAGCCTGATATCTAGAACATAAACATGTAGCATACATGATATCAGGTCTTGAGGCAGTGAGATACATTAGGGATCCAATCATTCCTCGGTACATTGTGGCATCTACCAGATCTCCATTTTCGTCAGGTGCTATATCATGATTTGTAGCAAGTGGAGTCCCAGCAGCAGAAGCATTCTCCATGTCAAACCGACTGAGAATGTCTCCCACATACTTGGTCTGATGTAGAAAGATCCCATTTGGTGTCTGATCCACCTGTAACCCGAGAAAGAATTTTATCTCCCCCATAGAACTCATCTCAAACTCTTTCTTCATAACTGCTTCAAACTCTTTGCATAATCCTTCGTTCTTTGAACCGAAGATTATGTCATCGACATAGATTTGTACTAGCAGTAGGTCTCCACCTTTTTCTTTGATGAACAGTGTGCAGTCATGACTCCCCTGCGAAAGCCGTGTTTCACAAGATGAGTTGAGAGTTTCTCATACCAGGCCCATGGAGCTTGATGAAGCCCGTATAAGGCCTTATCGAGATTGTAAACTCTCTCCTAATGATAAGGATCTTCAATCCCTCGGGTTGACTCACATACATTGTCTCTTGAATTTCCCCATGAAGTAATGCACTCTTCACATCTAATTGATAGACTTTAATCTTCATATACGATGCATAGACATGGAAGATACGGATGGCTTCCATCCTTGCCACGGGTGCCAACACTTCATCGTAGTCAATCCCTCGACTTGGCAAAATCCCTGAACAACCAGTTGAGCCTTGTTCCTGATGATGACCCCTTGGTCATCCTTCTTGCATTTCAAGACCCATTTGGTGCCAATGACCTTAGCACTTATAGGTCTATCTACCCGAGTCCATACTCCTAACTTCTTGAACTAAAGAAGTTCTTCTTGCATGGCACTCACCCATGCCTCATCGTTTAGTGGATCACTGACGTATTTTGGCTCAAACTGCGAGACAAAGCACCGATAAGCACCATCATGAATGTATCCCTTTTCCATAACAGAGGCATAATCAGCTGAGTACAGCTGATTTCGGGTTTGTACTCCTGATCTGAAATCACCAATGAAATTGTCTAAGGGATGATAGACATTTACACGTGATCCTGGAGTAGTAGGAACAGCTACCTCAGAGCCAAGATTATGAACATTTCATTCTGCATCTGAGGTAGAAGGAGTTTGAGGTTCCGAAGTCGAAGGTGCATCACCGTTAGATGCTTGTGGACTTTCAGGAACTGGAACCTGTTCCTCCTGACTGTTCTGGTCATCTTCTTCAGCTTCATCTTCAGAGGAGGAGTCACTATCGTCGACAACTCCCGTGATTGAGTAGATGATTCTCCCTGTGAACTCGATGATGTTGAATCAAGAGATGGTGTAATCAAGATATCATACATCATTCGAGTAGCTAACTCATCATCAGAAGGAGAGATAGGGATGTTCAAAGACTTAAAGAATCCATCATAGTCGAAAAAAGTAGCGGGTCCTTGTTAGGACCTGGTATTTGAACGAAATACCGAATGATTAACGTGTAGACCAAACCAAATAGTGCGGAATCCTATTTGATTGGTGATCCAATCAGTAAGAACGCACGTAGAATCAATAAAGTATTGAATCAAATGTTAAGAATCGATTAGGAATCGATCTATAGCATTCTATGAACTTGGAGTATCAACTTGGAGGCTTCTGGATGGCTAGGGTACGTCTGGAGTCGAAATAGAATGAATGCTCTCGTTTTTTCACGAATTGGGTTGTATTTATAGGTTAGTATTGTTCATTCGTGCGACTGAACCATTAGTATGGTTCAGTCGTGCGATTGAACCATGCGGTTGATTCATCCGCACGACTGAGTGTTCAGTCGTGCGACTGAGCCAATCTTATGTTACAATCATATGACTGATCCAGTCTCCTGGTTCAGTCGTGCGACTGAGTCATTCGTATGAAGTTATTCATGCGTATGGCCGTTCGCATGGGTCATTTGCATGAGAACTTCATTTTGTTATGTTTGAATGTATTAATGAATATAACATTATGTGAACAATTCAAAAAACACAAACCTAATTAACCAATGCAATATCGACTCATTAATGAAATATTAAACATTATAAATAACAAACAACCAATATCATTTCATTAATCATTCCAAACATTACATCAGAATCAGACAAACAAGATCTATTACATTCATATCATGATTTAGGGACATACATGTATCAACACAGATCATGTGTCGTATAGATCTTTTCGTGAATATTAAGTTGGCGTGAAGGGTAAGCGATCACCTTATCCTTTTGCATAAGCACACAACCTAGGCCTTGATGTGATCCATCGCAAAACACCACAAAATCATTTGACCCATCAGAAGGGTTAATATCGGTGCATTGCATAACCTTTCCTTCAATGTCTGAAATGCCTCCTCTTGTTTATGTCCCCAATAAAACTTCTATCCATCTGTGTTCACATTGTTAACGGCTGAACAATCTTTGAGAGGTTTGCAATGAATCGTCGATAGTAACCAGCCAATCCCAAAAACTGTCGTATCTCTGAGGGCGTCTTAGGAGCTTCCCAATTTTTAACCACTTAAATCTTTTCAAGGTCGATATGGATTCCCTTTTCTTAACCACATGTCCCAAAAACTTCACTTCCCGCAACAAAAATTCACACTTCTAGAACTTGGCATAAAGTTTCTCTTCCATCAATAATTTGAGTATCGCTCGAAGGTGCTACTCATGGTCTTCCTTTGACCTAGAAAGTTGAGAATATAATCTATAAACACAATTACAAACTTGTCTAGATAGGGTTTGCGTACTAAGTTCATAAGATCCAAAACACTGTTCAAGCGTTGGTCAGCCCAAACGGCATGACTAAGAAGTCGTAATGCCCATATCGAGTCCTAACATTGTCTCTGGTATATCCTCCTCATGAACCCATAATTGGTGATAACCTGATCGGAGGTCGGTCTTAGAGAAGTGCGAAGCTCCCTGTAATTGATCAAATAGATCATCGATCCTGGGGAGTGGATATCGATTTTTCACAGTCAGTTTATTCAACTCTCGATACTCTATACACATTCAGAACGCTCCATCCTTCTTCTTAACAAACGAAATCGGTGCTCCCCATGGCGAGTGACTTGGTCGTATGAAACCCTTATCTAACAACTCTTGTAGTTAGCTCGATAATTCTTGCATTTTCGATGATGCTAACCGATATGACCTTTGCTACTTGTTTTGCTCCAGGTACCAAATCTATGCAGAATTCCACTTGTCGAGGAGGGGGTAAGCGAGACAAATCATCAGGGAATACTTCTGGGAAGTCTAGCACCACCGAAATGTCTTCCAGTTTCCTTCCTCGGGTTCCTTCTTCACCACATGTGCTAGGAATGCGTAACATTGTTTTTGTAGACAACGGCAAGCTTTCATACATGAGATGATCTTTAGACTCTTCTTGGTCGTTCTCCTTGAATCTTGAGCACGTCATCATTAGGCATAGGGATCCGTACCACCTTCTCTTGGCAAACAATTTCAGCTCCACTCCTCGACAACCAGTCCATTCCCATTACCACGTTGAAACTTCCCATTTCAAAAGGTATCAAATCTATATCAAAGATATGATCTTCTAATGTAATCGTGCACCCTCTAATTATATCACTAGCTCTCATAAATTTACCATTCGCCATTTCTACTGAGTAGCTAGTCTCTAAACAACTAGGGTTCAAACTAAGTAGGGGTGCAAATTCAAAGGACCAAAGCTATATTGTCTGCCACGGTATCAAATAATATAGATGCAAAATGATTATTGAGAAGGTACGTACCCGTAACAACAAGAATCAGGGCATGAAAAAAGCATTCTTTTCGATCTTGTACCCACGGAGCAGTACACTAAACACCAACCCAATCGAGACGAAAACACATTCGGGTCCTGATGCGCATCGTTTTCACCAACCATAAATGCACGTCCTCGGTAGCATTTCCTTGATTACCTTGTCCTTGACTGCCAACTATTGCTATCACTTGATTTTGGTTATTCACTTGTTGACCTGGTGCCTTATTCAGCCCGGGGGACATATTCCGATAATGGTTAGGGCTCCCACACTCATAGCATAACCTAATGTTTCCAGTTGGATTGATTGCATTTATCGTGCAACAAAATTGGGCGCCACTCTACAGTCCCTTGCAAGATGCCCTGGGCACCTACATTCGCACAAACTTGACACGGCGCTGCAGCAGGGTGATGATAGTTACATTTCCTACACTTAGGATATGGCCTAACATAGTCCTTTCTCCCTTAGTTCACTTCCACAACCTAGTCACCTTTGCCTTTTTTGAATCTTCCACATGGTTGTCTGCTCGATTCCCCCACATCTCTCTTTTCTCACTACCTTTACTAGCACCCCATTTCTTACCATCTCATCAGTTAACGTGCCTGGCTTCAAAATTGCACTCTGTATAGTCGGGGGTGCTGCAGCTGTGACAACCACTATTTAAGGTAATAAACCCCATATGTAACACTCAATCCGCTTGGATTCAGGTGTCACCAGGTGTGGCACCAATCTTGCAAACTCAGGACACCGGTCGGTGTAAGTGCATGACCTAACCCTACCATCGCATGATTCCAGAATTCATGCTCCAACTTCTGCATTTCGTTCATTGGAAAATATTTCTCAGTTGTCAATTCTTTGAATTTTGCCCAAGTCATGGCCATTGCGGCCTCTCTTCTTCGAGCCTACACCTGGGTATTCCACCATGTTAACGCTTTTCCCACTAATAAACATGTAGCATACTTCACCTTTTGATTTTCAGCACAGTTGCTGATGTTAATTATAGATTCCATCTTCTCAATCCAACGGGTCAAGGTAATGACTCTACCTTTTCCATCAAAGTCCTTTGGTTTACAAGTCATGAACTCCTTGTAAGTACAACCGACCCTTCCTCCATTGCCATTTCCATTCATATTTCCATTACCGTTCACATTGTCCATTCCACCTCCTTCTACAACCGAATCAGTATAGCTATCTTTCTTGTCACACAACTGAATGGCTATGATGCGCGGATGTCCCTCATCTCCACCTCCATTTTCATGTTCGTTTTCATTATTCTCTTCATAACTGCCCATTTTCATCATTGTGTTCGTTATCGTCATTACCACCCCCATTATGTGATTCATGATGTTGTCACTCACCTGTGCCACTATGGTCGGGATGAGTGCTGCCAGTTGTTTAGCAATTATGGTGGCTATATCATGGTTCCAGCTCTCTGATTATTACCACCCTGCCCACCTTCGTTCCACCTATAGGTGCTTCACCCCTACCTCCTACACCTCTTCCTCTACCTCTACCTCTACGTCTACCTCTTCGGCAGCACCGCCAGACTAGCACTGCGAGTAGTTCTTCTGGGCGGCATCTTTCTAATCAACATAAACAATATATAAGTTTCAACAATATCAAATGTCATCACAACTCAATCAGTCTCATTTATCATATCATTGCAAACATATTTTCCACATTGAAATACCCACAACCCAAAACATAATATAATATATAAAATCTCATTCTCATAATCATAATGTCTCAATGTGATAATAGGTAGCGATATATCCCAAAGCGTGTGAAAATAATAGTTTAACAATGTCTGAAAATGAAATACGAAATAGCAAAACAATAAAACTTCTAATCCTTCAAGTCCTCATCTATGCTCACGCATCTTTAGTCTTGCTCGTCTTCATTGCCAGAAGAGGTAGAAGGACTTGGGGGCAGATCAGAGTGGTCGCCCCACAAGCTAGCCTTATCTGATGCCATACGAAACCTTATGAGAGTGGCCGAAAACACTCTCTTCCAAGTTGTCCTCAGTAACACCTGTCCAACGTCATCTCTTGGTAAGGTCCTCTAGGGTAACCGGGCACCCAAGGTCCACCACAGGGGCGTACCTTGCAATAGCCGGTCTGGCAGGTAACATGGGAGCAAATGGGGCGGCAGGAACGTCTAGTGCAGCAGAACAGTAGGTACACTTGGTACAGTTCGGGCTTCAGTGCTGTAAGACTAGGTGGTGCAGCACGAATGGCAGGCAAACCCAAAACAACATGATGACTTGTCTTTTCCTCATTAGATGACTCTCTCGCTGCCTCCTCAGGGTCGGACTCTGTGTCAGATGACATAGGCAGCATATGGTCCGAGAGAACCTCTTCTGGTTCCAACTTAGAGTCAGACAAATGAACTCGGCGCACTACAGGAAGGAGGGTCCAGTTGTAGACCTCCTGTAAGGAAAATGTACTTTTCCTCGGATGAAGCAAATCAAAAGATAAATAATAGATAGATAGAATAGGAGGAACACGCATGTGATATCGGATACACATGAAACCCTTGTATTCATTCTACACGAAGGTTCCTAGCTTATAGTCTAGGTCGAGTGATCCACCTAATTCTCTATAACCAAGTGCTCTGATACCAATCTATCACACCCCCGCTTATAGCAGAAACACATGGATGTAACGACACGATCGTCATAACACATTGTTAGTTAATAGAGATGCAATAATAATGAAGACAGTGTATCATGACGTCACCCAACACAAACGGAGACTTGTGTCGCAGTTAGTCAATTCCACGACGAGCATAGTCATACAAACCAAATAAGTATAAGTTCCACAACCCGGAGCAAGTTGTCAAAATATGAATAACAATTAAAAGTCAAATGCAATAGTCAAAAACATCCAAGTATAAAATGATGTAAGCCTAGGGTTATCGCTAAGACAGCAGCCCTAGCAATCCTCAATGATTGTTACCTGAAAAGATATGCTCAAAAAGGTCAACATAATGTTGATGAGTTCACAGGTTTAATAATAAACAAACTTGATGCTATGTAATAGTTTAGTAGACATGAGAGCATACAGTTATAAGCAAGTAATATCATATGTAGTCATGAGCATCACCACTAATCCTATGACATACACAGAGAAGTTGTCGGAACATATTCACCATAGGGCCTGTTCCTGGTCACTGTTAGTCTCGACTAGTATAATAACAAACAAGGGGGGGTATCAACCCAATAGAACTATCAATACTTGTCCGTCACCAGAGTTAATAGTTGTGAATATAGAACCACAAAGATAACTCATGCATGTACTAGATAAATACTTACAAAACATTAAACACAACAGTCCTAAAAGAATTGAAGAAGTTCACAGCATAAGAAGGGTGAGCATCCTCTTCCCTAGTTTATAAATATTTAAAATGAAAACGGGGCCGCGAAACTCACCTTGAATAAGTACGAATAAAATGAACAAAAGAGCTTAACGGATGAGGGTAAACGACAATCAAACACCTATAATTAGTTATGATTAGGTTTTAAGACACTATCAAGAGGATGGATGCCTTCGGTTGGTTTTAGGTTGGTTCGAGTTTGATACGTGACTCACACCCAAATAATAAACGTATAAATGTTTTAAACAACCCAACACAATAATCTAATAAAATAATAATAATATTAGGTATAATAGTAGTACTAGTAACAATAACAACAAAAACAACAACAACAACAACAACAATAATAATAATAATAATAACACACAATTACAGAAACACATAACATATATATATATATATATATATACATATAAGAGTACATACACACACATATATATAACATACAAAGCATACACACACAGTACATACAGATCATATACATACACACATCATATGCATATATATAAACATACACAACATACACGCATATAGCACATATATATATATACGTATAACAGTACATACATACACACACACTCATAATCTTCATGTGCAGACACGTAACACACACATTTAATATATGTATTCACCGATCACGTATATCTATATACAAGCATACTATTATACATGGCCACACACATTATATGCGAACATACATCCATATATATGAACGACACTAACCCACAATATATACACAGCACCTTCGGATGTTGTGTCCCCCCTTCGGCACAACCACGGCACACACACGCACCCATGACACACACACATCGTCGACACACACACACACCTGATCAGCGCACACACACACACGATTCAAAACACACAATATATATATAGATTCATGCTCACACACACTCTCAGCATATACATATACATACATATGCACACACACAACATACATATAAGGCATGCACACACACTCTCGGCATATACATATACATCTATACATACGAATACACAAATATATACGTACACATACGGGATCACACGAATCAAACCGAACAACCGAACAAAGCAACAATCCGAAACAAAATGAAACGAGAAAAAATGTGATTCATAATGATTGGTTACCTGTGAAACGACTAAACAGCGAGGCGGCGGCAACCGGCGACGGCTTACGGTGGTGAAACGATGGAGGAATGGTGGCAATATGGTGGTCTGGAGACAGGAGGTTCACGGGGGGGGGGGGGGGGTTAGTTTAGGGTTTACCGAAAAAATATAATATATATATATATATATATAATATATATATATATATTATATATATATATATATATGTAAATATTCAGTTTATACTTACGACCCTTAACTTTAAATTAATTAATCTTTCAAGTTTAGTTAAATTACATTTAAACCCTGGACTTAATAATAATATTATTATTAATAATATTAATAATATTTACGGTATTAATAATAACAATAAAATAAATTTTATTATTAGCGTTATTTAATATTAAGGTTGGCACGAAAGTGAGATATGACGAGATTCGGTTCGCAAACAAATTAATTACGCAAAAATAATAATTGCGGGAAAGAGAGTTGACGGATTTCGAATCAATTGACGGACCTGATAGTGATGGATGTCACATCATCGTCCCCGCCTCCAACTGTAGGAACTCCCTCTAGACCTCGTCCATCTGCCTATGAGGACAAAACTCCTCAATCACCAACTTCTTCAGCTCAGACCATCTTATCCTCGCAATAGCCCGACTACCCTTAGCTTGGACAATATTCTCCGACCAGCATAAAGCTGAGTCCACGAAAGAGTGGGCAGCAAACTTCACTTTCTGATCCTCCCGGCGCTCGCTGATGTTCAAAACAGCTACCATTTCTCTCACCCACCGGTGAGCAGCAGCAGCAATGCCGTTACCATCAAAAGTAGGGGGCTTGCATCGTTGAAATGCCCTATAGTTATAGCCTCGTGCCGCCTCCAGCGCAGGCTCTTCTTTGTCTTCTTCTTCTTCATCATCAGACAGAACCATCTTAGTCTCGGGCTGTCTTTTTTCACTTATAGGTCTACTTCTTTCCTTCCTTTCTCCTTCCCTCACAGCCTTGAAAACTTCAGTCACCACAGACGGTAAGATTATCTGCATGACCTGATAAACCTCTTCAACAACAGCCTCCTTCACCGAGGCCCTTAAGTTGGCACTCTCATCACCGCCCTCCGGATGAGGGGTCCCTGGTTCTTCATGAACCACCTTTTCGACTCAGGTCTTCCTCTCAGGATCTGTGGTTCAACACCACGTCCTCCACCATGTGAAGCTTTAGATGTTCTACCACCAGCCATCCACAACATACACTGAAAGATTTAAACACCAACACGGTCATTCAAGGGAACAACTTAGTTTATGTCAAGTATGATAAGTCTTTAATTACAGTGGCCAATTGTGATTAACCACTTACTTTACTCTTCATACCCTAAGCATTACCTATCCTGACTACATCAGTATCTAAATCTACAAGTAGCACATAAACCATGTCACATGTGCACATAATACGGTTAATCATCAAGAAAATACCTGATGGGACGCAGCTACTCGGATTGGAATCCCTTCCTTTTCCGTCCCATTTTCAGTTTAAGTGATGGTTTATTTTGAAAAATTACCCGTTTCACTTAAACTTTGGCTCTAATACCAACTTGTAAGGCCCTGTTCCCGACACATTTACAGCTGGTAAATCATTGCACATAAAACATATAATTTTATTAAGTTGAAGAAACATCGCAGCGAAAACAATAAACACAATATTTACCTGCCAACTGGAAAATGCATAATTTTATTAACTTGCAAAGTAATACATTATCAAAATATTTATTGCATTACATCACAAAAGCATTATAAATATGGATGTCATCCAAAATGAGCCGAGTAGCCGCCCCGTGCCATCCTTATCAACTTTACCTGCCAACTGGAAAATGCATAAAAAGTCAGTGTTGTTGACTGAGTTCTAGTTTTTCAATAAAACATACTTTACTTTCTTTTAAATCATATTATACCGTCGTACATGATCACACATCGTATGTACACATAGATGCTGCTCATCACTTTCTTTCTTTATCTCTTTATCTCTTTCCGGATCAGTGTCATCAGCTATACCCCAAACGTATGCGCAAAGTGGGTACTAGGCCGAAGATCATAAATGACTTCCATAATGCACATAGCCTAGCGCCAGCACCGGGGAAAGCAACAAAGATCGCAACTGTATACTACACCCTAAACGTATGCACAAACGGGGTACTGGGCCGAAGATCATTAATGACTTCCATAACGCACATAGCCTGGCACCAACACCGGGGTGACTAATCACTATAAACCATGTACTATATCACTGGTCAATCACAAAGACTGGATCCCTGCATGTATCCTTAAGGGTTAGCTAAACCACACACAGTTGAGCTTACGACATTTTAGAGTCGTGCACCTCCGTACATTTTGCTTGCAATCCTTTCTTACTTTCATTCATTTGTTAATTCATGCATTCATTATCATGTTCCTCTTTCATTATCTTCCACTTTACATTACTTAATACTTTCATTTCATTCATTCACATTCAACGTAAAGCCACGGGAAAATAATCATACATAATAATAAGGAACATCAACATACACAGTCAACATCATATTACCGGGCATCATACATACATAACATACATCATACATACCATCATGCATACCATCATGCATACTATCATGCATACCATCATACATTGCCCAGCACATCATTTATGACCTCAAAAGTCAATTTATATAGCCCCCGGGAACCTCCCAAGTCAAAGCCTAAATTTCAACTTTTCCCCAAAAAGAAAGAAAATATTCTAAGTGTTCATCTGTATTTGCCTTTTTGTTCATCTGCATTTCTTTTTGTTTATCTACATTGACTTTACTCATCCGCATTTATCAATGCTCATCTGTATTTCCTCATCCGCATTTGCTCACACTTAGAGTTTTCAATCCGCATTGACTTTCCATCCGTATTGGCTTTCCATCCGCATTGACCTTCCATCCGCATTGACTTACTTAGTGGTCAACGCTCATCCGCATTAACTTACATAGTGGTCAATGCTCTTCCGCATTAACTGTTCATCTGCATTTCTTTTGAACAATTAGGCAGATTCTAAAACTTAGGCATATGAGCTCTAAACATCATATTTCAGTTCCCCAACACTATCTATCATGTTCTAAGCATAAATCTTATATTCTAAGCCTTAGAAACACAACCATAACATTATCAATCTTGAACATAGCCCAACATCACATCATAATCACAGCATACACACATTCATTCATGCGGGTATAAAACCAATTTTATAAAAACATAATTCATGCATTTCCAGCCCCAAAAATCAGTCACAACACATAAAAGAGGGGTTCTAGAACTCACCTTTCCAGCTCTTGAGTATGGCTTCTTCCAAGTCGTTTGTAATGAGTTCAACCGCCTAAAACCCACCAAAAACATACCCGAACACATACAACACACATAAGCATAAACCCGAGGATATGACTAGTCAAGAACATCATAAACATACAAATTATTACCTTGAATTCGCACTTTTTCTTTAATTTTTTCCAGTTAACCGAGAGTTTCCACTCCTTTTCTTTCTCTTTGTACCAAGATCCGAATGAAAAAGGAGTGGTGTGACCATTTAGGCGGCCATACCACCTTTATGTCGGGTTTAATAGAACACAAAACATAGTTTACCTTTTATACTTTCAGAAAACGCAGCGGATGTTAAGGATTATAACATGTTTATAATAAAAAAAACGTGTTCTATAAGCTGTTTTAAGATGGAAAACGAAAACCCAAACCAATAGGATCTTTGATATGTGAATGAACAAGCTATTAGCAAATCTAAAACAACATAAATCACAGCTTCAATGAGCTGTGATAACTACCTTTTCAGTAGCAAAACGACCAAGGAAGATAGTGTTTGGATGCTCAAATCGTGGCCAAGACTTCAAGGAAGAAGACCTCAAGTGTGTTACCCCAAGCTCTTCGCAAGACACCTTCTTGTTAGGAAGAACACCACCAAATTTCAACACAAAATCGATCTCCAAGATCTTCAAATCTGCTGCCCAGTTCCGAAACTTGGAGAGAGAGAGAGGAGAGAGTTTTGTGTTTGCATGTCTTGGAAGAGTGTGTTTTAATTGAGTGTATTGCTAGTAATGTATGTGTGTGTTTTCAAGACACATTTGGTCCTATCAAATTAAAAGGCGGCCAAAACAAAACAAGTTTGAAAAGGTTCCCCTTTTAATTGTAACACATAACATGTTGTCACTAGACATATGTCACACAATAAAAGGTTACTCCCTAGACATTATTTATAAGTGTGACATATGTGCTCTTTAATTAAAGAATTAATTAAAGTACACTCATGTGTTATTAGTGTTATTTAACCCCTTTTAAATGACAAGAATAACAATAAGCACATCAACAAATTATCCTTATAATTGTTCCATCTCTTATGCAATTTATTTAGAAAACCTATTTTCTAAATTGGTGTAAATATTTAATTGCATGATCATATCATCAATTAAACATAAATTGGTGTTTGCTAAGCTTGTTATTGGGTATAACCCGACTTGGATCATAACGTATTAACCACATCCATCTTCTAAGTGTCTTGGGCACACAGAATCCTTCAATCTCCCACTTGCCCAAGATTCATAGAAGATTGATGCAAGCAGTAAATACCGCCTAACAACGGTTTACTACCCTTAATACGCATGACTTATAGCCATTCAATAACATCATCCCTTTCAAGTGCCCTACTTGAAAAGATTTAGGTGAATTAATCATTATCCTTTTGTTACAGATGTCATGTTAAATCCAAGGACACAGAATGATCATTCCTTGTTGATTTAACTTAATCAGGCCTTAGACATCTAACTCTCAACGAATAAGAGGAACAAATTCCATCTTGACTACATACGTTTCTCAAACACCTCGTGTTATACCTGAACATATCCTTATGTACTGTCCACTATTTCAGGACAGTGAAGAATAGGCTCAAGGTGTAATACTTGTGAATATCAAAACCCAATATATATCTCAGGTCGGAGGATACCAAATGATATTCGCCTTTATTCAAATTACTTATGATCAATCAATAAGATTCCATGTAGTAAAATTTGAGATGCGGGTTAGTCCAATATTTGTATCCCACAAATATCTATGAACCTTGGTAGCAATCCATTGCTCTATATTATCCTTATGAATATCAACCAATCCAAGTTCATAATAGTCTTACCTTCAAACTTGTTCCCACAAGTGTGAACGACTATGGACATTTAGAGTAAACATTTTACTCATGGATTAAACATGCTAAATTGGAATATTATTTGAAACATTATAACCAAATAATTTTATTCAAATAATAGAAAGTTCCACATATCCAAATACAAAATTTATAGATCAAATCCAATCACTAGAATATCGAAGTCCCATGGCACAAGTATGACATTCATGCTTTGCCTTTTCAAGGAGCTTCGTGAGAGGATCCGCAACGTTTTGATCCGTGTGAACTTTGCGAATACATATCTTTCCTTTTCAACTTCATCTCGTATGTAGTTGAATCTCCGCTCAATATGCCTAGTCTTTTGATGAGCACGGGGTTCCTTGATTTGTGCAATCGCACCCTCGTTATCACAAAAGATCTCTAGGGGGTCCTGAATGGAGGGACAACCCCTAGATCGGCAATGAATTTCTTTAACCATGCAGCTTCTTGAGCTGCCAATGAGGCGGCGACATATTCTGATTCTGTAGTTGATAGAGCCACCACATCCTGCTTGGAGCTCTTCCAAGAGACAGCTCCTCCATTCAGAATGAAAATGTATCCGATTGTGATCGTGAATCGTCACGATCGGTTTGGAAACTTGCATCCGTGTAACCTTTTACAACGAGTTCCTCGTCACCAGATCCATAGATCAGGAACATATCTTGTCCTCCTTAGGTACTTAAGTATGTTCTTAACAGCCATCCAATGACTGTTTCCAGGATTCTGCTGGTAACGGCTTGTCATGCTTAAGGCGCATGATACGTCCGGTCGAGTGCATATCATTGCATACATGATGGATCCATAGCAGATGCGTATGGGATTGCCTTCATTTTATCTTGCTCTCCTTTGAGCTTGGACATTGAGCCGTACTCAATATTGTTCCTCTTTGAATAGGTACGGTACCTTTCTTAGAATTCTCCATCTTGAACCTTTTCAAGATTTTATCAATATATGCACTTTGATTCAAACAATCAACCGCCTTGATCTATCCCTATAGATCTTTATTCCCAGAATATAGGCGGCTTCACCAAGATCCTTAATGGAAAAACAACTTCCAAGCCAGGTTTTTACACCTTCCAAGGTTGGAATGTCATTTCCAAATAGTAGTATGTCATCAACATACAATACTAGGAAAGTTATTGTGCTCCCACTAGCCTTCTTATACACACAAGCCTCATCAGCGTTTTTGATGAAACCAAATTTCTTTACTTCCTCATCAAAACGGTGATTCCAGCTTCTCGATGCTTGTTTTAATCCATAGATTGATTTCTTTAACTTGCATACTTTATTAGGATGTATTGGATCGACAAAACCTTCAGGCTGAACCATATAGACATCTTCCTCAAGATATCCATTTAGGAAAGCGGTTTTGACATCCATTTGCCAAATCTCATAATCATAATGAGCAGCTATGGCAAACAATATCCTTATAGACTTTAGCATCGCAACAGGTGAGAAGGTTTCATCATAATCAACCCCTTGAGTTTGAGTGAAACCTTTTGCTACAAGTCTAGCTTTATAAGTATCCAAGTTTCCATGCATATCGTTTTTTTTGAAAACCCACTTACTTCCAACTATCTTGGAGTAAGAGGTGGTACAACCAAGTCCCATACTTGATTGTCATACATGGATTGCATCTCAACGTTCATGGCTTCTAGCCATTTGTCACAATCCGAATTGGACATTGCATTATGGTATGTGGTTGGTTCATCAGAATCTACCACATAGCATCCATCCATGAAAAATCCATATCTTTCAGGTGGATTACTAGTTCTACCACTTCTGCGAACGTGTTGTGTGTATTGATCAACCACTTGATCATCCTCACATCCTTATGTTGAGTGCTAGTTTCAACCAAACGTGCATCGGGTGTGGTTCTTGATCTTCCTCAAGATCCACTGTTCTACTGCTAGCCTTCCATAAGGAACTTTGCTTCTAAGAACTCACCTTTCTGGCAACAAAACCTTTTGTTCCATTGGATCATAGAAATAATATCCCATAGAATCTCTAGGATATCCAATAAAGATACACTTGGTGGATCGGACATCCAATTTGTTTAGGGTGGGAGTCTTAACATAAGCCTCACATCCCCAACCCTTAAGTATGATAGGGATGGAACTCTTCCATGCCATATCTCAAAAGGTGTCCTTTCTACCTTTTGGTTGGGGCCATATTTAGAATACGGGCCGCGGAGAGCAGAGCGAAACCCCAAAATGATAGAGGTAATGTGCTTCTAGCCATCATAGATCGAACCATATCCAATAAAGTTCGATTCCTCCTCTCAGACACACCATTATGTTGTGGTGTTCCAGGTGGAGTGAGCTGTGAGACAATCCCACAACTCCTAAGATGATCTTGAAAAGCTTCACTTAGGTATTCACCTCCTCTATCGGTACGGAGAATTTTAATTGACTTATGAGTTGATTTTCTACTTCATTCTTGAAGATTTTGAACATTTCAAAAGCTTCATCTTTGTGCCTTAATAAGTACACATACCCATAGCGACTATAATCGTCGGTAAAGGTAATGAAGTATCTTTCACCATTCCTAGTCATTGGCTTAAAAGGACCACATACATCCGAATGTATGATTCCTAATAGATCTTTTGCCTTTCGTTAGTTCCACTAAAGGGTGCCTTAGTCATCTTACCTTGTAAACAAGACTCACAAACATCAAATGAATCACATTCATTTGTTTTTAAAAGACCATTCTTTTGAAGTGTTTGCAAACGTTTCTTGTTTATATGACCAAGACGACAATGCCAAAGATAGGTATCACTTAAGTCCAACTTGAGTTTCTTGGTGTTAGTTTGGTACAATGAACTATTTAAAGTATTTTCATGAACCAATTCATAAATCCCATTAATTGGAATAGCTTTAAAATAGAACATACATTTAAAGAAACATGAATATCATTTTCAATAAAAGATAATACATAATCATAATGTCTTAATTGGGACACAGAAATAATGTTCCTAGTCAAACTAGGAGCATACAAAACATTCTTCAAAATAACTTCCAAACCACTTGGAAGTCTCAGGATGTAGTCTCCACGAGCTTCAACTAAGACTTTAGTTCCATTTCCCATGAAGAGGCTAACATCCCCTGTTTGAAGTCCCTACTTCTTGTGAACCCCTGCAACAAATTGCAAATGTGAGTTCCACATCCGGTATCCAATACCCATGTGTTAGAAGATGTAACATTAAGATCAATATGAATCATGTATATTGTACCTGAGGTCTGCCCGGCATCCCTCTTGGCTTTCAACTCTTGGAGATGGACAGGACAATTCCTTGCCCAATGTCCAATCTCCCCACACTTGAAGCATGGGTCATTGTAGCAACCTTTTGCTTCTTCTCTTGCGGTTTGGGTGGCACCCTTGCCACCCCTTTCCCTTTTCCCCAAGCAGGTCCCTTACCCTTGGCAACCTTTGCCTTGGGTGCGGGACGAGGCCTTTTGTGTCCCACCTTCATTAATGGTGAGAACGGGTAAAACCCTTTTACCCATGGCCGCCTCGGCCGTTTTGAGCATTGAGTGAAGCTCACCAATGCTTTTATCCCAAGCATTCATGTTGTAGTTCAACACGAATGTCTCGAACCTTTTGGTAAGGCCATTGAGGATCAAATCCGTGGCCAATTCCTTCGAGACGGGACAATTAAGCCTCTCGAGGCGGTCAATGTGACTTTTCATCTTAAGTACATAAGGAAACAGATTGATTGTCGTCCATACGACATGCATGGAGCGCTCGAACCGTTTCGAACCGCTCAACCTTGCTTGCTGTTGGAACGTTTCCTTTAGCTGGGTTATCATGTCGTAAGCTCCGTGATGTTCATACTCCTTTTGGAGATCCGGAGTCATGCTCGCTAGCATGAGACAAGACACTTGGACGGAGTCCTCAGTGTATTTCAGCCAATCATTAAAGGCCTCCTCATCATCCTCGTTAGGTTGATCGGGGACAGGGTCGTCTAAAATACGATCGTCTCTCTTGCTTGAGAACAATTCTCAAGTTTCGATACCAATCGATGAAGTTGTTATGGTTTAGACGTTCCTTTTGGAGGATCGCTCGTAGGGATTGGTTGGACGCGGATGAGTTATCGGAATTATCATTATTAGAGGCCATCTACAAAATTTAACAAAGTTATTTAGTATTTTCGATATTGTAATTTTAATAACAAATGTCTTACAAGACTTTTCATATTAAAATCTAGAACCCAATATTACATTTAAATTGTGGTTAGGTGACCTTTATCCCACGTTTTAAATTAATAAGGTGGTCAACGTTTGACGATTGCAACCATTTGCAACTTCTAGAGGTATGGGATCGACTCTTGAACATCATATGTAAAGTCGGCATGAAAATCCCATCACCATTTGGAAACCACATTGTAGGTGATCCATTTAACATGGTTTGCAAATCAAGACACTACTTACACCCACGTGTGAGTTTGCCAAAACAAATGGTTAGGTGACCTTTATCCCATAAGTGAGGCATTCTCACCTCAAATCACAAGTTCCCTCAAAATGGTTGGGTGACCTTTATCCCACTAAGAGTTCCCAAGTGACTCAAGTGTTGTGTAAAAGGACGGTGTTGATCTCGTTTAAAATATTAGAGATTTCTTAATTCTAGTTAGAAACTCTATGTACTTGTACTTGTATGCTTTCAAATACAAGATACCCTATGGTCCTTTGATTAAAACCAATTTTAATCTTTAAAATCATTAAACCATTTTAATAACTTTTATTAACTTTAAAGAACCAATATTTTCAGCTGTTAAGATTGTTAGTAAGTTTGCTTAGAATATCCAAATATCAACCAAACAATCAAGACAACAAACAATCAACCAAGCATAAACATTAACAATAATATGTGCATAACCATAGCCCTTATGTTGACAACACTTGTTTGCCATCACAAGTGTTGTCTATGGTCTTTCTAAGGGTCAAACATATCACAAAGGTTCCAAGAACCTCCCACTAGAAACCACATCCAAATGCTCCATGTTTCTTGTGTCTTGTGTCCATCTTTGGGTCTTGATCTTGTACATCCATTTTACAAAATTGTATCCTAATACATTTTCTAGTAAAGGAAATGAACCTAATCTATTATTACATTACCAAATGAATGAATAATTACAACCCAAATGAATAAACCAATATTACAACCAAATTGAATGAATGAATACAACCATTACAAACATCCAAACAACCACAAGGTCAATGGCTAGTTATGCACTAAAACAAGCATCTATCATATCATCCAAAACATAATGAAAACCCCTCTTAAAACCACGAAATTTCAGCCAACATAAACTGAAATTTCGGGTTTTATTTTGTCCATACAAAACAAACAACAAACATGTATATCTTTCAAAGTTTAATCACAAGCATGTGTGATATGACTTTGAAAGATTGGGGTTTCATATCATATGAACTTAGCAGCCCAAATCCAGCCTATACTAAGCTTATAATCATTCCTTAAAACCAATTTAAAGACAAAACAAGCAAGTCATCCACATAACCGGCTCTTGATGCCATTGTCGGGTTTAATAGAACACAAAACATAGTTAACCTTTTATACTTTCAGAAAACGCAGCGGATGTAAGGATTATACATGTTTATAATAAAAAAAAACGTGTTCTATAAGCTGTTTTAAGATGGAAAACGAAAACCCAAACCAATAGGATCTTTGATATGTGAATGAACAAGCTATTAGCAAATCTAAAACAACATAAATCACAGCTTCAATGAGTGTGATAACTACCTTTTCAGTAGCAAAACGACCAAGGAAGATAGTGTTGGATGCTCAAATCGTGGCCAAGACTTCAAGGAAGAAGACCTCAAGTGTGTTTACCCCAAGCTCTTCGCAAGACACCTTCTTGTTAGGAAGAACACCACCAAATTTCAACACAAAATCGATCTCCAAGATCTTCAAATCTGCTGCCCAGTTCCGAAACTTGAGAGAGAGAGAGAGAGAGGAGAGAGCTTTTGTGTTTGCATGTCTTGGAAGAGTGTGTTTTAATTGAGTGTATTGCTAGTAAATGTATGTGTGTGTTTTCAAGACACATTTGGTCCTATCAAATTAAAAGGGGCGGCCAAAACAAAACAAGTTTGAAAAGGTTCCCACTTTTAATTTTGTAACACATAACATGTTGTCACTAGACATATGTCACACAATAAAAGGTTACTCCCTAGACATTATTTATAAGTGTGACATATGTGCTCTTTAATTAAAGAATTTAATTAAAGTACACTCATGTGTATTAGTGTTATTTAAACCCCTTTAAATGACAAGAATAACAATAAGCACATCAACAAATTATCCTTATAATTGTTCCATCTCTTATGCAATTTATTTAGAAAACCTATTTTCTAAATTGGTGTAAATATTTAATTGCATGATCATATCATCAATTAAACATAAATTGGTGTTTGCTAAGCTTGTTATTGGGTATAACCGACTTGGATCATAACGTATAACCACATCCATCTTCTAAGTGTCTTGGGCACACAGAATCCTTCAATTTATCACCAAACTTTTAAACTGTTTGTCCTTTTTGATACTTTTTTAACCCCTTAACTTGGGTAATTATGCTTATTTTTTTTCTTCACTTATTTTCTTTTTTTTGACTTTAAAATAACCGGGTGTTAAGAAGAATGGCTTGTTCATATGCACATCAAATAAAAGCCTTTCAAACCTGTAAGAACATGCTTTGCTCATCGCCAAATCTCTTCAACACCACATCTACTTCTTCCATATCATTTCTCCCATCTACTCACACACAATATGTTAACCATGTCAAACCTTAATAATTGTGTGTGTGTGTGTGTGTTTGTAAGATATACCTTAAACCTGTGAGGGAAGGTGGTAGCTTTATGGGTAAGGAGGTTATATATGGCTTGAAGGAGGCAAGTGATGAAAAGATTTAATGCCAAATCAAAAAATAGTTTATAGTAATTATGAATTGAACTCCATATGTTAATAAACATTTAAAATATAAAATACAAACCAAACTTGAACTTATGCGTCCTTTCATAAGGTAAAAGTCAGCTGAATTTCCATATCATTTTAAAGATCAAATGATAAGTAAATTAGGTCAAAATTGTTAACTTACACAGAACCAATTAATTAATAATCCTTGTATAATCAATAGTTAGGAGCGCACTGGTTATATTTCCGTGATTCCAAATATATACATATATGTATGTATGTATGTATGTATGTATGTATGTATGTATGTATGTATGTATGTATGTATGTGTGTATGTAGTATGTATGTATGTATGTTGTATGTATATGTGTATGTATGTATGTATGTATGTATGTATGTATGTAGTATGTGTGTATTTATGTATGTATGTATGTATGTTGTATGTATGTATGTGTGTATTTATGTATGTATGTATAATGTATGTATGTATGTATGTATGTATGTTTCTATGTATGTATGATGTATGTATGTATGTATGTATGCATGTATGTACGTATGTATATATGTATGTATGATGTATGTATGTAGTATGTATGTATGTATGTATGTGTGTATGTATGTATCTATGTATGTACGTATGTATGTATGTATGTATGTATGTTGTATGTATGATGTATTATGTATGTATGTGTATGTATGTTGACGGGTTTGCTAGAACATAAAATCCATGTTTAACCTTTTAAACATTCTGAAAAACGCAGCGGAAATATGGCTTTTAAAATGATTTTTAAAGCTGAAAATCTTATCTTCTATATGTTCATATGTTATGAAAAACAAACCCAAATCATGAGGATCATTCTTATGTGAATGGACAAGCTATGTCAATACATAAACGTACATAAAATCACAGCTTGAACAAGCTGTGACAACTACCTTGTTCCAGCACCAAATGTCGACCAAAATGGGATGTTTGATGCTTGTTCTTTTGGCCAAGACTTCAAGAGGAGGAGTCCTCAAGTGCTTATACCCCAGCCTTGTGAAGCATACACAACTCTTGCTAGGGAGAGATCACCAAATCAAGACAAAAACTTCTTCAAAAGCTGCTGTTGAGCTGAGACCAAGAGAGAGGTTTTTTGAGAGTTTTTTTTCTTTCAAAGTTGCATGTAATGTGTGTGGTTCATCAGATTTTTTGAGTCCAAGACTCAATTAAATGTGTGTTGGTGGTCAAAACTAGTTTGGTCCAATAGGATGAGAGGGGAGGGGCGGCCAAAAGGGGTTTAAAACCCTTTTCCCTCTCAAAACTATCACACATTAAAATGTCACTTATACTAGACATACAATTAATTGTATGTACAAGATATATAAATATAATTACATACTTATACAATTAACCATTTAATTTATAAGCTGTAATTTCTCACTTAATATTTGGTGTCATCTAACTAATTTAAACAACACATCAAATAATATTGTTGAACAAAATATCCTAATAAGTTGTTCCCACTTACATGCAACCTATTTAGAAAACCCATTTTCTAAATTGGTGTAAATATTTAATTGCATGATCACATCATCAATTAAATATTTAATTGGTGTTTGCCAAGCTTGTTGTTGGGTATAACCCGACTTGGATCATAACGTACTAACCACATCAATATTCTAAGTGTCTTGGGCACACAGAATCCAATAATCTCCCACTTGCCCAAGATTCATAGAAGATTGATGCAAGCAGTAAATACCACCTAACAACGGTTCACTACCCTTAATACGCATGATTTGTAGCCATTCAATAACATCATCCCTTTCAAGTACCCTACTTGAAATGATTTAGGTGATCAATCATCTATCCTTTTGTTTCAGATGTCATGTCAAATCCAAGAAACAGAATGATCATTTCTTGTTGATGTAATTATCAGGCCTTAGACATCTAACTCTCAACGAATAAGAGGAACAAATTCCATCTTGACTACATATGTTTCTCACAGACAATATGTAGTAAAATTTGAGATGCGGGTTAGTCCAATATTTGTATCCCACAAATATCTATGAACATTGGTAGCAACCCATTGCTCTATATTCATCCTTATGAATATCAACAATCCAGTTCATAATAGTCTTACCTT